>CM070034.1:72265218-72288915 GCA_036250615.1 Ptychadena robeensis | reverse complement strand
GGTCAAATCGATGGATTGATCACTTTGTGCTTGCATTCATTTGTGATCGAGAAAATCGAGACGTCTTTGCCCAGCTTAAGACATATCTTTTATTAATGAGTCAAAATAGCGAGCCTTAGACATAAAGCCATGTTCTCTTTTTATCATAGGTCAGCTTTAATGTCAAGAGAAAGTAGTATATAATGTAGTGGAACAAATATAAATTTAATATAGCCATCCATTTTTACTTGGATTACAGAAAACTGACATTTTGTTTTTACAGATAAGTTATTTAACTAAACCAGACTTTATTATATAAAGTTTTATGCAAAATGTCAAAAAGACAAGAAAAAAATCAAAGATATTGCAATTATAGCATCCCAACATCAAAATGTAGGAAAGGTCCTCAGAATAATTTGAATGTCATTGCATCTGCTAGACCAAATGATCTGCTTTATAAGTATCAGGGTCATTAATCAAACAAGAAAGGTTGTAATCACTGGAAATTGTACTCAGCCAGAAAGATGTTAATTACTGTGTGTTCAACAAACTTGCTCCAAGAAAAAAAAATCAAGTCACAGAATGTTTCCCTGTTTAAATCAGTTCATGCCATATAATACATCATCTACTGGCATAAATATTTAAAGCAAATGATATTGCTAGGGTTCCATGTTGCTCACTAATTGACCTATTTTGGGCAAAATAAGAGCAACATAATGAGAGAATAGCCTAAAGAACATTCTATATTTCCTTTAGATATTAACATTGTAAAGCATGTTTCATTATTCAAGAAAAGACATACTGCCATGTATAGATTTTATACATCATCAAAATGACTTAAACCCCCTCAGATTTTAGATCTAGAGTAGTGTTCAACCACTACTCATTTCCTGTTTGCATTAAATCATTTCTATTCTCTAGTAGCTCACTGCAGTTATTCAAAACTTATTAATATGTCTACCCCATGTTTTGCAGATAGCTAAATGCACATATATATGAAAAAATATCAGTTTTTGTACTTAGATGGAAACAAAGAGATTAGCACCTTTGCAGTTTTCTGCCTCCCTACTTTCAGTATAGGGAGTACACAGGATCCGGTGACCATTGTGTGCTTTTCCTTCCAGAAACCAAGACATTTCTACTTTGGTTACAGATGAATGAAAAGGTGCTACTCTCTTAAAAGGGGAGAAAGACAATATTAAAAATTAATTTAAATATCGTAAAGAAAAATGTGCGAAATCTTCATTGTTGTCTAGGTTTCTGCCTCTGTGATCCCCTTAGTGGTGTCACATGGTTAAAGTAAGATGAAACCTTTCAAATGTATTCTCCATCAGCAATAAAAGCCTGAAATAAGGACTGACCAAAATGCCAATTACAGTGTTCACATGGGTTTATTTCCAAAACAAATGTTTGTGATTCCCTGCTGTGTTTTGTCTTGACACCCAGGTTTCAATTACTTCTGGTCATGAAAATGTTGATGACAAAACATTTACTGCTAATACTAAATGCTTACACACATGTAAAAAATATATATTTGACCTCTAAGCAATAGGTTTAAGTGTATGGCAAATATTTGTTAAATCATACTGTGTTTTCTACAACAGCAGGGTTTTAAGGTTTTGTTTCTCAACATATAATTTCACAACTGATATATTATTGAATATGTTGTCTGGTAATGTCTTTTGGGTGAAGGTAGCTTCTTCTGCTCACGCTGCTATACTCAGGATTGATTTTTCATTACTGCCTTGAAAAGGTCAACATTTTTTCCAAATATTCTATAGAAACAATTCTTTGGTCAATCTTGTTAACTAAATAGATGGAACTGTAAACAAGAATCCACGTGACCTTTTGTCACATATGAGACACTTATCTGCAAATCTGTATGCCACATCATTTCCAATTTAAATGTAATAAACCTTTTCTGTCTATTATTTATCACATACAATTTCCCAGTGTGCGCTTTCATACACTGTGTTCCAATAAATAAAGATAAGCATATGTGCTACCTTATATCACTCGTATTTTGATTTCTTTTATGGCTACCTTTGCAGTGGAATAAAGTGGTATGTCGTCACAAACATGCCCATGGCACAGTTTACGCATTGTCCCATACTTCTCCTGGGCTCTATGGCAACATTAGTATTTCACCCTGTCATATGAGTTCTGGATCTTGAGTTATCTTGATTGGTCATGTTAGAATGTCAAAACTCTAGTTTATTTTTCCAAAACTGGTCCATGCCAAGAAATATACACATGTAGCACTTGGGAGTAGGCTGGTAAGTTTAAAGAAACATAACATATTTATTCTGTCTTTACAGAGAGTTTGGAGTTCAAGTGTTTTCCTTGTTTTAGATCCCTTGCTTTTTCAATGACTTCAGTTAGCCAATAAAGGGTATCACTTGAACTTGAAACTCCTTGTAAAGACAGAAAAACACTACTATTGCTTATTCTGTCTTTAAAAAACAGAAACTCTTTAAATGCAATCACTAGGACACATATAAAATAGAAGAATCAGATGTGTGTATCTCTTTTCATTGTTTTTTTTTTCTAGGCAACCAGTTTTTGAGCATTGACATATAATACAATGCTTTTCAGTAATGGAAAGTATATTTAAGCCTGACCATAGATGGTTACATTTGCAGGCTTTTACCACAGATCGACCACAGTGCGCACCACAAATTTAATGCGCCCACCTTAAATCATGCCAGAAATCGATCAGACAAATGATGCAGATGCTTGTAATTTTTTATGAAAATACTCAAAATGCATTCTGAACCTCACAAAGCATATCTAAAGCTGGTCCCCCTCCAATGTAAATGCTGACACACACAAAGGGTGCATGGCCGGCACGACCAGCCATCTATCTGCCGAGAAATCAACAGAAAAAAGAGACGTTCAGGGCAAGCTTTAGATATGCTTTGTAAGGTTCAGAATGCATTATAAGTGTTTTCATTATTCCTTATGAGAGCAATTGTCTTAAAACCAATCCATGTACGAATGTAATTCATGATTCAAGGGTCCACTGTATGTTATGTCGTTGCCACTTAATGCACCCCTAGTGTGTCTTGCTGCTGCAGATTGAAGGGGTGGATCTCCATCACATGATGGAAATCGTTTTATATCAATGTATAGCATCTGTGTCTTATCAGTAAAAAATGGAAGATTGTTAATTTGTTAAGCTAGCCATACACGTGTCGGATTCCATGGCCAGTTGATCACTCACCCGATCGATTCCGGCGATCTCAGCGGGAATCGGAGCTCCGATCAATCAGCCAATTAAGAGTATCCGATCGCTGCATACCACCTTGTCCCACGGATTCCTGGACGATTCCGTGTCCGATCCCTTACTTCCGAAATGGCAACTCCCCCTGATGTGTGCAGAATCGGATCAGAAAGACCAACATGTTGGTTCTCTGTCGGATCCGATTCTGAGCCCCCGATCAATCGGACGCGAACGATCGGACAAGGTGGGCTGCACGCGATTCCGGCACGATCGTTTCGCGTGCACGCGCCCGGAATCGATCGTGAGACATGGAAAAAGCCAAAATGACAAAGTGAGGATATTTTTTTTTAAATAGTAAATGAGAATGTGTGAGTTTCAGCCTACCCAAAAAACAGCTTTATAAAATACAAAATAACCTCTATCTGCCATCATGTTTATTTATTCCTGTATTTCTATTTATATATTCTCATGCGGATGTTTGCTGTGCTGAAACGTCTAAACTTTGATACCGTGCTGCTAAAATGTAATGTCTAATAAAACTGGACAGATTGAAGTAGTATTGATAAATGAATTTGTCTGGTTTTACTGTCTGGAGACACAAAGCAAGCAATGTCTCACAGTTCAGATGAGACAGTCAGTGCAAAAAACATGAAATATCCATCCATGTGATGGATTATGTCTCTATGCTCCTTATTAATACTGATTTTTATCACAGTAAGAATAAATATAGGAAAACCAAGTAGAAATCAACGTTATTTTAATATTTAAATAGCAATTTTGTTTTTCTGTCTTAACTTAAAAAAATGTTGTTCTGAACCTTTTAAATCATATTGGTAAATGTAATTCTTTTTCCAATTTACTTTTAAAAATATGACCAAATTTTATCATGGCTCTAAAGCTAGCCATACACGTGTCGGATTCCATGTCCACTCGATTCATCATCCGATCGATTCCGGCGATTCTGCCGGGAATCGCAGGTGTGATCAATCGGCCAATTAAGAGTATCCATCGCTGCATACCACCTTGTCCAACGGATTCCGGCACGATTCCGGGACGATTCCGTGTCCGATTCCACCTCCGATTCCACCTCACAAATGGCAACTCCCCCTGATCTGTGCAGAATCGGATCAAAAAGACCAACATGTTGGTTCTCTGATGGATCCGATTCTGGGCCCCCGAACGATCGGACGTGATCGGACGGACAAGGTGGGCTGCACACGATTCCGGCACGATCGATTCACGTGCACGCGCCCGGAATCGATCGGCCCGGAATCCGGCCGGAATCCGACCCGTGTATGGGGGCCTTAACAGTAAAAGTTCATTAACATACCCATACATGGGCCAATATTTGTAAAATGGTTTGACCGTCATTGCTTACAACAATCAGACTTGGTGGAGTCCATGTCTATTGCAGCAGCATGACTCTCCAAAGCATCTGTTATTGTATGTTAGGAGTCTAATATAAAATAATACTTGCCTTCTGTGATTGTTTTCATTTCTGCATACTTTGAGCTAAACAAATGTTATCTGTAACTGGAGTCCTTAAAAAGGGATTTTTCATGTGCTGGCAGTCATGATAAACACCAGGGATTGGTCTAAAAAAGACTGGTCAAGGCTCCCCCGGTCTCCATGCCCTCTGTCAAGATGTGCTCTCCCTGTAGCACAGAATGTCATGCTAAAAAGGTCACATGAAAGATCACATGAACTTCAGTATGGATGGTGCCATAAAGGGGGTAATGGAAGTAATGGTCGTAGAAATTCTGTGCTACAGGGGGAGCAGATCTTGACGGAGAGCATGGAGACCAGGGGGCATGGACACAGTAGCAACTGAAGTGACAGGTCTGCAGGCACTGCTTTTGATGGGTCCCGGGGAGCACATCTCGACGGAGAGCATGGAGACCCATGGACAACAGTAGCCGCCGAAAGTAACAGTTGCTTGGCACTTCTTTTGATAGTCCCAAGAGTAGCACATCTCGACGTAGAGCAGGAGACTCGGGGGGGGCATGGACACGTAGCCCCTGAAGTTGAGACAGGTTTGCAGGCATTGCTGTTTTGATGTCACGGGTAGGAGCACATCTCGATGGAGAACCAGGGAGTGGCATGGACACCAAGTAGCCGCCGAAGTACAGTTGCGCGGCATGCTTTTGATATTGATATGTCCCAGAGCACATCTCGAACGGAGAGCATGGAGACCAGGGGCATGACACGATAAGAAGTAGCCCCTGAAGTGACAGGTTTGCGGGCACTGCTTTTGATAAGTCCCAGGGAGCACATCTCAAAGGAGAGCATGAGACCAGGGGGGGGGGGTGCCTGGTCACAGTAGCCGCCAAAGTGACAGGTTCACCAGCACTGCTTTTGATGGGTCCCCAGTCGATATCAGCTCCCCCCTCACCTATCTAATCTCATGAAATGTGCTCCCCCTGTTGGCCATTCTGTGCTATACAGGGCGAGCAGATCTTGACAGAACACCAGCACATTTGCAGACATATTCCCGGTGACTTATTGCAGAAAAACAGTGCCCGAACAGCAAAATGTTACTTTTTTTCCACCAGCAATCAGTAAAATCACACAATACAATGGTGAAGAATGTATTGGTCTATTGTAAAGCAAACCTATTCATCTTCTTATATCCATAGCACTGCTTAACAATATTGTAAGCCACATAACATCTGAGAAACAAAGGCAAAGCATTTATGTTTGTTTCCATCTGTTCTGAAGTTATATTGACACGTTATATGAAGATTATTTGTCTTTGTGACAAGAGGATAAGAACATTTAATACATTGAGTCAGATCTCCTACTTATAATTCAGGTTCAGAGTGACTGTGTGATTTGTAAAGCTTAAAACCATCTGCGACTTTGTCAGAAAGTATGGGGTTTGGTATACCTACACAATGATTAACTGCTGTGGATAGCTGTCTCCTTCACACAATCTGCGAGCACAGTAGCTCCTGAATCTTAGAAAGACAGCTGCCAATAGAAAGTGACACAGGAGATCTATAGCACAACTCAGCAATGTAATTTGCTGACTGAAAAATGCAATTAGTTTCAATACAGATCGTTATGGCTTCCTGTGGACTTACAGCTAAAATGTAAGGGAATGTATAATATAGATAGTGAGGACAATAAGTATTTGATCCCCTGCTGTACATTTACCCTCTTACAAAAAACCAGTCCATTATTGTTATGATATGTTTATTGTAGCTTGGAGAGACAGAATGCCAACAAGAAACCCTCACAAACCCAGTGCACTGGGTCAGATATTAATGTGCATTGTAATAATTAAAACAAGTATTTAATCCCATATCAACCAGCAAGATGTCAGTCTTCGCTTTCTAGTTTCACAATTCTAGTAACGAACAGCCATTTCTTAAACAGTGTTCCACAATTGGTTCATTTAATTTGTTTTTATTTTGTTTTAAATTAAATGTATTTATGAATATATATGACAAAAATGCTAATACTTATTTTTGTTTGTTTTTTGTGTGCAATGTCTGCAGTGCAGTACAAACACCTGCACAGCACATTGTATGTTTTAATAATTAAATTAGCATTAAACAAAACAGTAACTAGACAAGAATCTTTAAATCAAGATAAGATTTTGAGGCACCAGCAGCTGCAAATGGAGTGGCAAAGGTCAAGTATTTCTAGTATCTTTACTTTTCTGGAGACTCAGATAACAGCTTCCGTTTGGAAATACAAAAGAGATGAATGGAGGTCCTATTATATGCTGCAAAATAACTGAAAAAGAAGAAGAAGGCCACTGCCTTTTTGTTTTTGTCTTATATCCGAGACAGGAAGGCCAGTCTGACTAGCTCACACAGATGGTAATGGTGACATCAATGAAAAAAAGATAAATGTAAAGCAGGGTACAGATGTGAAGATATGGGCCAGATAGATGGCCGTTTTGAGCATCGTGTGCGCTCATGGTCATCTATCTGGCCCATATAATATGCGGCCATCTCTGTTTTCAATCGGGACCAATCAATCCCGCTTGAAAACAGCCATATCGGACATGACAGTAAATACGGCCGATGTCCTTAGCTTTGCCCAGAGACTGCGGGTCTTCAGGCAAAGCATCGGCTGAGCCGGGGAGAGAGCAGAGCTGTCTTCCTAGCTCCACCGATATCTGACCGCAGCGTAATGACGTCATCACGTTGCTGCAGGGAACATCAGATGGCTCGAAAAAACAAACCATCTGTACCCTTCACCAAAGTTTGTTTTTCATTGTATTTTAGATTAGAATCCTTGTCAGGATTCACCACTATTTGGAGCTCTAGTGAAAAGATTTCCCTTTAGGCCCCCATATATGTTTAAATTTTCCCCTTCCATCAGCCTAAACCAATCAATTTTAAAATGTATGCATGTCCACATGGTTCAATCAACCTAGTTCGATCGAAGTCGATTTAAAAATCGTTTGAAAAGTGATCGAACATGTCGGAAAATTTTGATCGATTGAGTATACATCGAATGTTATTTTGTTGTGCCCGACTGATTTTTGGTTAGATTTTAGCATACATATACATCTGTTGGCAGACATTTAGGTGTGTTTATGATCTACTCAACCAACATTGACCAAATATCAGTTTCTCCACGTGGGAGGTAGTTAGATCATACTTCGATCGAACCAATGCAGATCAAAAATTACGATCCAATCTGACATCGATCGTAGGGAAATTGAAACATGTATGGAGGCCTTTAATTTCCATCTCAACGTCTAACCTTTAACTAACCAGGAAGTGAAGGGAACTGGGAAACAGACAACAATAAAAGAGCATCTAGCGTTTCTAGCATTCTTCTACTTGGAAAGTAACAGTATGAAATCTCTATACCTTGCAGGGACTTAAGCTGCGAACACATGGCTCGTTATTTGAACCGTTCAAGATAAGTCGGCAGCAGCGCAATGACGTTATCGCGCTGCTGCCGAGTTTACTAACATCGGCTACCTGAGCTTACTAACATCGGCTGCCTGCAGACAGTCTGGCCGATAATTTGGCTTGGGATTTAACTGAGAAATGTTTACAAAGAGATCTGCAAATCCCTTAGCCAGCATTCATGTGGAAAACACATGCAGACCTGAGGACCCCCCTCGTGTGCTCACAGGTCATTTAAAAACAACCCCATTCCATCTCTATTGGGCAGCTCAAAAAGCAGCCTTGCACGTCTTCCGTTTTGGGCTTTTCGGCCACTGGAAATGCAGCGTTTTCAAATGCATGTGTGAATGTTCCCCTTAAAGACTGTGATTTTTGTCATAGTTTTAGGAAACATAAAAAAACTATCTTGTACAGTGCCTACAGTATATGCCCTAATATTTCCTCCCTGCCGCTACTTCCTGTTGTTCAGAAATACATACCATTCAAAATGACAGCTAGAATTTGGTCTCTATCACACATGAACCGCTGTCATATTTGCAGCTCCTGCATAAATATATTCTTTAATCTGCAAATGCAATTAGTTAAAGCAAGCCATTATTAACAAAGAAATAACACAAATCGGTTCTAATTACTGCTATTATATTAAAGACATGTATTATGTTCCGTATGTGCTGAAATGACTTCAGCTTATATCCAAGTCTACAGATGCAAATCACGAAACTTCAACCAGCAGATCTGTGGGTTATTTGTCTCTGAACATCATTGGTTAGATAATTGTTGGAGATGTAGGGAAGGATTGTGGAAACATTTGGAAAAAAAACATGTTTTAGTCCAAACTTTTTATTTAAATTTTAACTTAATTCATGCAAAAACTACATGTGCTAAAGCAATACTTTATTTTTCTGTTAAATTCTACCCCAATCCTCCCAACATCTCAACAATGGTGATACAAAGTTTTGGGGTTTCACAATCAACTTAGAAATCATCTAGTTGAAAATTCATGACCGTTATATATATTAAAACAAAAGCACATTTGTTATGTGTTTGTGTGCCTTACCTAGTGCTTTTCCCACCCTAGGCTTACACTCGGAACATTCCGTTTTTTCAGGTAGCAATGTATATTCTGTGAAGATTGTTTGTCAGGGTTTTGGATAGAACTAGAATGCTTACCAAAGCTATGCACAACCAGATACAAGCTTCTATTTACCAACATTTCACATATGATTTCATATCACTGTGCCAACTAAATAAATATAAATAAATATAAATGAAGATGAACATGCAACCAAGATAACACAACATAGACTAGCTGTAAAATAAGCTTTTTGTGCATACTTTATACATATTATTCTAAAATAATATGGATATAGTGTTTGGTTTAGTTACTTAGACATATAGGAAAATGTGAAAAAAAAATCTTTATTTCCTTGGAACCTCTGTAGGCACTAGAACAAAAGAGGAACCTCAGGCAGCAGGACCGGGGGGAGGGGTAAATGTGAATTTACTGGAAACATTGCTGATTAAGTGCTTCTTAACCTGCTTTTTCTTCAGATGCTGCAGAAACCCTTTTCCATGTAAATGAAAGCTCCGCAGTGGATCCTATCACAGTGATTAAAGGACATCATTTTAAAACAGTAAAGAACCAATGGATTAGAATTTCAGTAATGGTGTTTTATGGATTCCTGTGACATTAATGGTAATCATACATGTACAATTATATGGGATCATTCTACTTACGTGTAATTACATTCCAGTGATTAAAAAAAAAAAAAAAATAGAACACTGCAACGTGTATGGCATTGTTCCTTTAATTGTGATTAACTAGAAATATTGATTGAAAATACATTTATATATATATATACATCAAAGAAAAAAATATATTAAAAAGGAGATCTGCATTACCTGCTATACAGGCAGATTAGAAGTTATGGATTACAATTTGCCACAGCCAATCAAACCAAAATCAAATTAAAAATGTTGAGAGCTTACTGAAAAGGAAGGAAGGACGCATCTTAACTTTTAATTTTATTTTTCATTCAATCAACTGCACTGAAAATTCATATGGATATGATTGCACCCACAATAAAGAATCCAAAAACCTAGAGGAAGGAACCTGATAACAATCACCATCCAAGAGCACAAAATTATATATGCATCTTGAGTAAGAAATGTTTTTGAAAGAATACTTTAAATACTTTAAAGTCTATAGCTTTAATAGGTTGGCCCAAGGCTTAAGAAGATGTGAAACATTGTATACAAAAAACCCTGGACCACCATGGAGTTAACCTGTAAATACTTCCTGGTCCCATAGAATCCTGCTAGTGTATATAGTGCAAACTGGAACAGTTATAGTGCACAGGAATTATAAAAGAACTGGTCACCATTTTATCGTTACCAGGCAACACTAATATAAAAAGCAATATGAACTGTCATAATAATATATAATACTTGGGAAAATGAACCCTATCCTTAGCTCATAAGCATGCAAGCCATACATTATTAATATCCTGTGTACTAATCCTGCTAGTCATGCACCGGTCCCATAAACAGATGAGGAATGATGGATTACCAAAAACAACTAACCACAAACCACTCAACGTATAGGTCATCTGTCATGAAGCAAGTATGTATATGTAAATGTTGTGCTAACCGTGTCATGGGTGTAAATCTATTTCTTCCCTTCTTACCAGCTAATTCTCAGCTAATACTTGTCTGTGCTTTTCCTATTTTCCACAATCATAACTCATCCCAAACATTATGCATTAAGTGTGGCAAAATGTACTGCATTTATATATATATATATAGTATATACACTCCTCTGGGTCACAAAAACGTTTTCAATATGTCACTTTTTGGTTAATAAATACTTTCTTGTTCTTTTTACAAATACATTTTGTATGGAAGCGCTTCCATATACTTAATGTGGATACATTAATCTGTTCCCTCTGAGACTTTCCAGAGAGCATGCCGATATATATAAGGGGTTCAGCCTGGCAGCCTACTAGCAGGTGGCCACTTCCCAATCACCAGTTTGCATTCTCTCTCCATTAAATGTACATGTCTGTCTGTCTCTGAGGTGCTATAGAGCTGCAGATGGCTCTATAAAAGCTCTGTCCCTGAGATAAAACCCTGTCATTCATATGTAATTGTAAAAAAAAACAATGGGACAATTTCACATTCCACATTTCCACATCAGTCCTTGCACACCTTAAGGTGGCCATACACGGTTTAATTTTTCCATTTGATTAAAGGCCGCCACACTCGTGACGAGAGGCGTCTGATTTTTTCAGATCCCTGTCGCCCCAAAGCTCGGTCGGCCAGAGAACGGACATGTCCGATAATTTCTGGCCGATGCCATTAGTTTCAATGGGGAACAGTGATGATGTTGCACTCCATCGCTGATCTGTCAGCCCCCACTCGGTACGTGTGTGGGGGCCTTAAGTTAAAAAATTTCTTGTTCCCGTTGATCATTTGAATATCGATTCCTTTTTACTAACCAAAAGTAATGGGAATCGATCATAAAATCAGTCAAGCAGTGATCGGATGTTTTGGTAAATTTTAGTTGATTGTGCAAGTATCTGCAATCAATATTTCAACACTATTTCATCAGTATGGCTAGCTTAACCATTTACTGGTAAATTAGAAAATAAGATGAAATGCACATCAAAAATAAACATATATAATGAATGAAATATAATGATTGGCTACAATGTTGGAAGTTTTTTTACACAAATACAATAAATTCAGGTAAATTAAAATAATGGAGCATATAGCCAGAATCCTTCAAAATCAAAAAGTACACTTTTGTAGGTGCTTTCTCAAAAGTAAGAAATTGAACCAGGACTTTAGTGGGAGCCCTGATCACTTGTACATTGGGCACCTTGATTCACCTACTCTGAGTACAAACTCTGCAAAAAATCCAATAGATTTTGTTTTTCTGTCCAAGTGACATCAAACAGCTTTTCCTTTCCTCCATATGTTTACATTTATAATTAACATAAAGCTTGTACATCCTACATGTGCTGACAAATTAATTCGTTCATTTTTAATAAATCACCTATACAACTTCCTTCCTCAAATCACAATTCCATAAAATATATGAATCACTTTAAGATAAATATATATATTTTGTATTCAAATGATACATAAATAGTTACAATTGTTAGAAATTTTAAGACTATTGACTAACAGATTTGTGAATTTCTTTTAAGTGATAGACATCTCAAAAAAACATGACAAATTTGTTCCCATCCCCCGCCAAAGAGAAAAGCTTTTAATGTAGTCATGCTTTTCTACTCCAACTGGAATACTTAAACCTATAGAGCTTTACAGTCATCAGCTGCTGCTGAAACCCCCCAGTGGTATGCAGAGTGTTTGCGAAAACACATAATGCAATAATTGTCTTTATTGATCCATACATTAGGAAATTGAATTGGGTATTGTGGAGACATTAAGACAAGTGACAAAAAAGGGAAAAGTTATTATGTGGTGTCACAAAAGAACAAAATGTTTATGATTACAATGAATCGTTACACCTTCTGCTCTTAAGCTAACACATGTCACAAACTATTTACCAATACATGTTAATTGGTAAGGGACAAGGGGCAACATAGGAGGGACAGGACACAATAACTGTCCAGCCAGGGATCTTTAGATTCAATTCATGGAATGGGGACAATTTTGAATTTTCTAACATTCAACTTGACAGTAAAAGCAAACCAATAACAACCAAATTTTGTTCTGCCGTGTCCAACTGGTGCAGGCTTGGGGAAGCTTCAGCAGCTTGGGGATTTTAAAGGCATTCAACATAACAAAGGGGTGCGTATAAACAATTTATTCTAAGATTGTCAGAAAGCAGAAATACTTCATCATCACATGTTTGATCACAAAAAACTTCAGGTATTTGTTTGATTGAAGTTGGGATGTGACATAATTTTTAGGACTATCAAGAGTCATTTCTAGTCTTGACAGTAAAAGCCCAGACCTAAATACAACAGAAAATCTGTTTGGTGACCCTGCACACAATAAATGCCCTTATAATATGAAGTTGTTTTGTAATAAGGAGTGGGCAAATAGTCAAGTCCAGTCAAGATGATCATGCTGATAGACCCCTAAAGAGACAAGAGAAGTGATTGTTGTTACTTCAGCAAAGCTAAAGGGTGTGAACGCTAAAGCAACTAGCTTGTTTCACTTTTTTTAATCAGTTTTTCACCAAACAGATTTATTTATTTTTCATCTGTATTGTACTAGTTATTGATTTCATTAAACTTTTTTTTTTATTATTATATTACACTGACATTATACTTTCTAACAATTTGTAAAAAAATATATATAACTTTTTAACCTAATATAGAAAATGTGAATTTAAACTTAAAACAACAAACAGTGTACAGTCCATTAATGGGATGGCTTTTACCCATTTTTGGTAAATGTAGAAATACTATGATCTTGACATACGATATATGGTTTGTCCTTGTCATTTCATTAACCAGTGTCATTGAGTTATAAGGAATGCATTAAAATGCAAATTATTTCGTTTTTCTGGTAGTAGTAGTCCCAGGAATCCATCAAATAATGAATTTAAAGTCAAACCCCTGTGACAACCATGTATTCCTTTATAGATACATAAGAAAAATTTGCATAGCCACAAAGAGAAATTCCCTAGAGTACTATGGTTTGTAATATATATATAGACTGTGGTAACAGCTAATAAGCTATATAAGGGAACGTGGGATACAATGTAAAGGAAACAGAAAGCATCATGTAACTACTTTGTAGATATATACTGTAATATGCACAACATTTTATTGACACCTATTGATAGGATTGTTGGACATTTCAAAACCATAGGTAAGATCTGGTACCCACTTTCATTCTGTAATTGCCCCCTTTCCTCTGGGAAGGCTTTGCATATGATTTGCAATGTGTACATGTGTGCCAAAACAACATTTGTATGGTCTTTCAGAGTTAGGGCATTAATACAACTCATAAATGTAGGCGTATGTAGTTTTTTTCACTTTCTGGAACTTGAAAGGCATGAACATTAAGCTTAACCAAGAGTGTAGTTGGTATGTAATCTAATTATATTTTTTAAAATGAACTGAACACCTGAGCCAGAATTCTGTTTCATTTCCAGACATTTAATGAAAAAGATAAGAATCTCCACTCAGCCAGATGGTTAGCTCAGTACTTTTCTTAGTGGCTTATCCTTTGTTGTTTTGATTGTTTGTTTCAATTACATAATTCATCAGAATGCTTTGATTTAAATGGCCTATTGATGGATAGGCTGCTTTTACTTAGTGGACAGGTTGTCTAATGACTCCTTGCATCTAAAACGGCAATACACTATAGCCTACAATATTATGCTAAAATTCCATCTTCCTTATTTCCACAGATTTTTTTCCCCCATGATCAGCGGCCACTGACCATGGGTAAAAAGACTTGGACACAACCCATGGCATTCGTTTGAAAGCTGGGTAAATTTAAGAAACAAAATGAGAATTAGACCCATGAATATAATAATCAGGATATATAATTAAAATGCATTAATATAATATATGTACATACTTATACTTATACTTATACTTATGAAGTCCAATGATGGAAATTTTCTAAAGAAGTACCAGGTATATTTCTGTTTTATTTCAAAATTACTTCTTTTAAAATTCCATGTCTTTTTAGATGTCCAAAGGGATGTTTTATAATAGAAAGATAGTCACAGGTTTCTAGTATAGTCATAGCAGTAAAATAACTATATACGATGTGCTAAGAGATCTTGTAACATCATTCCACCTTTGGTACCCTGCTTATTTAGACTGTAAATAGTGGTTTTAGTTGAGAAATTTGGCAGTTAAACGTTAGACAAATTTGAAAAATGGATTACTTAGTCATAAAGACAGATACTGATTTCCGAGGTCATTGTAAGAAGTAGAGTCCATTTACGAGGATATACTAGAAAATCTATCTGCCATACTAGGTACTGTTTAAAATTAGCCTCCAGTGTAACATCAGTGCACCTCCTAGCCATGCACTTTGAGCCTAATGACTATTCCATACATCTGTTACATATGTTTAAGTTACATTTTGGATTGTAGTCAGTTTAATTGACATATTATTGGTCGTCAAAAATAAACATGTGTCCTTATATAGTAATGTGCAGAACATTAAAGCTGCTTTGCCTAGAGTTGACTCTACGATCAATGTACAGTGTTTACATATGAAATAAATGAGCTCCATCCATCTGTCTCCTGTGGCCTTTTCTGTAGGTCGTCTTTGATTCTATATAGGTATGATAATATAAGCTATGGGAGCAAATGGAAAAAAGAACAATACAAAATGGAGTGTAAGTGGAAAGAATGAGGTGAGGTCATATGTGAAATTCATTAAACACTGAATCCATTATTTCACGTCATTGTAGAAATCTTAAGTTGCTTTTTAATCCATATGGTTTCCATTCAGATCCTTTGTTTATGAAGGTATTCTATAAACTAATCACCAACTGTGTATTCAGCTGTTTCAATATGGAAATATTGTACTGCAGACAGTACAACGACTGTTGTCTCCTACATTGGGAAAGGATTATAATCAAACAACATATTCTGATTTAACTGCTAAATCTCTACTCTCTAATAAAAAATAATCATTTCAAAGTACTGTATTCACATATCTGACATATACAAGAGTATTATACATATACTGTACATTAAATATTTGCTACAGTTTTTACTAAACTGCTCAGTCTCATTTGTTTAAATGACTTCAGATATATCCGGATTATGTATTATTTGCCCCCCCTAACAAGAATATTCGAAGAAAGAGTCCTGGAAACAATTTGCATACCAAATCAAAGATACAGCACCTAAGTTAGTTGAAATTAAAGGGCCCTATAAGAATTGTGTTTTTACAGTACTTTGTTTTCTCATAGCAAACCAATATTACCACTCACACTGCATGTGTTGCGTTTTTAATAAGCAGCATTTTTCATTGCTTTGTTAAAAAATGCAAATGCAGATTTAATGTGAAAAATACATGTGTTTTTGTATATATGACTAAACGCATATAGTGTGGAAGGGCCCTCAGACTACTTAATTTGACTTGTGATTGCGAAGAGGGTTCCCTTGACTCCTGCTTTATATGCATCTGAGAAATATGGCGACTACCAAAACAACAGCAGACTTGTAGTTAGAGTGACTCTTGCCATTATACAGCACATCCATGAGACCAGTGGGTAGATTATACCCTCTTATACCCTGCAGCTACTTCAGGCAATAATCCTAATGAGGTTTAGGGTCATACAAGTGATTATGGGAAGGCTTGCTGATTACAAAACAGCAGCGCATGCAAGCAAAATCATGTATGGTTTGGCTCCAAACCAACAACAAGAGTTGGCTTTACCAATGCTGAAGAACTTTATTCAAACATGAGGCCCCGTGAACTTAAACAAACAGAAATACTCTATGTCAAATGATAGTTCCCCACAGTCCAATGGCGCTAAAGTAACCGTCAGTAGATGAGTGGCTGGCGGGCTACACAGACCGCCTAACCTCCATGGGGCAGTGGGTGAGCAGTACTTGTGCGGTAGTGCTGAGGGGAACAGGCACAGAACAGCACTGGCACTGCAACACTGTCGTGGTCCATGGAGTGGGGTACTAGAAGGCTAGTACAGATATGCTGCTGCTGGTATGACTGCACCTGTTTGGCATTTGGCAGGTAAATGCATGCTATTCTGCTCTCTGGCTGCCTGCACGCTGTGGAAGGTAGGCCTGGTAGTGGAGAGCTGTCCAGTCACACCATTTCCATTAGGTCCTTCCCCACTGAGCACCTGACTGGGGGCAGTCCCTTCGCTTAAATAGACGCTCAGCCCGGTGGGATCTTGGTTCTGTGTCCTAAATGCTACCCCCACCTTACAATTTCCTGTCACTATAAATACAAATTCCAAGTCCTATTAATGTTAAAGCAATCTGGGGTGTGGAAGTTCTTGAATGTTTGAATGTACATGTTTCGGCAAAACATGTAGCCTTCAATGCACCTTACTCCTCAATACCCCTACAGATTGTTTTTGTTAGTTGGAGCCGCTATGTGTGTTACGGGATAGTCGGCTACTGGTGTGTTATAATAATTTTTGATGTGGATACTTTGTATGTGAGTTACGTACTGTGACAGTGGTCACTAATAAAGTTACAATTTTACCTACCCCTACTTTACTCGCATTATACCTCATAGCCATTAATTAGGTCACTACTCCAACCAGAGTCCCATGAGGGATCAGAAGGTTGTTTTTGGTGAATGTATGCAGTGTGCAAGTTACAAAATACACTCAAAGTAAAACTTTACAACTTCATAATAGTATATTTTGAACGTTTCTGAACAAACCTCCTAAAAATGATGTTATTTTTTTTAAAAAGTACAAGACTTAAAATGTAAACTTTTACATATTACAGCGGTTTAAAACATTTTATAAGTTGCACAGAACTGAAGATAGTCATTTGTTGAATTTGCAGCATTAGGATGTAAGGCTGAACGTAGTCGAGTATGTTAAGTCTCTGCACTGGCGTATGTGTAAACAGATCATCCGCCGGCAGGCTACGTCGGGATCCCCGCTAAACATAAACGCTTAGAGGAGGGGTCACGACGTATAATGGGAACAACCCCTTAATGTTTGAATTGCTTTGCTGGATGTCAGAAACGTCACCCAGAGCTGCTGTTTAGGCATAAACTGCCTCCTTGCCTCGTAGAATTTTTGCTTGAGGATGCTCCAAAATTTCTCAATAGGATTGAGGTCAGGACAGGATGGAGGCCACACCATGAGTTTCTCTCCTTTTATGCTGATAGCAGCCAATAATGTATTTCTTGTAGCATGAGATGATGCATTGTTATGTATGAAGATAATTTTGTTACTCGAATCACTGTTGTTCTCTTTGTACCATGGAAGAAAGTGGTCAGTCAGAACTACCCATACTTTTCAGAAGTAATTTTACATTTTCTGGGACCATGAAAGGATTGTAAATGGAGTCAAAACATAACTCCACCATTTCCTAGCTGACGTTGCAGGCTTGTAGGGACATGGTGGCTGTCTACCAACCATCCACCACTCTCATCAATCTGGACCGTCCAGGATAATACAGCATCACTCATCAGTCTTCATGGTGTTCTGGGCCCACTAAGGCCTGTTTCATGTGAGCATTGGTTAGTGATGGCAACATAGAAGGTTTATACATAACTGCAATCCTCTGTAGGATTCTGCACCTTGATGTTCATAGGACTCTAAAGGCATCAGCAGCTTCATATACCTGTTTGCTGCTTTGTAATGGTATTTTAGCAACTGCTCTCTTAATCTCATGAATTTGCCAGAAACTTTTCTAATTTCTCAGGTTTTCATACCTTGTTGAACACATTCAACTATGTCATGCTTTTCGGCAGCAAAGAGATCCTTCTTCTTTAGTAGTTTTTCCTTTAATTGTGCTCACTTGGCAAACTAATTACCACAGGTGTACGAGAGTGATTTCAGGGATCAAAAGAGATCTGAAAAACAATACCATCCATGTGTTTCATCGAAAAATAAACTATTAAATCTTTATGACACTTTAACCTCCCTAGCAGTATGCCAGTGGACCCCAAAAAACATTGTGGTATGGGCAATTGAAGCAGAACACATTGTACTTTGTTGGTTCTCCCCACCCTCCCTCCTAAAAACATCGCAGGCGCCATTGGTGTCATGGGACGTGAAACCGATGCCTCATCCATAACATGGAGATCTATGGCACCGTCCCTCGCCTCTTCGGCCTCAGCCATGAAGCTGAAGAGCCAATGCTGTAAGTGATCGGTAGGTTTCGCTGCGCTTCAGAATCACCGCAGGTTAGCCAAATATAGGTAAGCATGCCTGATCCTAGCTTGGGGTGAATTTGTTATGTAAACAAACTCTGCACAAACTGGGTTTAGTCAAACCACCAGGGTGGTTAATACAATGTGCATAATAATTTGGAACACAGTAGTTTATTATCAGCCAACACATACATAGTGGTTTATTTTTATATTAACCTCCCTAGCGGTTATGACTAACCCATTTCGACAGGAGTTTAATAAACAAACTCTGGGCAAGCCAGGATTGCATGAATGCCCCACATCCCCGGAAGTCTGCGGTGATTCTCAATACCACTGCAGCATTTCCAGGTTGCCGGCACTGCCCCGATTGCTTCACGGTGATACGGAAGGGGGGGCGTTCCATAGACCTCCATGTTAATGGAGGGGCGTCAGTCTCCCAGCCCACGTTGCCGGGATCATTGGACAGAGGCGTGGCGGGAATTTCATGATGCCAGTCAAGCTATGTCAAAATTAAGGAGGCGGTATATAGCTATAACTGTTAACTAACCTGTAGTGGCATTTTTAGAAGAGCCTACAAAAACAATTTGTTGTAAAGGTTCATAGCTTCTATGCTGGAATTTTATGGCTCTAAAAAAAAGTTATTATTCTCTGTCCTCAGATTAAATGAGAAATTAGCAATATTTTTCCATAACAGTTCAGAAAGAAAGAAAGAGTCTGTAAATTGCATTTAAGTGGTATTCTTACATAACTGTAGGAATCATTCTGTACTATCATTGAAAAATTGCAGTTTCACAGGAAATGATATACAATAACTAGATGTTCAGCTTATTACCAGCCACCAGCTGGGACCCTGGAAGAGGGACAATGCTGCCATCTAGTGGTCCATTATAATATGACATAAAAGAGTTACTGCTAATTCCCAGGGTAGTGTGAGTTGATGTTAAGACAATTTGTAAAAAATTCTAAGCCACCCAAAATGTAACTTTAGATACCTGGGCATGTACACCAATAGGCTGCCTTTATTTTTCAGGTTGCAAAAGAAACAATTGTTGGAGGGCTGCATATACTAATTTGTGTCTATGGAAGAAAATAATCTTCCATCCAGGCCATTCTATATCTGGGAGCAATATTTTACCATATGATGGCTTTTAAAGAATTAATACACAGTGTACATTTAAATTTGGCATCTAAACAACAATCTCAATTGCCCCAAATGTGACGCACACATTCAGTCACTCGCTGGTTTAAAAGGTTTCTATCTGAAATACTTTTACAATAAACATATGCCACAATAACTGGATCCAGTTGTTATACAGGTCACCACTGTTTTAGATGCTAAAGGCCAGGTATACACCACCCTCCCAGTTACTACGATTCTAAATCTATGGGATGGCTACCCAGCAACCGAGGGTGAAAGTCAACCTGCAGCTAATGGTTGCACAGAACCCAAGAGCTATTGTCTTAGGATATCAGAGACTGAAGTGCAAAATTGTTATACAGTAATTGCAACATATATAACCAAATTGGTTACACATAAAAATACAGGTAACATACTATTTTGATCAAATAAAAAAAGCCATGGATATTAACTATGGATCTTTTCGAACAGAAAAATACAGGAAAAAATATGGGTTTCACAAGGTCTCAATTTAGGAAAAAGGCATGATTCAAGCTCCAACAACATACGTATGTAATATTAAAAGCTTTAATTTTTATAAGTCATTTGATTCCATTCACGTAAGGTAAGACTTACTAATGATAGATATGTCTTCCACAGTATAGTATTCTCCTTGAAAAAGCCACACAGGCGAAATGTGTTGGAGATATCATCTTCTGCGGAAATCGATATAGAATAGAGAAATGTTTTGAGTTCTTTCGGTGTAGGGAGTTGAACGGGAGACACCGTTTGTGGAGCACCCCTTTCCCTCCCATGTAATTGAGATTCCGATCCTTCCTCTGATGAACAAATTTGTTATACAGACTATTTTGCATTCCATGCCATGGAATCAAATTACTTTTAAAAATAAACCTTTTAATATTCAATACATATTTTTTTGGAGCTCGAATCATGTCTTTTTCCTAAATTGAAACCTTGTGAAACCCCTATTTTTTCCTGTTTTTTCTGTTCGAAAAGATTTTGATACACCTAGTTTTGCTGTGAGGGTGTGGGGGCGTTTTATTAAACGACAGGGTAATTAATATTCAAATTGATGATTTTTTGTTAATGTGTATGTATGCTGAAAACTAGCCAACACTCTTATGGATTGCTTAAATATTAACTATGGACTTAACCCTAGATAGCTAATACAACTAGAAATAACAATTGAACAATTAAGATATTATTGGACTCACAATTAATTTTGTGGGGAAAGTTTTCTTTAAAATCGTAAGTGAAAAGGGTGAAGAATAAGGATTATGATAGGATAAGAAAAATTTACTTCTGTGTGGTTGTGTGAATGTGCAGATTTTGTTTAGTTTGGATTTTGTTGCTTTGGCTAATCTTTACAAAGCTGTAGAAAAGAATGCTGACATTCAGGTAAAGCTAGGAAATTCCGTTTTCTTGTAAATGATATAGAATGGTAGTACAATGAAGATCTAGTTGAAGCTTGCATGCCATATTTAAGATTTTATTTGAATAAATATATACAATGAGTAACAGTGTGATTCTATTTCACTATCAATTTTCATCTTCTGCAATCTAATCTGTGAGTATGAGGGGGGGGGGGGTAAGACACTATTTTTACTCATTTCACTGGAAGGTACTTGTCAATTTTAAAGTAGAGGACTAAGGCTAAAGTTTACACTGTTGGTTCTCAAGCTGCTTTCAGCTCCAGAACTGACAGTGGGCTCCCGCGGCCACGGGAGAAACGACTCCCTGTTATTGTCTGAAAAATAGTTCACAGGTCGTCTAATTAAGGACCCCATAGAGGTCCTATCGGGCATTAGCCCAAAAATCGTCCGGTAGACACCTAATGTAGCATCCACCTGTCGGTCAAGTTAAAGGGTTGTTTACCTGGCGGTTAAAAACTATTTTTGATTGATTGATTGCGAATAGTAGGGTTTAGCACAATCAAGCCTTCTTAAAACAGAAGGTATTTACACGGCCCAATCCAGCACAAATCCCAAAACTTTAGGCGGAAGCCTGCATTTTGGGACAGTGGGCGGAGCCATGCAAATTATTCCTTTTCGCCCCATCAGCCAAATGCACATGCAGAAACCGCTGGTGTACAGTAGAGATGGTCGAATTTTTCGACTTGCTAACTTTGTAAGCTGATTGCAAATCAGAAAACAGTATCGTCACGGGAGATGTAGAGAAGGGTTGGGGGAACATTTGAAAGAAAAAAGTATGATTCTAGCACATGTCGTTTTTGCATAAATTAAGTTCAAAGTTAAAGTCGAAATTCCGATTTTCGAAATTTTTACTTGACTTTGAACTTAATTTGTGAAAAAACTGTTTGTGGTAGAGACATACTTTTTTTTTGGGAGTGTACCCCCCTTCTCTACATCTCCAGCAAGTTTGGTGATGATACCTTGCTCAGGGGCTTTGCAATTAAGTCGAAACCGTCGAAAATTTTTGAAAAAAATTCGACCATCTCTAGTGTACAGTGCAAATATAGCCTTTTTGGTACAGAGCCATTTATTCCAAACTGCATACAGCTGTTTCAGGCTACTTGGCCATCATCAGTGCAGTGCATGGAAACCATAGTAGGGTTAAAACAGCTGTCAGGTTTCTCTATGCTATTGAGGTGTTATTAAAGCGAATCATGCCATTTTTACATGGCTATATCGATTTTAAGTGTATAAGCTCTTCCCAGAAGTTTACCTGTTTAGCTGATTTATAAAAGAAAGGAAATAAGGCACAGAGCAGAGTATACTGTGTTTTTGTAGAGTAAAGAAGAAGTCACCAAACTGATAAAATCATACAGGTATGAGGATGAAATAAGTAAAGCTAGCCATACAGGTTGAGATCCCTGTTTGTTTTGCCAACGATCAATCCCAGCACAGTGACATCACCCCGCTGCTTGTGGTTGTCAGCAAAACGAACAGGAATCGAGATACATTGATTCCCACTCTACCTTGTATGGGGACCCTGATCCCCGTATTCGGATTGAACAAGGACTTAACATCTTAGCGGATACCTGTTTGATCCATTCCTTGCGTGATTTCAACCTTTTTGGGCTGATCGATCAATGATGGATGTGCATGAACACGCATGCAAATCGAACTTTGGGAAATCGTACAGTGATCTTAACATGTATAACTAGCTTTAGCCATTCCCATGGCAGACCTATACACAGGGGTGCACATAACTTTTTTTGTAAGCTCCTCGAGTACCAGGAGATGGTGTTTGGTACTCACCCCATATGTAGGGTGGTCTTCCTCACTGTCTCCCTCACTGTTTTCTGCATCACCCTCCTGCATGGTAGGTTCTGCTGCAGATGGACCTCCCTGTTCCTGATTGATCCTCCGATTAGCTGTTTTCATCCACAGGTCATCAGCTGGCTTGGGGTCACATGTAACTCTCACAGTGCTCTTCTCTTGTCAAATATTACCCTTACATATGTCTACTTTGACTTTTATCTTTTTTTTTATTAGTAATTTACATTTCCCTTAATGACAACTTTTCACTTATTCATATTTCCCTGTGGTTATCCAAGTGACATTTAAACATTTTAAAGATTTAAAGTGAGATTTAAACATTTAACATTTATCCGCCCAGACATGGACTGCCTCCAAGTTGTTAGTAGTGATGGCCCGAACTGTTCGCCGGAGAACTATTCGCGGCGAACATCGCATGTT
>CM070034.1:72238344-72249105 GCA_036250615.1 Ptychadena robeensis | reverse complement strand
CAGGATGCTGTGAACCCCCTGTCTTGAACCTAGATGCTACTCTGGCAGCAACAGAAGGACTTTACACAGGCGTACTGAGTATATCCGTCAGATTTCTGTGACCGCAAGACAGTCTACTGACCATTGATTTAGAGGAATCCAGCCCACAAGAACTCCCCGTTCCTACATCGATCGGCACCAACCAGGCCCCCTTGGGGGGATCGAGCTGGGTTACCCACACCAATCAGGATCCAGTGACAACCTATTGACCCATGCAAAATGTCCCGAGGAAGCGACTTGTATGTCGCGAAATGCGTAGACAGTTAATTGCGTGCGATATTGAATAAAACTATTATCATTGTTGATGATTTTGTTCTACCGAATTTTTTATACCGAATGTCTGCCTCAAAATCCCTTTTTGCTCTGAACTCTGCCAAGCTGGCATACTAGTCAGAGCGATCTGGTGCACTCAATAGTTCTCATTTATTGTCAATTGATTGTTGGGATGTTGGCAGACTGCCTATCGTTAGTTATATAACCTTGATATCAGGGGATTTTTCGTTCTTCTTATATTCTTGAGACCTAGGGTATATGTCTAAAGCAGGGAACACATGGCTCGATATTAGTGCTGTCCAATGTTCCCTGCAGCAGCATCCCTCTGCTGTCTCTCCAGCTGAGCTGATGCTTTGCATGGAGACTCCACAATTTATGGTCATGTCCGATATCCCTGTTTCCAGCAGGATTGATTGGTCCCGCTCAAAAACTGGGATAACCACATATGATATGGACCAGATAGATGGCCGTGAACGCGGAGCTCGAAGCGGCCATCGATCTGGCCCATATCTACATGTGTGTACCCAGAGTAAGGTGTCATTTACTTACAATGCCCTTAACTGCAAGAAAGCCATAATGCAAATAATAAATTAGGATTCCCAGTACTTATATACATGTACGATTTGTAGAGTGTGCCACATTCACAAATCAAGTCCTTAGTCTAGTCAGTGTCTTCAATTTATGTAGGCCAATCTTTTGTTCAAGTTTTGGATAGGGTATGAAGGGGCTAAAACCCTTTAATTTTCTTTTCACCATCTGTCCTGGAAAAACGACATGTTCAGGAAAAGTGAGGCTATTGAGCAGTTTATTGCTTGCCTGCAGAAAAGCAGAAAATACATTTACAGGCTTTGTCTTTATTCCCTGTTTAAATCTGCTACATACCACAGTGTGTTTGACACTTGTATATTTTGCTGCTTTTGATGGACACACCAAGGAAGGTTCTGATGGTCTAATTAGGTCCTAACATCATTTATTGTATTTTGGTGTGTGTACTGGCCATTGAAAAAATAATGCAAAATACTTTGCTGTGTTTCAAAATTGGTTATGTCTTATACATTTCATTAATTCAATATTAATTCCCAATATTTACATAAAAGACAATGGATCACTGTGCAGGTCTTTCTGAGTATTATATTATAGTATTTTCGATGTAGTTATATGATCGATATGGCATTCTTGGTAATGGCAATCAATATTTTCTTGGTAAAACATCAAGGAGAATCTCTACCAACTACCAGCTAATCACAGTATTCTACCCTGCCATTTACTACACCACAGCTCTGCACTTCAGTGCATGTTACATATCATGCATTCTTCATTTCTCATTGTCACTTCTCTCTGACCTCTGGACTCCACATTACACACACATGATCCCTGCATTCTATATTATACACTACTGACCCCTGCACTCTCTATTATACACTACTGACCCCTGCCCTCTGTGTTAAACAATACTGACCCCTGCACTCTGTGTTAAACAATACTGACCCCTGCACTTTGTGTTCTACAATACTGACCCCTGCACTTTGTGTTATACAATACTAACCCCTGAACTCTGTATTATACACAACTGACCCCTGCACTTTGTGTTATACACTACTGACCCCTGCACTCTGTGTTAAACAATACTGACCCCTGCACTCTGCGTTGTACACTACTGACCCCTGAACTCTATATTATACACTACTGACCCCTGCACTACTGACCCCTGCACTCTATATTACATATTCTGAGTTAAACAATACTGACCCCTGCACTCTATATTGTACATATTACTGACCCCTGCACTCTGTGGCAAATACTACTTACCCATGCACTCTGTGTTAAACACTACTGACCTTTGCACTCTGTGGCAAATACTACTTACCCATGCACTCTATGGTAAATACTACTTACCCATGCACTCTGGGGAAAAAACTACTTACCCATGCACTCTGTGGTAAATACTACCTACCCATGCACTCTGTGGTAAATACTACTTACCCATGCACTCTGTGGTAAATACTACCTACCCATGCACTCTGTGGTAAATACTACTTACACATGCACTGTGTGGTAAATACTACTTACCCATGCACTGTGTGGTAAATACTACTTACCCATGGACTCCGTGGCAAATACTACTAACCCCTGCACTCTGTAGTAAACACTAATGATCCCTGCACTCTGTGATAAACACAAACATTGACCTCTGCACTCTGTGTGTGTTTTTACACTACTGACACTATTCAACACCCCTGCACATTATCTGATACTACAGACCCCTTAATTTTAAACTATGTTACTGACTACAAACCACTTGCACACACACCAAGGTATACATCGCTTCTACCTACTGGCTGGGCGAATCATGCTTTTTATCAGACAGTACAGCAGCTTATTTGGCTTTAAAAGAAAATCTTGAACATCAGACAGTTATGGCCACAGACTCAAGGTGCGCTGGTTTCTCTTTCTGAAAAAGAAGCTTTTAAGCTGGCCATACACCTTTAGATCTGTCTGTCAGATATCCTTTAGATCTACCAACAACTATGTAGTGCCGGGTCCTCTGTGATTGAACACAGGTATGACTTGATTGTTTAGAAAGTCCCTCATATTACATGGTTTTGGTAAAACAAAAGGAGATCTAAAGGAAATCTGACAGAGAAATCTAAAGGTGTATGGCCAGCTTTAGACTTTACCTGGCCAATGTCAGCATTAATAACCCTTTCATGTTGGCTCTGTGCTAAGACTTCCTGGCTGTAAATAGCTATTTAAATGTGATAGCTCACTAAGCCATGACTTTCATTTTTCTACTGTACGAGGAAGTCGTTGGGGTAAGGGTTGCTAACTTGCACTTTCAGGTTGTGGTGTCATAAGATTTTTTACGGTATGTTTCCTGATGTTTGGATTTTCTTGCAGTGAAGGGTTTCGTCAATCATTTCGTTTTCTACAATTTTCTAATAATTATCAGGACTAATGACTTGCAGGTTTTCTATTGACAGTTTAGTATTGATTCTCATGGATCGTGGGAGTCCCCTAGCATTGCTGCCATTTCGGAAAGAACGGGAGTTCCCAGGCTCCAGGTAAACGTAGAAAGCCCCTTTGCAAGAGAAAACATGATCTTGTAAGATGCAAAGCAGTAGAATTCTGATTACAAATATTCTAGTGCCAATAATGCAAAATTATAAACCTATGGTATTTTATAGTTCTGAAAATTTCCATGGGCGGCTTGCATAGTTATGATTCAATTACTTAGAAACTAGGACAGAGTTCAGGTTATTAACATTTCTGGTGTTGTGCAGCTTAGTATCTGTAACCTGGCTTGCTAAAGGGAAACAAGTTATAAATTGTGTGGTTTGTGACGGGGAAATTCCCTGAGCTGGCCATGGGCCATGTAAAACTGCTGTCTCAAACAGGTAATAAAAGCACTGCTAAACCTGACACATAGATCAGATATTAACTGATATTAACATATATAATGGCAATGATAATATGTATTATAATCCATACGGGGGTATGCCATGAGCTCAAAGTAAACATCAAAAATGAATGGGTGTGATTGTATAGTCACCAAGTTCGAGTTTATGCAATAGCTAACCTATTACAATAGCTAAACAAATGCTTCCATTACAATTATAACAGGAAAATTACAGCTGCCATATGACAAGTAGAGATGGTCGATTTTTAAAAAAATTCGACCATTTCGACGATTTCAAGTTAATTGCAAAGCCCCTAAACATGGTATAATCACCAAACTTGCTGGGGATTTAGAGAAGGGTTGGGGGGTATACTACACAAAAAAGTATGTCTCTAACACAAAGAGTTTTTGCACAAATTAGGTTCAAATTCAAGTCAAAACTTAGACTTTGAACTTAATTTGTGCAGAAACTCTTTGTGTTAGTGCTAGAGCAAAACTTTTTTTTGTCAAATGTTCCCACAAGCCTTCTCTGCACCTCAGGAATTTGGCAATGATACCATTTTCAGGGGCTTTGCAATCAGCTCACAAAGTTAGCAAGTTGGAAAATTCGACCATTTCTAATGACAAGCAGGCATCAGAGACAATTTTTTCTTTCCCTATCTGTGCAAGTCATGTAATGTCATGTTTTCCCCTATACCTGTAAATAAAAGGAGTTTTTTTAAGTGATATAAATAAGAGAAGCAGAGGAAAGCAAAGCAAGAAATAAAAAATAAAAAATGACTGGTGGCCCTGCAATAAGACATGTCAATGTTATGGTTCACTGAAAACCTCCCAAGTAGTATTACTAAGGGCTTGTTCCCACTTGCGTGGATGGCCGCAGCAGACTGCTTACATTATTTTAAATGGCCTTGTCCCAGCTTGGGCGGTTGGCTGTGGCAGATCGCGCCCATAGACATGAATTGATGCATTCAGTCAAAAAACGCGTGTGGACGCAACTTGTTACTCGGTCCATTCATTCTCTATGGTCACGATTGGGGGCGGTTACACCAACACGCACTAAAACTAGTTACTGGTGACAAAACGCTTGCAGTCAACTGCCCGCGGCCAGGTCCTTAGTGTGGCTCGGGGTAGGCGTAGGTGTTTCAATTCTCAATATGTAGAGGGGGAACTGTCAGGGGGTTAAGAAGCTGTGACATTCCTCTGCTTAATCCAGGCTTTAATTGTTCTATATTATTACATTATGGGTTTACAATTTTTTATTTTATTTTTTTTTGCTATTTTACATCCCTAGCGCTCTTGTGAGATCCAGATTTCTGTACCAAAAGCGCAACATAGACTTTAGTGGATTTTTTGTTTTTTATGTTGTAGGCTTGTAACTTCCCAAAATATGTCCATTCAAGGGTCTAGTAGACATCCTGAATATAATAATATTTGAAAAACACAATTATTTAAAAAAAAAATATATATATATATATATATATATAAAAAGGTATGATTTGAATGATAAAATCTCTAAAATACTTCTTTTGTATGAAAGATTTCAAATATATATTTGTATTTTGTTTGTAATAAAATATTTTATTGAATTGGAAATGTGTTTTGTGTTTCTTTTACTTCGAATTGTATTGGATACAGTTATCACTGTATTGAATACATTTGCTTTTGGCACCCTCTCTCCCGGACCTGGTGACATCACACCAGGGGAGAGAGGGTTAACTTTAAAGGGGCACATCTTGGGAATCACACTGTTTTCGCCATAGAAACATCATCTACCTTTGAATCTCCGGGGGGGGGGGGGGATTTGGCAGTTCAGAAGATCAGGGCCCCCGGGACAGCATCACAACGGTGAGTTTGTGCTGCCGGGCTCCTAACTCTGCCGGATGGCCCCATCTCGTCCAGTGAATGACAGGGGGTTTAAAGTAGTTAAAGAAAATTTTATTGGACAAATAAAGTAAAATCTTACTTGCTGCAAGTTAAAATCATTTTTACATTTGGCAGTTGATAATGATATAGCGTTGAAATAAAGACATTGAACAATCAGACTTAACTTCTGTAAG
Organism: Ptychadena robeensis; assembly: GCA_036250615.1. Classification (NCBI taxonomy): domain Eukaryota; kingdom Metazoa; phylum Chordata; class Amphibia; order Anura; family Ptychadenidae; genus Ptychadena; species Ptychadena robeensis. The sequence goes on along the minus strand of CM070034.1, from coordinate 72,243,339 downwards.
TGTACGTTTAAAGACATACCTTGAAAAATTTTATATCCAATAAAGGAAAGTAGAGATGCAGATAGAACATGCATAGCTGAAATTAAGATTATCTGGAACATTCTGGATTCATTGCCCATGGTGTCTTGTAAAACTGTTCAAAAGAAATAGTGCAATTCATTATTTGTTCACTCTGCACAATCTTACGTTCAGAGAAAGTAGGTCATTTTTAATCTAGAGCACATAGTTTCTTACATTGTACCAAAAATATTCCAGGAAGTTGTTTGGTAATTTGCAAGAAATTGGTACCTTTGATATTATTGGGACATGGTGACGTTCATGAACCCTGATGATTGATGTGAAGTTTCCATTTTACATAATTCAGAAATGATTTGTTAGTAAGTAAGGTCATGTGTAGCTCAAGGCTTTGACAACAGTTTCCTTCCTCTGCACTACCTCATGGTAACCGCAGTGATGTGCAAAAGGGAACCAGATTCAAATTTAGATTGGAAACTGCACTTTATAACAAATCCCATCACCTATACTGTAGAGCCAAGCCATGTCTAATATGTGCATTGAGAACAACTTATCAATTTAGATTACTGTATATTCTCAAGTATAAGCTGACCCTAGTATAAGCCGAGGTACCTAATTTTATCTACAAAAACTGTGAAAACGTATTGACTTGAGTATAAGCCAAGGATGGAAAAAGCAAGGTCGGATAGTGGAGTTTTCTAAATTAGAAAAATATAGGCCCCTAGGAATGAATCAAACAGGATTTATCTTAGTGTCACACCCTAAATAAAGTTAGGAGAACACATGTTCATTGTTATTACAGGATGGGATTTCAAGGCAATTCTTATGATTCAAACATGAAAATACGTTTCCATTTAAAAAGTCTTTTTTAATTTTTATTATTATTATTATTGTTATTCTGGCCAATACATGGATTGGAATGGAAAATTAAAGTAAGTAGTGGATTTTTTTAATTTAAACTATCTCCAATGCCAATTAAAAATAGTCCACTAGATGGCGGTGTCCTGTGGTTTGTTTACATTTCACCAGCCGATGTCGGAAACACGTCTGAGCATTAGTGATGGCTGAACTGCCCGCACGGCTACCCGCCCTGTTCGCCGGCGAAAAGGAGCTCTCTATTCTTCCTCTGGCGGGATCAGGAGCAGCGAGATCTTGCCAGAGGAAGAATCTGTTCATTAGATAATCAGGCATGGAGCCGGTCTTCTAGTGAGCAGCCGGCTCATAAACATCCGTCTAACGCAACAGTAACTATGCGTTCCAGACCTAGAGGCGGGGAATTTTTATCTGCCCGCAAACATGCGGACAGCAGACTTCTTTAAAAGTCTGATCCGCCTGCTCGCAGGCGTACCTGGCCGAAGTTCGGCCATCACTACTGAGCATTCACAGAGGCTGCCGATGCCTGCGATCCTGCGACCACCCGCACAGGTAAGTGGCACCCTGACTGAAATATAGGGCGAGGGGGACTTTTTCAGTAAATTTTTTGGGCTGGAAAACTCGGCTTATACTCAAGTATATACGGTACATACTTGGAGCATGACTTTTAGCAATATGGGAATTTACAGCCCAGTACTATTTCCACAGCACCACCATATTCTGGTATTACACAGTGTGGATGTGCTGTATTCTACTATGACATATTTAGGATGTGTAATTTGTTTTAAATAAAACATCTAGTTTTGGTTGCAAAAATTATGTATACAATTATGTATAAAAAAATTATAGAACTGAACAGATAGGTGAAGTAACAGCCGTTGCAGATCTAAAATCTAAATCTTAAGATATAAATATACCCAAAAACATAAACTTCTATCAGAATTTAAATTGTCAGTTGGCATAAAAAGTATATTTTGTTCCACAGTACCACATTACATTGTATTATATTCTGAAAAAAATCCATAGTGTAGACAGCTAAAGTGGAGAAAAATCATTATCAAAGAAATCCCTGTACCAATCCACCACTCTCTTCCCATTGTTTTTAAGTTTTGGGGCCCATTTACAATGCCAGACTACCATAATAGGCAACCAGCTCTAATGAACACAGCAAGATTAACCCTGTGTCATCCTGCACTGGCATTGGAGTAGGCTGCACAATATGGAAAAAATAACATTTGCAATGAAGAAAAGCTGTGGATACTTTGTTAGGCAAAGTATATAAATAGGCCAAATCCCAATTTCACAAAATCCTGGATTTTGAAATTAGGAGGAAGTAGGAGGGAGGGGGTGTTACTCTCCCTCCTTAGTTCCAACCCCGCTTGTGCAGATCATGTGCGGGGTGGGACATTACTAGGGAGAGTAATGCCCTCTCCCTCTTAAGTTAGGCAGGAATTAAATAGGAAGAAGAGGACTTTAATCTCCCATTACCGGAAGTGGCGTCACTGACATCACTTCTGTTATCTGGAATGTGAGAGTCTGCCTGGAAACCAGAAGTGACGTCACACCCATATTACCGGCTGGCGAAATTGACAGATATGGATTAAGGAGCTGGAAAAGCAGCTACCAATACAGCATAGACAAAAAGGTCAGTATTTAAGATTAGCTGTAGCTCCAATGCAGTGGATAATAAGGGGGCTACAGTGCTCCCTGTAAATGCTGCACGTACTTGCTATGGTTTGAAGTTCTAATGTAGCACCTCTTCCTTCTGGGCTTTTGTGAATCTAAAAATGGGGCTTCCCAATTGTGGTCCCTGAACAGGCAATTTACAGAAGAGCAATCAGCTAAGTAACCAGCGTAGGTTAGGTCACATTATAAAGACCCTTTAAAATGTGATTTACCATGGCCCTACTAAAGGCTTCCTATTTTCCATGCTATGCTTATCGGATTATCAGAAATATGGGACATATCCCATGTATACACACCTGTTTGACTAAAGGGTGGTCTTTATGAAGTGTATATATGTTTGTTTTGCCTATATGGAAAGAGAACTGCAATCCCTATGAAACGTTGAACAAAAGCTTAAAGAGTTTAAGCTATTAATGTATTTTTCATAATATGAAAATCATAATGTCACAAAAACTTACAACAAGGAATATTGCAGATCAGGGTAGTGTGCGAGTAATTCACATCTGCTCTTACACCCTGGGAATTAAACAGGTTAAGAGAAATCAGATACATATTAGCCATCATTGGCATAGTGTATAGAAATTAGTGCTCTTTGGATTAGGGATTAGATCAGAAGCCAAGTAATGTATTCAAACTAAAGCAGGGGCGGGCAAACTAAGGCGCGGGGGCCGGATCCGGCCTGTTTAGCTTTCTTTCCGGCCTTTTGTCATCTTTAAAGATGGTCTCCTCTGCTTGTTCTCTGCAATGAGGATGATGCCTTGGGGACAATGCAGTGGTGTGATCATGACACTATTGGCGCATCCTCATGGTAACAACAGGCTGTCTCTAGGAATTATCTATGCTCATTGCAATTGGCACACCTATGAAGAGTCGGCCATTATAAGCTTTTGGTCCGGCCCTTTTATCATGTGGCCTGCAAGCCAAAAAGTTTGCCCACCCCTGAAAGAAAGGAACCAAAAAGCCAAACAATCAGTGCTTAACACAGGCAACCCCTCTAAAAACAACATATTTACCTGGCTCATCCAATCACAAAAGTAACAAATATTCCTCTTTTAAGGACAATAGGTGGAGCCATGTAAACAATTGCTTTACTGTTGACCATATGAACCAAAAGTGTATAGTACAGATATAGTTTAATTTTAACAAAGCTTTTATTTGTCCCAAACTGCATACAGTGGTTTTAGAAGTCTTTTCCATGATCAGTGCAGTTGTATGTAAAACATTGCAGTGCTTTTATTATTCCTTTACTTCTTTCTCTATACATTGTTAGGTTTCCATGTATAAATTCCTCTTTACAAATGATTGTATCCTCTGACAATAACCTTTTATTTACATTCGTTCACATGAAAAGATAAAATCAGCTTTTTTGTGAATATAGCATGCTAAAATCAATATTTATACATATATATGACTCATAAAGAGTAGATTTATCTCAGGCTGTATACCATTCTTTCACCTTGATGAGTAATGATGACGAAAAAACGATATGTAAATACACATATCTGACATTTGTTGGGCTTGGATGAGCTACAACAGTTGCCTATAAAGACCCCCAGCTGGAAAGTTTCAAAGGGTGGAGTGAGAAACTGGAGTCTTAAATTTGGGAGTCAAGTTTTCGTTGTTTTTTTTTTCTTGCTAAACCATTTTTAAGTATAAGGAAGACTGTATGTTCACTTAAATAAATCCAATAATTTGTATAGTCCAGAAAGGAGCATCACTGTAAGCCCTGAACATGACATCAAAAACATGCCCAAGTATCTTTATATCATAAAGTCTTTATATTATATCTAGTGCTTGTTAAAGTAGCAACACTTCATTCAGGCAATATTTGCCAGTTGTTCCACAGGATTTAGGTGATCTTTATATATACCAAGCGGTAGATAGAAGCAACGCCAGAAACAAGGGCTAAGTGCCAGACACAGAGGTCAACTAGTCAGGTGAATAACAGTAGAGAGGGATAGTCTAATCATGCAAGGGGGTAAGAAAGTACATGGTTGAGAGGTTAGGCAAAGGTTGACCCAGGCAGAAAATATTGTAAAAGTTAGATAGAAATGGGGACAATAATAGCTTATCCAATGCTTCTAAGCAGTGAGCATGATCCTAGGAGAAAGAGTACTGGGACAGGCAGGCAGGACAAAACAGGCATCAGAGTGCAGTCATTTTGCCCTAAATGTCTATTGCAGGGCTACTCAAATGTACATTTGAAAGGTCCACTTACCAAATTTCCATTCAGTCTGAGGTCCGGAGTTTGGAATTTTACCGTGCACTGCCGGCGGATCGTCAGTTTTCACGGCGCTGAACCGGTCCGCTGGACAGAAGCATGACGTAGTCGAGTACATTTCTATAAATATTCTCCCTATAGTCTATACAGGACACCGTCTCAAACATATGTATTTAATTACTAGACAAGGGGCACCTCAC
>CM070034.1:72220609-72238244 GCA_036250615.1 Ptychadena robeensis | reverse complement strand
TTGAACCCCCAGATTTCATCGCCATTGAGCATTGCAACAAAATCTCTGTGTTCAACACAGTGATTTAAGTGGACATATAGCTAGGGCTTTTCATATGCCTACTCCCTGACTTTCAACCCCCAGATGCTCCAACAACCTCTCATAGCTATTAATGTTTCCCTGAAGTTATCCCAGTGACATACATTGTATGCGTTTAACAATAAAAACTGAAAAAAATTGGCAATCTTAAAAATGAGACTACATCCAAGCAATATATTATAGGGGGCTTTTTAGTAGGAAGCATTGTGCTCAGGGACCTGAAAATTTGCATGAATGTAGTCTCAGGGGTTAACTGGTAACCCCCAAAATGTCAAGGTTCTACCATGCAGGGGTTCAAAGATTTATGAGTTCAAAATAGGATAAGTGAAAGCATGTATGCAGCAGAGTAGTGCTTTATGCTCATAGGGAAGCAATATTTCATGGCTGTATTTTAGCTGAAATTTAACTTATAAGTGTTATAGCTAGAGGGGTGAAACGCGGGGTGTAAGTAGTAGTAGGTGTGCATTACTGACCCTGAAAGTTTCATGATTGTACTATAAATGGTTTTTGCGCTATGCATGTTTAAAGTTAGTCTCACACTGGTTAATTTAGCCTAGTTTCAACAGCTCAGCTAGAGTGGGAGAGGGTGTGTCCTGCCTGCGTTTTGATTGGCTGGGAGGACGTATCTGCTACAACAAAGAATCTAGCTGCTCTCCTTCCCTTCAAAGCATCGGCTGTCACTAGGAAGGAGAAGAGGAATGAGCTGCAGCTGCCGGTCCACATGTGACCCTATTTGGGTCTGGATGCGGACCGGGGTCCGCCTATTGAGTACCCCGGGTCTATTGTGTTAAGCCAATAATGAGTTTGCTTCCAAAAGCTCTATCAACACACTTACACATTGCTATTGAGTGTATGGAATATGTATTTAGGGGTCTAGTGTAGAATTTTACAATTAGTTTAGCTTACATAAAAGAGTACCCACTTTTATTTACTTTAGTGGCTTTTTATCAGTAATTTTATAAGAAACAATATAAAGAAAAAAAGAAAGTTTGTTTTCAAAGGGCAAACTAAGAAATGTGTTGATGTTTTGTCTTAAAATTACCTTGATGCAAATTTTGGGCCCACAAATTTCTCTTGATAAATTAAGTGTCACAGTCTGCAGTGCTTCCTAATAACAAAAAAAAAATAAAACAAAACACAGCAGATAGAAAACATTCATCTTTCAAACTTGCAGTTGTTCATTATTATTAACAAATTTCAATAGTAATTATTGATATTTTTATTTAATTTTCAAATATCCACGTCCACTAGAATCATTTATAATAAGTATTGTTCAGACATGTTCAAAATAAGGGTTATCACTATCATTGCATGGGCCATCGGGTCATTAAAGACACATTCAGGGCTTTCTTTTGGTAAGATTTTTTTTTGGGGGCCTGTGGGTCTGGCCTTCTATCTTGTTACATTTTACCTTATCAGATAAAAAAGTGAAGACTTCAGCCTCCCTGTATACTCACCACATACACCAAAGCGTACTTTTGAAGAGGCTCACATGAATTGAATGTTGTCCAGTTACAAATAATCATGGAAAATTCTGATTTACTTGGCTCTGTTTGATTGCTCGATGTGATTTCCATTGATTTGTTCATAGGATATATTCTTATATCCCCACCAGCTGCAAATGACATTACATTGTACAATACTCTATTTGTAAGGTGTACCTTAAATCTTAAATTAGCCTAAAACATGTCCTTATGGTTTGGCTTAATTATAAAATCTTAATGTGACATTGGTAAGTGTGCTACAAAATAGGTTTTCTATTACCAGAAGATGGTCCAGATGAAAAGGGACATTTTACCCAGAAAGCTGTTTCTGTAGAAAACTGAGAGAAAAAAACAGTGGTTAGAGTTTTAAAAACTGTAAATATATGTAGATCTCAAGGTACTCAGGTAGGTACTCCTTAAAAATTCTATGTGTAAAGCCCCCCATACACCTTACAATCCTACCATATAATTTCTGTACAATCAACTTCATCTTCAATCAACAATCAAATCAAAACCATGTAATATGAGGAGCTTTCAAACCCTTCCAGTCACTATGTATTCTATCAGGGAGGACCCAGCACTACATAGTTGTTGGTAAATCTAAAGGAAATTGTATGGATTGATCTAAAGGTGTATGGGGGACTTTAGGTTGTAAAGCATGAACATTTAGATTTAGGTCAACTTCCTGCCTAGCCTACACTGTTATTATTAATGGAAGGTACAAGAAATTGCCAATTGGCTTAAATTGTAGCATACAGGGTTTTAGGTACCATTCATAGTTGCATTGTGGTAATTTAAGTGATGGCATGATAAGGTGTCCTTCATTTTAGTGGCTCCTCAGCACACCTCCTGAGACCATTCACGTTTAATTTTATTGAGGTGGACTTCTTAAAATAGAGTTTGGGCTCTTTAAAATTATGCACCTATAAGAGCGTTGAGACTCTTCCTCTATTAAAATGAATGGATGAGGGATCGGGAGGCAACATGTAAGGATGCTGTTGGCATGCCATTAAATTATAATGTTACCACAAAAGTGTCAAATTTGGTTGCTTATTGGATACTTGGGAACAACAGCACAACAGTGTAAATAGGCATACAAAGTACAAGTCATAAAATAGTAATTTTAAATGCTTAGTGATCAAAACCAAACAGACAGAAAAGACTAGAATGTTAAACTGCACTGACAAATGACTAGTATGTTAACTGAAACGCTGTCTGACCCCCCAAAAAAGTTGCCACCAAAAAAAAAGCACACTGTAATATTTTGTTGGACCGCGTTTAGCTTTTGTTATGACACACATTGTTTCAATTGCTATTTCCATCCAGTGTTGCATAAACTTTTCATCAAGATCTTGCATTGATAATGTTAAAGTCTGACCGCTGTGCAAAGCCTTGTCCAGCACATCCCAAAGATTTGCAATGGGCTTAAGGTCTGAAATCTGTGGTGGCCGATCCATGTGTGAAATGATATATACCTGAACCACTGGCATTATCATCTTGGAATGTGCCTGTGCCATCAGGAAAGGAAAAATCCATTGATGTAATAACCTGGTCATTCAGTGTATTCTGGTAGTCAGCTGACCTCATTCTTGAAACACATACTGTTGCTGAACCTAGACCTGACCAACTGCAGGTTGGCTCATACCTTTTTGCTAAGTTTAATCCAGGTGGCAATTTTTTGGGGGGTCAGGCCGTGTATTTGCCTTCAACAAATAGTTAGATATTAAAATTTTAATGAAAACAAAAAGTTAAAAGAAGGGTTAAAATTCTCTTTTTTGCAATCACCTTCATTGACACAGAATTTCAAGGGCCTGGAGAAGTGACATTGCCTTGAAATGGCTTAGGATGTGGACTTTTTACAGAAGATGTTTCTTTTGTGTGACAACTGTAAACTTTTTAGTTGAACTCAAGATTTTGATGTCATCAGGACAAAATATGAGACTACACAGCAATAAATTCCCAATGAGAAATTAACTTAAATTATATTAGATTAACTATATTATAATGAATCTATGTTGGTAGGGTCTCATATAGATCACCTTTGTGATCCATCTATGAATTTAATGGCTAAGAATAATATTTACAAACGTAATTGTATTTTAAATAGAAGGATAATTGAATATTTTTTTTTAAATCAATAAATTATTTTGTACAATCTATAGTTTTTGTTCAGATTGTGAGCAGCAGAATCAGTTCTAGTGATGTTAAAGTAGGAGTGGTTATTACATCTGCAATACAGTTTTACTATAAGAAATATTTATGTATACTTATGGTGTCTTTGTTTATAGATATCTGTGCGAGTTAGATGTCAGACAGCATTTTGCTTTTCAAATGAGCTAATGTGTTTATATTCTACACTCACTATAGTGACTATATTACCGTAAGTACTAGGGTTTCTTTTTAGGATTAGCTGAGCAACAGCTTGCACTTTGTTTAGCTTTTTAGTTAAGTATGTTTATTTAGGAGTTGGTCCAGCTTTTAATTATATATCTTTGAGCTCAGTTAGTTTATGAATTTGTGTCAGCCAAGTGCTGTGAATGATGCAATCATAAAATGTTCCCGGGAAAGGTAAGGTGTGATAGCAGAATTCCCCAGCGCACCCCACCCCAGCTGACCTCTATGCTGTGTAATAGTGGAGCAATCAACCCACTATCTACAGTGCTAAAGCACATGACGATGGAAACTGCTGTACTGTGTTAGTATATTAGTTGTAGCAACCAAGTGATGTCATGGACGAACCTATTAATTACTAATGAGGATAATAAAAGATGATAAGAGATTCCCTCCCATACCACTTGTGCTACATAACATTAACGCAATACAAAGCACTAGAAGAAAAATATTAATTGCAAAGTACATCGAAAGGTAGATGCTGTACTCTGGTATAAGTAATATAAGTGAAAAAATCAAGCTGAATAACAGCTTCATAGGGCATAGAAAAAATAAAACGAGAAAGTATATTCAAACATCACACATGTCATGTGTCATAAAACACCAACATCCATTAGTATGCAACCCCAGAAAATGTATTAATTTAAATAATCAAATGCTGGTTCTAGCAAATTCATATGTTATCCAATAGAGACTGAATGGCATATTTTCAATATACATTATAAACATATTCTATGGCAGTAAGAAACATAGTTAAAATATATAAAAAAAATTATATTCATCTAAATACTCTTTGCTTATAAATCAAGTTTTTACCAGTGTTGTCTTTCCAGAAAGTCCAATGTATTTACCTTCAAGCAAAGTTTGGGGTGTGTATCTACATGTGAGTATGAAACCTGTACCATAAAAAAAAAACAGAAATAGGGCATTAACAATTATGTCAAGTCATCTGTCACTAAAGTCAAAGTTGAGTCGACTAGCCATTCGATGAAGTACCATATTTTTTAGAATATAAGACCATAAAAAAGTCCAACCATCCTGGGAGCAATAGCTGTGCGTCCCAGCAGGCAGAAATGTGTTACATTCCCTCCAGCCAAGCCAAAGGCCGCTGCCAAGAAAAAATCTTATCTGCACTTGCACCAGCAGTACCCATTCTCTGAACACACTGACCAACTATTGAAGAGACACATTTTACAATTAGATAACATGAGTTGTGTATTTACATTAACATTCTGTATTGAAATAAATACATTTTGTGACAAAGACTCATATCCCCTCTCTTATGTCCCATAGCTACTCGTGGGTAAGTTTTTCAGTGCTAGATTGTAAAATTTGTCTCTCTATAAGTTGGTCAGTGTGTTGGGTGCTGCTAGTGTATAGACACATGCTAAAGTTTAAGCCCTGCAGCCAAGACCTCCCTTCTGGCACTGGCCTTTTGGCTGGAGGAATAAAGAGTGAACACTGCATGGTTCAGTCCTGCCTACTTTGCTGGAACATTCTGTATATTCACACCTTTTGCCTCTGCTTCCATGTCTCTCGTCTTGTCAACTCCTCTCAGGAGTCATAGACTTGTGGCTCTATCAACTAGTCACCTTTTCTGTTAATGTCCTAGTCAGAAATGAAAGCTGTTGTGTATATCGCACACATTCATCCATGTAATCATGAACATCATAATAAAACTCTTGGAGTAGCATTAATGTATCACCTAAACCAGAAATTCTATATACAGTATATATCCTGCAGCTTATAATTATTAGTTCATCTGTATATACAGTCAGGGATGTCAATCTATCTCTATATCTATTTTTATTTTAAGCTGGTAATAGACGGTTAGATTTGTATCCGATTTCGCCTCAGATCGAATGCCTTGCGCACTCACGACAATAAATCTGCTACAAAATATTCCGCAACAGTTATACCCCTCTAACCTTATAAACGAGAATCATACATTAGATATCAGAGGTATACAAACTTGGCTTTTTTGTGATTAGAGTTCAGCTAAAATACATTGATAGATTTCCTTACTTGGTTATGTGCAGCACTTAATGAGTCTGGAATGTTAACACATTTCTTTTTGTCTTCTGTCATCCAACAAAGATGCACATCGGCATTCACAGGACAAAGTGGCTCCCACGATAAAACATTTTTCATAGGATTATATGCAATATTGTCCCAAAGAGTGGCAATATCTGTTAACAAAATGTTAACACAATATTTAGAAAATATACACCAGTATATCAGATGCTTGAAATGGAAAAAATTAATTAGCATTTTCAACGCGCATTTTATTGTTCATTTAACTCTATTTTGGTATACGTTCAAGATGAAAAGACTTTGTTTTGAACAGCAAATTAGCACTGGTTACAAAACAAGAATATGAAACACATAACATCTGCTTAATACAGTGTTTTTCAACCTCTTTTGGGCAAAGGCACTCCGTGTTATACACGGACCGGCTCTGTGAGGATGCGGTTGCTTAGCCCTCCTATATAGCTGCCTCTTATAGTATAAGACTTATACTATAAGAGGCAGCTAGGTAGGAGGGCCTAGGGTGGGGTCAAAAACCCACGGCACATCAGGCAACATCCCGCGGCACACTAGTGTGCCGAGGAACAGTGGTTGAAAGACACTGGCTTAATAAACAGAATTTATCAGTATACCTTGCTTTGGGGTTATAAAAGGAGAACGTTTTATGGAAGAATCATTCCCTGCCGGACACAAGAGGGTTTAAACTTGTCAAGATGCACCAGGATCCAACAAATCTTTTTTTCTTCTTAAAAATATACATCAATCATATACAAACAATGACGCAAAACAGTGTTTCAAACTGTTCAGTAATTTTGGGAGAATGTATGATATTTTTTATCCTTCATCTTATCTCAGATGATTGATCCCATATGAAAAATCAGTGTGTGTCAATGATTAAAGTTATCCTAATGGGCAGGTTGAGATGGAGGATAGACGGAAAACTGAAGAAGTCTAGATTAGAGACAGATGTAGTATGTAGACAGATGTAGACACAGCATCAGCATGCTTAGTATTTGGAACTTTGAGCTCAGTTAGACAATTACAACATAGAAAATACAAGTGTATAAAATAGTTTAAAATAAAGGTGATTTGGCCTGATAATATGCACACAGCTTGACACAAGAAAATGTGGAAAAGTTGGGCTTCTGTTGAAACCAGGTAGACCCACAAAATTTTTAGCCACAAGTGCCAGAAAAATAGTATGGAATGCAATGAAAAACCCACAAAAATACTTTGTGGGAAATACAGGACTCTCTAAAAAAAAATGTATTGAGCCATTTTCAAAATGCAAAGTAAGGAGGAAAAAATGGGCTACATGGTCAAGTTGCCAGAAGAAATTATTACACAAACGCCACTAAGTATCTGCTTATAATATGCCAAACAGCACAGAGACGAGCCATAGCCGTTCTGGTGCTTGGTTTAGATTGATGAAACTAAAATGTAACTTTTTAGCAACAACCAAAAATGCTTAATTTGGAGACTCAACAAGGACTATGATGAAATGTGCACCATTTCTTCTGTGAAAAATGGTGGTGGATCATTAATGTTTTAGGGATGTGTGAGCTACAAAGGCAAAGGGAATTTTGTCAGAATTGATGGCAATATAAAAAATTTTACTCATCAGCTAAGAAGTTGCACATCGAATGTACTTGGACATTCCAAAATGACAATGTTTTAAAACACAAGGCCAAGTGGACATGTTATAGGCTACAGCAAAATATAGTGAAGGCTCTGCAGTGTCCTGATCTCAATATCATTGGGCCACTCTGGGAGACCTCAAACATGCATTTTATGCAAGACAGGCCAGAATTCACAAGCCTTGGAGACTATCTGCCAGGAAGAAGACTTCAAACTATCATTGATGTCACTCTTTTGATCATGGTCATTTGGGTATTTTGTGTTGTGATTATGATTTAAAAAGAGTATGAACAGTTTTTTGACAGTACATGGCTTCAGGCAACCACTAACCATGAGTGAAAGTAAAGTTTTTGGATTATCATTCATAATCTAGATGATAGGTGTTAGAAAATAGAAAAAGTTTGTGTATGCAAATGTATGCACACAACTTTTATACAGAATATAGATTTGTTACATATAAAGGTCTCTGAGAATAATTCAATTATCCAATAGGGAACACCATACCAATCACTATCAGCACTCATCCAGATCAGTGGATACTAACTTCAAACATGGACATTTAGCCCATCGTGAAGCACACTAATTTATTTGTAAACACTAAATTGATACATATTAGCTTACAATACACATAATTCAATATAGACACCACATAATATAAAATATATACTATAGAACATGTATTTTTTACATAGAATATGTACTCTACATATTCTATATTCTAAATATGTCATTTGTAATACGAAATGTACGAAATGAACTGTCATGCCTCAATTATTGGAGGATTAGCAACAACTTATGTGACCAAGAGCAGAAGGCACATGGGTTATCCGTGTGCTGCAATCTGAGACACTGCAAAGCAGCTTCCATGAAGAGCTGGGCTGCAGCATATGTCTATGAAAATTCATTGCTTACAATGCACTGAAAAAATTGTCTCTAAAATGGAGTAAAAAAGGGAAGATAGTGAAAAAAAAAAGTATCTAAAAAGGAAGTTATAAAGTGAAGATAGCAAGATAGAGCTAGCTTATTTACTAGAACCTAGACCTTATTAGGTATGGCTGTGGTCTTAGTTTTTCACTAGAAATAGTAAAGGATACTTCTCCTATTGCATTGTTGCTTTAAACATGTGAAGCACATGTTTTTATTTGGTAAGTCTGCCTATATACAAAATATTTTACTTTCTGAAAAAAACTGCATAATATTTTCTTCACCAGCTTCCTCAACAACATTTTCTCTATAAGAGCATATGCAGAAGCATGTGATCAGTTTCATTAGCAGATTAATTAGCACTGCTTTGATTGGCTGATCCTGCATTAGTCTAAAAGGAAACATGAATGATCATTACCATTAGGAAAGTAGATTTTTCTTGAATTGGCCATATTCAACTTATACTTTTCATGTTTATGGTTCATGCCAACCCTGAAAGTTAAAAGTTGTTTATTGTATAGTCTTTTATATAGCCCAGTGTACCATTGTTTAGCACAGTTCACAGCAAGGTCATATGTTTTGGAGCTAAACCTCTGGCAGAGGTTACTGTAATGCGGAAACTATGAGTTAAACTTTCCACCAGTTAGTTCAGTTTAAAAATATAGATATTCAGGGCAGCTTGTGTTCAATGACTTTTAAAATGTAGAATGCTAATTTAAATATGATTGACAGTTGGTAAAACAATATTTGTATGTGGAGTTATGAAAATGTTTTTGTTTCCTTTTTGTAACAGGAACTCATCTAATGTAACCAGTTTTCTTAGATTGTTATTTGGCTTACAAGAACTATGCTTAGCTATAAGTAGTGTATTTTGAAACAGCACATATTTTCTGCAACTGTTGCCATGTTTACCCTAAAGTTATTTTTCAGATGACTTTCACATTTTGTGATCCCTGCTCTTCCTTGTATTTTGTTATCATAGTAAGTACAGCAATTTCTAAAACACTTTTTCCCTGTATGTTTCAAGTTAAAGTGAGCCTTTGGTTACTTAAAAAAAAAGTGCAAGAGCTCTTGATGTATGGTGTGCTCACACAACATTGATGAATTGATGAATAGTCAACAGTAGCTCTATATGTGTTCTTGATGGAATGTTGCATAATTCATTTCTTTTTAATTATCTTTGTTATATCAAGAAAACACCAATTAAAATGCATCATATTATGTGATGTCAAACCATGCATACCAGAATGTTAGTTGCAATGCCAAATCCACTTTGAATTTAATGTAAAATACTTTCAGAATTAAGCTGGGCATACACATCACGATTTTCCTGCGATCGTTTTTTTATCCGATCGCCCATCCGACGGAATCGATTTCAATTTGCGAAAACGATCGCAAACTGCAACATACCATGCTTTAAATTTCTGGACGATTCTATCCTGAAAGTCTCAATATGTCTTGCACGCACACATTTATGGGTTTGGAGTGGTTAGCTGAAGAACTGGCCAGTGACCAACAGCACACAAACAAAGGTAATTTCCACAAGAATCATAGATTGATCGCTTAAAACGATCGCATGAGACAACTAACAGCACTCAATTCATGTGCTTTTTAATAAAATTTTCAATCAGAACGGATCCGTGCACGATCGTTTTTCTGTCCGATGGCAAAATCGATTGCTCGGACACTTTTGGCGTGCTTCAATTTTTATCCAATCCGATCGCGCGATCGATTTTGTTAAACGATCACACTGAAATTGAACAGAAAATCGTGACGTGTATGCCCAGCTTTAGAGATTTAAAACCCAAATGGATCTTCACTGATATCTGAATATCTGCGGTGCTTGTGCCTGGATATTTATCTTGCTTTGTTTTATATATTATAAACTATGAGTGGGGGAAATGTCTTTGTACCTTTACAGACAATAACACACTCTGAAGTAAGGTAAAGAGAATCCTTTTTATTGCATCCCTAAAGCCAAGAACAACAGTTTGAAATCTCTAAAGTATAATACAGAAAACGTGTATGGTAGTATGGTGTATGGTAGCATTGGACAATTCTGTCAAGCTACCAGAATTGTTAAGGCCCTACAAAAGATTGTAGACACAAAGATACTAATATCCAAGAAACAAAAACACTTGGAGAAATGCAACAAATATCAACAGTGGCTCAGTGTGATTGTGTGTGATTGTGACAGTGTGTGAGTTTTTCTATACCAGCAATATAACTGGAACACACAAGTAAAAAAGCAGTAAAGAAAACTTGGAAGAACTTAAAAGGGTCACACCAGTTAGAGGTAAGCAACTCCAATAAATTAAACTTAATACTGTGTAAACGTTTTGAAACTCATTGCATATAAACAGCCATTTTAGTTGACCAGATAAAAGCTAATCACCACTTTGATCATTTCTTATGAAATATTCTTGCTGGCCACCATACCCTTCAACAGAAGCTGCTACCATTCTCTCAATCTTCACATGAAGCATTGAACTGTCAGGAAAAGGGTTTATTCTGTAGAGTGGTAAAGCTATGAGGAAAGGATGCAACAACAATAAGTGCCCATTATTTTGGTCAAGGTCATGTACGAAGTAGGACAACACAGCCACGCCACTTGAAAAGGTATTTTTAGTTAAGACTGTTTATTGGATTTACAATCCTATCCAAGCACACATGGATTTAGTAACCAGGGATAAAAAAAAAGACTGAAGCAAATCTAAAGTTGCGTAAGTTGAAAATTACTACACATAGACATCTGAAGGCGTTTCTCTATGTGAAATCTAAGGTCCAGAAAAAACATTTGGCCCTGTAAGTGATAGTTTACTATAAGGTTTTGAGGGGTAAAGAACTCTGTCCATATAATAAGTTTCGTTTTTTAACTGTGAAAAAACAACGTCTGTGTACTTAGGCCTTAAAATATAGGTCTATGAATGAACCGTTATACTTGATGTAGCCTAGGGAAAAAGAGTCATGAGTATCTGAACATTTAATTGTATGTAGTGTACTTTAGTTTGGCTTGTTGCATCCTAAGTGTGTTTTAAAAAATTTTCCCTTCTTCTGTTTATAATTTACGTATGCTGTGCGTAAGATAGTACGGAAGGCATGCAATAGGATTGTAATTATAGCAGAGTTATAGTTGGTTTATGAAAGATTACTGTTTGATAAAACATCTGTTTCAAATCTGGTAAAAGTAATGAAGCATCTGCTCTGTATTGTTACACAAATGAAATAGTGAGTGAGTTTAAAGATCAAGTTTAAACATTCTTCAAATGTTCTTATTAACAACACTAATAAAAAGATCATTTGAATATAAAGAGTTTATTAATTTAAAGTTCTGAATGTAAAAGTTGCTACTATTTACAGTTTTACATAAAAAAAACACAATGAATATTATTTACATTTTTTTAAAAAAGCAAACATATACAAAAATAAATATACAAAAAATACACAATTGTAAAAAAGCTCCAATCAGGCACACAGATGGGACTCTGGCTGGATGAAATTCACAGGATCATTGAAATCACCTAAAATAAGAGGAGACATTATTCTACGCATTAATTTTGGGAAAGAATCTTTGTCTACATAAAGGAAGCCACTTCACCTTCCCAGCTCTATGTGAAAGAAATGGTGTACACTAATCATCTTAGTTAACTGCTGAAGGCCATTTATTTAATTAATTTTCCTATTAAAGGTTAGCATGGTGTGCATCAGCCTATGCATGCATACACAGGCAGCACTAGGGTCCCAGTGTCCAATCTATCTTCATTTTTGTAGTTCTCCCTGTGTTTGCATGGGTTTCCTCCCACACTGCATTAGACATGCTGGTAGGTTTATTGGCTTCCCCCCAAAAAACAGTCCTATGTTAGTTACACATGGCATTGGCTGTGACATATGGCTTACACTGTGTTAGTTACATATATATATGACAATCGTAGGAAACTTAGATTTTGAGCACTGAGAAACAGTGATACAACTATGTAGTCTGGAAATAATATATTGATGCTTTATAGATATAAGTTCTTTTTCAAAAATTCGACCATTTCGACGGTTTCAAGTTAATTGCAAAGCCCCTGAACATGGTATCATCACTAAACTTGCTGGAGATGTAGAGAATAGCTGGGGGTATACTCCAAAAAAGAAAGTATGTCTCTAACACAAATAGTTTTTTTTCACAAATTAAGTTCAAAATCATGTAAAAATTTCGAAAATCTGAACTTTCAAAACCTTTTTTTTCAATTGTTTCTCCAGCCCTTCTCTACATCTCCAGCAATTTTGGTGAAGATACCATTTTCAGGAGCTTTGCAATCAGCTCACAAAGTTAGCAATTCAAAAAATTCCACCATCTCTATTAATAATAATTATGATGATTAGAGGACAGGCCCATGGAGACGGATGGTTAACTATAACAAGTGTTAATAAAGAAAAAGAGATAATTCCTCTGCTAGAATCTTCACCAATGCTAGAATGGGCTCCAAAAGGTCCAATACATGAAGGTTCCAATTTTAGGCTTAAAGAACTCGAAGGATCTGTTGCTAATGTTATGTAATATGTGAATATCGGCATTTTATTGCAAAAATATTTAGCACAATAAAAGTAATAATGACTGGAGATCATGAATTCTCAAATTTACAAGTTTTTTGAGAATATTAGGCTAAACATACGCGATATTTTGCAAATATGAATATTGCCTATGCTGCTCATCACTAGTGCTAAGTAGTGATGGCTGAATATCGGCCAGATCCGCCCCTGAACTTATAAAGAAGTCCGCCATCCGCTTGTTCGCGGGCAGATTCAGATTCTTCATCTGTGGGCAGGAAATTTAAATCCGAAAAACCGGAAGTGACGACAGTGACATCACATCCGGTACCTGGAAAGCATAGTTCCAGGTTACGATAGCAAGATCTGACAACACTGACATCACTTCCTGTTCTCGAGCCGGCATTTCACTAGAAGACCGGCTACATGCCCAGTCTTCTAGTGAAAAGATTCTTACTCCAGCGGGATCTCGCTGCTCTTGATCCTACCGGAGGAAGAATAGAGAGCTCCTTCAAACCGGCAAACGGGGCGGGTCAAACACCTGTACTGCTCGCCGGCGAGAAGGAGTGCAAACATCCATGTGAAATGGAAAACTGTAATATATAGAAAGCACCTGATCTGTGCATTAGGTTGAGGAGGCTGTTTTAAGTCCAACATCTTATTAATGCAATCATTTTACTCAACAGTTTTTTTTATCACAGGTATATGGAAGTTCCTTTATATCTCTGTTTATTGTTTAAATGTAGAAGTCAAAGGCAGCTGGTCTACTATTAATTTTTGAGAGCTCATTCACACTAAATGCTCTGTGTTGTGTTCTGACAATGCACAGGATAGCGAATGGGCTGTTTTAGCGCTTCTCAAACAATAAATGGTAAACACTTGCACATAAAAACTGTGGTACACATAATGCAGCGTGGGCAAGTGTGAATGGCTGAACAGCTTTCATATGGAAAGCTGTCTAGTTTGTGCTAACGCATAGCGTGCTACATAATGCTAATGACAATGCAGCTTGTATAATGTAAATTAAGTTGTCAATTGCATAGTGCAAATTTATTTTAGGACATCTTTGCTTCATTTTAACAATACCTCTGAAAGAACATTTAATTTATCAGTTCAATTATTCGTAATACTGCGTCCTGTTTTGCTGAGTTTGCAAAGCAGGCCAGAAGCCATTGGAGCAGGTGAATCAGTAAGACAAAGTGTATTTACCTACTCAGCATACAATAACAACAGTTACTAGGTGTTTTTTAGCTTTTTAAAATATGATATAAGGCAAATGCTCTGTACGGGTAGAAGGAAGTTACCTTGAAAAAATAATAGTTTCCCTATTTATTGTTGATGTGTGAAATGTGTGTATTTTAATGCCACTCACTGTAACTTCCTGTTCTTTGTTCATTTGGTGTGTATAAAGAAAGCTGACAAATTAAAAAGCTTTGTTATTTGTTTCTCTGTACAGATGAGGTGCTTCTTATCCATTTTGTGACTAGAGCAAAGTTCAATATTTTGTGGTGTTAGATTAAACCACTTAGGGTGCTTTTACATTTGTGCTATGCTTATGCACTGCAATGATTGCAGGATATGCAGACGGTTTCCATAGGTGTTATTGTCATTCCAATGAGTTGCACTGAGTTGTGTGGTTTAATTAGTAAGCACACATGATGTGAAAAACTCCTTGAATTTTTAAATCACTCTATTCTCCAGTTATGTTTCTAACCAAGCTACTCTTGGGGTGACCACCAAGAAAATATTCTATTTAATTTTTTTTTAAACCTTCACACACTATGTAAAACGACAATGTTTTACATTGGCCTGTCCCTCTAATTTGTCAAAACAAGAGGTACTGAACACCAGAATGAGAAGTTTATTCTCTAACCAAAAGAATAGATATTTTACAAGGACCCACTCTGATTCTCTATTGTATAACAAGAACCCTGTCTCAGCTCAAGTAGTCATATAAACACAGCAGTCTATGAAACTGCTTTATGGACTTGTATTTAAGGTGGTTAGTCGGGGTGCAGATTGAGGGGGAGTTTGGGTGTTCTTCAGCAGCCCTTCTTGGTTCTCTAACTGTTAATCTTTTAAAAGCGAAAGAGGAGGAGAGGTGATGGACTTGCTCAGGCGCCGTCTGATTGGCTTTCAAGTATGCCAATCAGCCTGCTCAGCTGGAGCAATCGGCAGAGAGGTGAGTGCCTATGCTCCCACAATTTCACCAATGAACGGGGGGTGATTGTATAATATATACTATATATATAATATATATTGTGGCACATTACCTCAGAATAGGGGCACATAACCTTTGATGATATATATAACACAAAAGTCTTTAGGTAGGATTTAAAACAAGTTTTGTTATTTAAAAATGAAAAATAATGCCTAGCTATACCTGTTGTCATTTTTTCAAGTCAGTTTAGATTGAAAATGTTATGTGCGGCCCTTAAGTAATACCAAAGGCCTAACTTGTGGCCCTCCATATCAAATCAGTTGCCCACCACTGCCCTAGACAACTAGAACAGTGCTTTTTGCAAGCTTAGGAGGGGACATTGTTCTTCCCACCATCCTCTTCTGTATAAGACAATTCCTACACCCAGTGACTACAAATGTGAGAGGGGAAATTCTTCTTCCCATTACCCTTACCAACATTGTAAAAGGCATTCTTTATTCCACTACAGCGTATTTAAAAAAAAAAAGCATAAGAATAGACCAGCTATTGAAAATACCTTCCCAAAACCACTATACTACTATACTATAAAAAAATTTGCCTTGACATACTGTTTGTCAAACTCAGGTATTTTTTGAACATTGCTATGAAATGTCCATCAAACTAATATTTAAAAAAACATATGAAAACGTTTTAACAACAAATAAAGCTTCGCAAATGATAGATAATTACAAGAGCTATGGTGGTTGTTTGAGGAAGAGTTACAACATATGTTACATTCAAAATGTCAACATGTTTTATGCATATCATTTATTGAACTTTTTGTACAAAAGCTGTGTCTGACCTCACAAATGTTCTGCAGGAAAAATCAAGGTCAACAAACTTCCATAAACAAAGTCCTAAACCATTTGAAAAGCCTTCCTAGAAATGGTAAAGCTTTTATACTGTAGCTGTAAAGGATAGGCCAACTCTCCATAATAAAACCTATAGATTAAGAAAAGGATGTCATAAAACTTTATGTGTGTGTAAAGTAAGGCGCATGATATCATTGGCAAAAAGTGTATTCGTTTTAACTGAGTATTTAAGTAATGTAAGTATCTAAGGCTGGAACTTGGGAAATCAGAAATAGTACTTAAATAAGTATTCTAACAACAATAAAAGGGTCAGAATAAAGGTGGCCATACACAGTTCGATATTTCCGTTTGATCGACGTAAAAAGATTGATTTGAAATCGTTTCAAGCACACTTGGTATGATCCACCAAAAATTGTCGAAAAGGAATGTAAAATCAATCAAAAAGGGATTGGACATGTTGGAAACATTTTATAGTCTTAAAAAGAACTAGGGTTAAACTGTCAGTTTATTGTGTGTTGTATAGGTCAGAGAGGTTTTTCTTTACTTCCCTTCCAAAAACAAAACATAGGAACATAGAAACATGTTCTTAGGATTGTGAAGATTTGCCTAAACCTTTTGGTAACAACTGTAACATTTGGAGGTTTTTAATTTCCCCTAAACCATCCCAAACTAAAACATCATTAGCTATATAGCTTGGTAATGGTGACCTTAGAAAGAAATGAACAAACTTTCTGATTGTATGTAATACAAAGCAGCTCACAGTACTAGTGATTTAAAATTATGTGACCTCCCTTTCCTGACTGACTGAAAATAATGTGCAATAAAACAATGTACCAAGTTTTCAAATCATAAAAATCCTGTAAATGATGTTTACTTACCGTTTTTAAAGGGACAGAGTCGTGTCCTGCGTGCATCAGGAATTCCTGACCATCCCTATGGAGAAAAGTTTAATTTTTAATACACGATTTCCAGAAGGAATGAAACATAGATAAATAAAGTAACCAAACAGAAAGAGTTTGAGAGAGTAAGAATGTATGAATGAGTGTGAATGTTTAGAAAGCACTGCATTCAGCATTTACTACCCATAATTTAGGAGCACAATGTAGTTTCTATAAACCAGAAAACGAAGGAAATATATAAAGGTTTAATTTACATTTTATAAAAGGTGTGATATATGGTGTTATTGTGCTTTCTAAGGCACCTGGTACATAGCATTACAGGGAGTGCAGAATTATTAGGCAAATGAGTATTTTGACCACATCATCCTCTTTATGCATGTTGTCTTACTCCAAGCTGTATAGGCTCGAAAGCCTACTACCAATTAAGCATATTAGGTGATGTGCATCTCTGTAATGACAGACATCATTACCCTATATTAGGTGTGCATAATTATTAGGCAACTCCCTTTCCTTTGGCAAAATGGGTCAAAAGAAGGACTTGACAGGCTTAGAAAAGTCAAAGATAGTCAGATATCTTGCAGAGGGATACAGCACTCTTAAAATTGTAAAGCTTCTGAAGCGTGATCATCGAACAATCAAGCGTTTCAT
>CM070034.1:72207187-72220509 GCA_036250615.1 Ptychadena robeensis | reverse complement strand
ATAAAATTATTCCTCAAAAATACCACTTGCCTAATAATTCTGCACTCCCTGTACATTACAGTAAATCCTTAGGATCCTCATTAAAAAATCTGACATTGGCTCACTGGTATGAAAAACATGTATGAAAAGTAGCAAAATAATTCACACCCACTTACCTCAATGCATAGACAAGGTAAAATCTCAGAATATGGCAATGTAACAGATTTGGTTTCATTTTCCTTTTTGATCTGTAATGAATTATAAATAATTAATGCTAGAGCAATATTTAAAAAAAAATATCTTCCTACAGCACTTCCCTTACATTTCCAACACATTTGGTGATGATACCATGTTCAAGGGCATTGCAATGAACTTTACAGTAAAGTCTGCAAACATTTCTCTAGGAAGTAGTAACTTTTCAAACAGTTTGTCAATCTGCAAATATTTCTATGACCATCTTTCTATTTTCTATTTCTATGAACATTCTAATGAGAATAGCCAGAATTGCACACCTTAAGGAAATATTAAACTTTTTCAGGATTATTAAACAAGTAAACATTGGAAACATCATTAAAATTATTAAAATTAAAATTATTTAAAACCTAAAGATTTGCCTTTTTTAAACATTTAGCCAACAAAAAATCTGTTTATGTCAATAATTGCAACCCATATTGTTGCATTTCCATGCTTCACATTGGATTTCAGAATACTATTCCTGAAATGCTCTGTAAGGCTTAGGCTCCAGTGTAGGCTGTGATCCGCTCAAGCCTCCAATGCGTTCCCATAGATGTAGCTTGCTGCGTCGTTTTCAATGCAACAGAGGCTCGGACCAGCGGATCCAGGGCTGTGGAGACTGTCAAAGCCCCATTGCTGTCAATGGGCAGCTTGTTCACTCCGTTAAAAGCCCTAGCCTTACTGAGGCCAGCCAACTAAATCTCTGATGCATCTGTCATAAGCTGAACTGAACTGAACCATATTTTTGTTTCGTTCTCATTTATCCAAGACAGTATAGTTAGTTGTAATAAGACATATTTTACTGAATATGTTTAGTGATGTTAAATACATTCCATAGCCAATTGAAGCTACATTTTTAGTTTGATATGTACTGTCATGATGCACTCCCACAGATGCCTTAAGGCATGACAGATGAGTTATGGCAATTTTTGTTATTCAAGCTATCACAATGCTCAATAGAATGTTATAATATACCTGTTCTTATATTCGTTTGAAATGTGCCTAAAACAAAATAGTCTTATGTACACAGACATGTTTAACTTTTTTATGACGTATTTTTATTGACTTAGGAACGGATTATACACTGTTTGGCAACCAAAGATTGGATTCATGAAGAAGCCAGACAGGGCAAAACGTTTTGGAAACATTCAAGCTTTGGTAAATTGCACTGAGTAGATTGTGAGATGGTGTAGTAATTGGAGACTAGAACCCATGAAATTATTTGCATCACACTTGGGATTGACTCTGTGCCTTTAAAGTCCCAGGACCTATGGTCCAAATTCTGGATATTTTAGTGGCATATATTCTTAGTAAGGATGTGCCATGTTTAACTGGTTGATGGATTTGAGATACCCTAGGTAATAATTATAATATGTACAAATCGTCTTATCATCTATAATATACTTACTACTGCATGAGCCCCAATATCTTGGCAGACAAAATGTTTCTTACAAAGGCGGACGTTGTAATCATATTTTTCAAGAAAATTTGAAACTTGTATAGTTATTAATTTACTTTCAGTATTGATTGTGTAATTTAATTTTCCAGCTGAAGAATAAGAAAAAATATGGTCTATTCAATTATAGTGGTTCCTCTTGCACATACTGTATATGTAGTTATTAGTGTTTTCAATTTTATTGGCTGATAATGAGCAAAACTTTAAAGCAAAATTGTAAAAGTAGAGTTTGATCTTCCTCCAATTGTTATACTCCAGAGCATATAAAGGTAATTAACCTTGTTGTATGCTTTACATAGCAATATACATATAATATATAATAACATGGGAAGACTATGGAAACTCTGATTACAAACAAGCCCTGTCTGGATTAAGCTATACATTGAGTTTGGCCCAGAAAACGTATAGCCCTTTAAGTTTAAACTGTACATAAAATCTGGATCAATTTATAAAAGGAAAGGTATAGCTGAAAGGATAACACTGAACAACTTTGGGTTGTTATGTGACATTTTAAAAAAAGAAATTCCAGATCTATTATCTTTTCCATCTTATAGTTGATGACCTTGTTGTGGAACTGTACAAAGATTGCTTAACAACTTGCTAAAAAAGGGTAATTATGATGGAATGTCCACTGTCAAAATACATCAAAATACATCAAATGCTATATGGTTTCTATATAAAACTGTGTGGTCACGCAGTTAGTTTCAAACAAAAGCTATTCCTAGAAAGAATCTGAAAAACATTTGGAAACTTGTTGGAACTAGTTTAATGCACTCATTTGTATTAGATTGTGCCAGGTGGAAATTGCAATAGAACACAGATTTTAAGACCAGGGGTGTTGATAGCCTGTATGGGGCCCTATGCAAATGGTTGCGGGGGGGGGGGGGGGGGGGGGGGGGGGGGGGGGGGGGGGGGGGGGGGGGGGGGGGGGGGCGGTAGGACGGTTGCTGCCGGAAAAACTGTGGACCGGAGGAGGTGTGCTAATCACTAGCGTGCATATGCCCTGTTTAAGACTATATAACCACAAATATCAAAGGACATATGTTTAATTACTGAAAAGGTATAAGAAGCCCCTCTTCTGCTTAGACTATACAATCTATTGTCTAGAAACAAGTTACAATTGCAATTTTTAATAGCTGCAACCATTTTCATCTACAGCAATTGAATTCAATTTGGTGGCAGAACTTTCAGTTTCAGAAAGAATTTGCATATAGACATTTCAAACCCACATTTATTTAACGTACCGGTATGTACATTCATCCAGATTATGTTGATTATAAAAAAACTGCCCTACAATTCTAATGTATTACTGATAGAATTACTTACATAGACAGGACCATATGTGTCTTCCCACATCTCTATTGCTACAATCTGAAAGAAAACAAATATATAAAAGTCAACATAAATGACAGGAAAAATAACCTGCTAAAATATAGATTATCTAATAGAGACACAACATTTTAGACATCTGTAACTGAAACTGTGCCATTGTATTCTGCAGTTGCAGCCATGGTATGGGGCAGTTGGCAGGTGGACACTTATTGAGTCCATATGTAAATCCTTTGGGCAACTGTTTGGCAGTTTGGTCAGGCAGTAGGTTGATTATGAAGAAGTGGCGATTGTGTCAAAATGTAATGAACAGAACAGAAAACAGCTTAACTTTAAGGAAACACTTAACCCCTTTATGTATTAACACATGTATTTATTTCTGCATGGTGGACAAATGTGAAATCCAAGGTTGTTATCAGATTTGGCATGTGACATTTTACTCCATTCCTTTGCAAGGACATCTGCTAACAAGATTTTAGCTGTTCGGTATTTCTCAGAATCCATCTCTGTCCAGCGCCATATTAACTAGCCAACACAGCCTGAAGATAGGATTATATTTTACTCCTGCTATTAGCTGGTCATTAGTCCCAGGGGGACAGGGACCACAACAATGTAAGCACACCCTGTATTTTACTTAAAGGTGTGATTTAAAGAGTATTCTTTCTAAATCAATACTGAAATATTCACTCGCACACATTCAGCATGTCTGTAATATACTGTATGTGTATTTCTGTGAATGCCACAATATTCTTGTGGGTTTTTTTTAAACTTAAAACATTGAGTTATTTTTTTAAATTAAGAAATCTTCTTTTGTAAGAGCATGTTATGAAAAATGATAACCTACTGTAATATGTTTTTATAAAGAAAAAAAGTCTATCTATGTTTAATATATTTATGGTTTTAACAGTAAAGTAAAAGTCTACAAATATTACCAATTTGTTTGTATCTCCATGCAAGAAGTATTAAAAGTTTCCAAGCCTCAGGCTAGACACACATTGTCACAGTAGTAACCAAAGAAGACATTCTTAGACTGTTATTTTTAAATAAAGAAAATAATGAGTTCAATTTCCCCCAAGAAATCTGTTTGCCTGCAGTAAGCTCGATGAATGGAGAAATCTGCATCTGCATATCATTGCAGCATTAACCTTCTAATATCTGTTTAAAGCGGACCTACCACCAGGAATCTATGTTTTCATGAATGGCACTAGAAGTGCCAATAATAGGGAGGAATGCAGTGAAAAAAAAACAAAAACGTACCTGTAATGAGCACTTTAGGAATATAATCCGGCAGCTCTCCTCACTTCCTGGTTCATGGTCAGCAGAGCAAGGCAGGACGTCACAGGAAGCTTTGATTTTTCAGTGAACTGCTTTGAAAATTCCCATAGAAGATCACTGAACGCCCCCAGTGGCCACCCGCGATATTGCACCCCCATGTGTTTCATGTGTTGGCTCCATGAACCAGGAAGTGATGGGAGCTGTGTGGTAATCTTGTTAAATTGCTCATTACAGGAAAGTTTTTGAGTTTTTTTACTGCATTATTATTGGCACTTCTAGTGCCATTCATGAAAACATAGAGTTCTGGTGGTAGGTCCACTTTAAGCGACACTCCAGCCCTTTACTAAATAAATAAATACAATATAAGCAACATACTTAGTAACATATTATATTTGCCCTTGTTTACCAAAATCAAGAATTAAACCAAAGATGTATTCTTAATAAATGGCATTTTTCTATTACAAAATGGTGCATGTAAACCATATCACTAGTTTTTTATTAGAAATTAAACTTTAGAGCAAATATGGCACCATGAGGGAAATTTATAGTGATGACTTTTGGTATAGGTTTTTGTTTTTGCTAGAAGCCACAAATGGTTGACGGACATCAGTGTACTGAGTGGATGTGTTCCATCCCCAGCTGTGCATATGCATTTAAAAATAATGTGCCAAACACAGGTGTGAATGGGTAATAAAGGCTTTTTAATGAAACATCTTTTAAGGCAGCAAATTGTTTTTATGTGGTTGGTTCCTATCTGTCAAGTGGCCTTCATATAAATTAAACAGGGTGTAGTTTGTTTCCACCAATCCTAGTAAGTTATTTAGATGATTAATTAGAAAACAAAACATAATTATTAGTGAAATGTTAAGGATGCATACACTATAATCAAAGCCAAATCTGTATGGGCTTCTAGACCTTATGGTTCCATAGAAGTCACTTACTAATTTTGCCCTATGCAAATTGTGCATAATATCCAAGACCAACACATGTTAAAGCTTTGACCACATGGAAAGAAATGCTGGCTGCGTGCTCACCTTCTACACGATAAGTTTCTTTTAGCTGAACACCACAAAAATCTGGATGTGTCTTCATAGTAACATAGACATGTTCAGATACCCCAACTTCAAAAATGTTAGCTTGAACTTGTATCTGTAATTAAATAGAAAGTTTGAGAAAGTCAGTTGAAAGAATAAGATAGACATATGGGCCCATATAGGTTTTGGGGTATAGTCATGACTGTATTCATATTAAGCAGCTGCATGCTGACTAATGTTACCATTTTTAGATGTTTGAACCATTAGGCTGTAATATAAATTAATTATAAAAAAAAAATATAAAAGAATATATACAACAATCCTGTATTTTATTAAAACTATGGCACAAAGTTTGCCTTTGGCCTGTGCAGGTTTTTATGCGTGTGCCAACAATGATGTGATGATAAGATCAGAAGTTCCAGCTGTAGACCAGTTAGAACTTGAATACAATTGTGTTTACTTCCCAACATTAGCTACTTGTGGGTTTTCCCAAACTACTGCCAACACCAGAAAGATACTTCCTTGATTGTAAAACAAATGGTAGTAGTAAGTAGGTTACAATTACAGATTCACATGTCCACATATCTGGCAAACTTATGAAAATAATTACAATGTCAAAAAGATGTGGCATGGTGAATTTTTCTGTGACAGGTAAAATGAACATTGTAAAGAAAACGGTTTTCTTGCAATTTTCTTTTAAATGGCCCACCGCTGCCCCGGGGGGAGGCTACATCGGCTTCAGCTGCCGGGGCTCCGATCTTCACTGGATGGCACAATCTTGCCCAGAGCAGTACTGATAGGACAGCGCTGAACAAGAAGGTGCAGTCAGAAACGCGGGGGAGGGGGGGTTAAAAAGACGAAAAGGGTTCTAATTTTTTTTACCAGACAGGAAGTGAAGGAATGTTTTAGTGGTAATAACATCAGATTGGAGTTTGAATCCATTCTATTCAAAACATGCTTTGCTTAGTACACTTTACTTGTTTAAAGCTGTCCTGTTGGCACCACAGCAAAGTAATGTGTATACTTCTGTTACCCTTTATGCTGCAACATTGCATGTGGATTACAAAAAGCTTGCATTTTGCCTAATTGACAGTCCATAAATTGAAGCAGGGAGTTGTCCAAGACCCTGAGTTAAAACAGTGCAGTAGCAGGTATACCATCATCTATTATGAACATCATCAACGCCTTTCACCATTAGATGCAGGCATGTAATGCTGGTGTTTTAGAAGCTGCATGTATCCTTCTTATCCCTTCAGTGGTTTGAGGATAAATTAAACAGAGGACAACCTCAGCTGTCATCACTATCTCAAATATGATTAGATGTTGGGGGTACTAGATGAACGTCCCTTTTTCCAAACCATATACACAACTTGAGGATAACTCACAAAACAGAATTTATGTACACTATAATGAAAAAAGGGATGCGGTACTATTGGCCCAGCTGTCTTTGAGTAAATAGTTTGCACTTTCATACAATTGCACCTACATTTTACAAGACATATTCTGTGACACCTTTCCATGACACCTTTCCATGGGGTCTAACTTATATTTTACTACATATACTACATATATAGTATATATGTTATACTATATAACATATTTTACTACAATCTACAATATACCTAATAAAGTGCTTTTGTGATATTTTCCTGTATCCCTTCCAAACCCATGTCTGCATCACAAAACAAATCAGTAATTTTAGCTAGTTAAAGATATATAGTCACAATTCAACTACATCATACATTAAATTGTTTTAAGTATATTATTACTTTACCTTATGTATAGGGTGGGGTAAGGTTTTCCTACGTTTATTCATGGCCAACCTGATAATTACGCATTGAGTTCTCTGTGAACTTAATGTCAAAGAGCAGATTTCTATACCCCGGAATCGCTCTGAAAATAAACAAACTGTTGTTACTGAAAAATACCCAACAATCAAAAAGTTAAAAAAGAACATTTTTTCTCTGTGAATTACCTATGCAGAATTACGACATAACTGAAAATAAATACTTTCCATGAATCCTAATGCATTACAAATTGTAAACCTGAAGGACATTCGAAAAGATATTTCAAAAGAATGGAGTCTGTTACAACATTAATATGTGGTCCATCTCCATATTTTACCTGTCCTTTTGAAATAGGTTGCCAACTTCTTTGAATCGTTGATTGATTGCATCATGTTACAGCTAAATGTTACCCATGAAGTTCAAGCTGGCAATACACGGCTCGATTCCCCGGTGATCGTCATACGATTGATCACAACGGGGGTGAGACAAGAATCATGTTCGATTCCCTAATGATAAATCACCTCACATAGTGATTAATCTTTGGGAAACATATGAAAGATCGAGCCGTGTATGGCCTTCTTAAGTCTAAAGCATCTATTGAGACATACATGCCTAATTAAAAATATCTGCTTAACTCAATATACCGAAAGTATAATACATAAATGCATTTACCATGATAAATTACTGTTCCAATGATATTTAAATGGAGTGAGCATTGATTTGTTGCTGCACACTTCATAACCGTTGTAATTTTCATGGTCTCCAGAACATTAGGCGGTAAAGATTTAGGGGCCTCCTGGCAAAACAACCCAGATAAATCATCTGAAAAGAAATTTACAGGAACAAAAGCTGTTAAAACATCAGTAATTCTCGTTTAACAGACCAAGAGATTAGGCGGTTGCAGAAGCCACATGTTCTTAAATATATTATGTATAAATTAAAAAATGTTCAGTAAATAATAGAATAAAATAGGATTTCCTCTAAAATATGTAGATGTGAATGAAATAGTAGTACATTCATGTGGGATATCGATATTCAGAAACAAGGTGAAGGTATAGTGATTGCAGGAATTTAGGTGAAGGTATAGTGATCGCAAATACAATGGGAGTAGATTACGGATCCCTGCCAGAATATATTTTAAATATACTCTGTATATGTGTGTGTATATATATATATATATATATATATATATATATACACACACATTATATATCTTTAACATATCTATACCATTTTTGTAGATCATTTTGTTATTTAACAAAATGGTCTGATTCCCTGGACATTTTTGTTTAAAAAAGGGACTGGAAAATATAAACAGATTATACCTTAACTTGTTTCTACTCCCCCCTTAATATTCCCTGGGATGAATGGGCCCAGAGTGCCTATGCCTGTATTTACATACAAGTGAATGACGAGGGCCCCCCCCCCCAACTCTTCTGAGTCATCATTGACATCAAGAAGGTTGAACCAGGAAGAAGAACCATGGACGACGACACATCAGGGTGGCTCGGGCTGGTCTAAAAAAGGTAAGCTAATAAACTTACCCTGAGCTACTCTCAGAGTGACTGCCAGAGAGCAAAAGTAGGTTGCATGCAAAAAAACTTTGGGCACCCCTACTTTGTGTATTAAAACAGACCTTTCACTGACATTCACTGCTCAACTGTCTAAAAAAATTAAATTTCCTGCATGTACATTTTGTCTTTTGGCTTCATTCATTTCAGCCATGCAGTCACTCCTGACCACGAAGATAACTGCTGTAGATCAAGAATTTTAATACTCATATTGAAAAAAAAAACACTTTATGATAATGGAGAACATCCACATGTACTAGTACAATAGTACATGAACTAGTAGTGTAGTAACAAATCAGAGCTTGCCTATGCATTATGAAGATGATGAGTGTTAATAAAATGTGCATAGTTAATTCTCACATATGAGCTCAGACTGCTTTTAAATCTCTCTTTTTAAGAGAATGCACTATTTCCCTTCATTTACAAAAACATAGGTTCGGTTAGAAGGAGACTAGACAGGGGATGGCATTGAAGAGTAGAAGTTGAGTATGTCAGGTTTTAGAGAGTGATCTTCCCACCTTATAGTGGGAATGAGACTTGGTAGTATCTGTCATTAATAAAATTATTCCCTTTAAATGTAAAAAAAATTGTGAATAGGTTCAGGTAATAATAGCTCAATACTCGCAAAATTAGATAGGCTGATATTGAATTAAATGTTTCATAACTTAATAATTAACTTAGAAATTTTAATTATTCCACGTCTTCTAGAACTATTGACCCGTACTAGCCTGTTTCAGAAAAGTTTTGTAAAAGCAGGATTACGTCATATGGTGCATGTGTTTTATTAACAATAAACATTACAACTTGTGTCACATGTAATGAGTCATTCTCTTTTCACTATTTTACTTTACCTAGATATCCTATTGCAGCAAAGACACAATAAAAGGGGAAGGAGAACTAGCATTTACAGCCTGTGACGTAAAGAGACTAGAAACAAGTGATTATGCCGGCACATGGTTATGAATAAATAGCTCAGGGGAGTTCCCTTGTATTTATAGCACATTTGTAACCTTTATAAGTAATCAGTCAAAGCCGACGTATTCTATTTATAACCCAACAAAAGGCTGGCTTTATATGAATGCACAGAAAAGATATGAAACAATATATCTAGAGGACTGTATCTAGTTACATGTATGATCATAGTATGTTGATAAATTAATCAAAGATCTAAACAATCGGATTCTAAATAAAATAATACTTACTGGATGGTTTGCTTCTGCATTGAACACCCTAAAATGAAAATATATAAAAGCATGTTACTATTAGATAGCCACACTGGTTCTTCTTTTTGCAATATATGTGCCACAGATTGTTAAAATATAGTTTTTTCCTGTGTAACCTCATACAGTTTTTACATCTATATTTAGGTTTGGAACTGCCCTCTAGAGACGTTATGTTTTGATGTCTTTGAAGAATTTTCAATGAATTGTTATCCACTGACATTGTTTATTGTACATTATCTACAATGAACGTGTTACCCTTCCTGAGGATCCTTTCCTATCATCACTTTATGATGAAATCGCAGCATATAAGGGGTATGATATTACCTCTTCTAATGTGACATCAAATATGGAAGAAGCCCACAAGAGCTTTATCTTCACTCATTTAATGTAATAATAATATATACTGCAGGTCTTACATACTATTTAACCCAACCCTCTTCCCTCTGCTGGCACAATTTCACATTTTACTGGCAGGAGGTTCAGCAACTTCTAGATAAAAAGGCCACAAACTAGTTACCCTTTGGATTTTCTCATATATTGATGTTTTATACACAGGTCATATTTTGCATACTTAAGCGCCCAAAAGAACTCCAATGGGCTTGTAGTCTATATTGTATGTATGTAGTATGTTGTTGTAGTCTATGAGAGACCACCCTTTCTTTGAGTTTGATCAATCGATCCTGCTCGAATAAAGCTTGATCGAACAGGGAATCAACATGTTGATAAATCCCTGTTTGATTGCCATTACTTTAGAATAGGGTCCCCATCCCATTACTGGGCACCAGGGGCCCCATCCAAAGTATCGAACAGGATTGATGCAATTGTGCGCATTGATTCGCCATTAAATCAATGAATGCTTGAGCGCAGTGTGGTGATGTCATTGAGTGGTCACCTCACTGTGCTCAAACATTCATCGATTGAGCGGGGATAAACCTGTGTATTCCTCTTTGACCTTGACCAGAATTGTGTCTTATGTTCTGACTATTACCCTATAGACTAAAAAGCAGAGAGCCCCCCCCCCACATTGGAAAATAATCGAATGTATGGAATTGTTGTGCTCTTATTTCTTTTTTTTCTTTTTATTAAGCATTTTCATTCATACATATTTATTTTTTTATTTTTATTTTTTACATACAAGGGGGGAATAGAAGTTAAACGAAACATAAATAATACTGGATATTACACATTACAAATTACACATTTCGGCAGCTTGGTAAACATGTAAAAGTCTTTATATATCAAAAGATAGCTTGCTCTCTAAGGTTTTATCTGAGCAAAAGCTTACGTCTAACTTGAAGACAGATCAGCTCTAATCTCGCGTGATAGATTTAAAACTAGTTTCGATTCTAGTATGGAACTTTAGCGGCAGTGTAGTACATTTAGCCACGCAACACATAAAAACCAAAAAACAGATCCGCCCCCGAGGAATCACCCATTTCTCTCGAGCAAACAAGATTGCTGTCTGGTTCGGCTGTCGTTCAGTATCCTGGGTTTTAAAAGATCATAATACAGGTTGTTCTTAATTCTAATTCAGATACCGCTATAGTCGTCATATAGACATTTGCGTTTCTATCATTGTTTGGAGTACCCGATACTGTGAGGTCTTCCAGCAGCCTTTAGATACGCAACTTAGACTTACTAGTTTTCCCGACTTTTACTTCTTGTATCTCCCGTAAAATAAAGTTAAAGTTGGGTAACCAGCATGGTGTCCTCTGCACCGGAATCTGTATTCCTAAGATCTGGTGATAAAATAACTAAAAGATGAAACAATGGGTCGCTGGGAATTGTAAGTCTTTAACTAAATTCAAATGTCTGTCACTTCCCCAGAATTTAGCTATGGCGGGGGCAATGATCCATAACATACACTGTGGCAGAGTTGGTGCGTCGATGTCACAGTTGGGCAGGTACGGTCTCGAGTTTCGTCCTGTAGTAGTCTCCAATGATGTTTTAACACATACTCTAAAGGCACGATGCAGAAGTTTATACTGGGTCTCTCTCCAAATCTCAGAGACCATATATTTACTTATGTTCTGGTAGCCAGTATTGTATCGAACCTCGAATGAACAAAAAGAGAAGATAAATTTATTGGTAGGGATTTACAAAAAACGTCTACTTGTAAGAGGTACATAGGATGAAACTGGTTTATAGTCATTTGGTATTTAGTTTGCAATTCAGCCATGAGTGTCTCTGGTTTTTGGGTTAAAGAGATCTTTCACCAGGCTTATACCTCTTGTGGCCCAAGATTTATATATGGAATGAAAAGATCCCGGTTGGAAAAGTGGGTTGCCTAGTAAGGTAGAGTACCTAGAAATTCATGTAGGTAGATATAAGCGTTTACGGATTTCTCTATAAGCGACAACTGTATCTCTCACTAGCAAGTTATTTTTAAGTGCTCTAGGAATCGTACTCACCGGGCAATGTAAGATGTTAACCAGGGACCAGGGATGGGCCATAGCACTTTCAAATGATAAGTTGGAATAGTGTGAAGTGCCTTTCAGCCAGTCTATGGCATGTCTGAATATACAGGCTAAGTTGTACAGTCGGATGTCAGGTAGTCCAGCTCCTCCTTTGGTTTTGGATAGGGTAAGTATTTTGAAGGATATACGAGGGGGTTTGTTATTCCAAAGGAAGACCGATAAAGCTTTTGACAGCAGTGTAACATCTGTGTGTCTTAATAGTAAAGGAATTGTCTGTAGGGGATATAATAATTGTGCAAAAGGCACCATTTTAAAAAGGTGGATCCTGCCAGGGAAAGGGGGAGGGAGTGCCACGATTAAAGTTTGGCTATGATTTTTGTCAGTATTGGGTTAAAGTTTAACTGATATATAGAAGAAGGGGTCTTTCCAATTTTTATTCCCAAGTAGGTAATGTTATGCTTTGCAATTGGAAATTCTACAGATGTAAGCCAGCGAAGTTGTGGGAGAGAAGTGAGTAAAAGTAATTCACTTTTAGCGGTATTTATTTTAAATCCCGCCTGGCATCCAAACGCCGTAATAATTTTGGTATAAAGAGGTATATCCTGTTCAGGCGAGGAAGTAAAAAGTAAAATATCGTCTGCAAAAAACGCAGTTTCTAACAATTTGTTATGGATTGGTATGCCTTTCACCATGGTATTGGACGCCAGCATACGTACTAGAGGATCCAAGGCCATATTGAAAAGCAAAGGGGATAAGGGACATCCCTGACGAGTGCCCTTGTGTAATTGAAAAGTGGGGGATAGATATCCCGGCGTACATATTCTAGCCGATGGTTGTATATACATGGCCTGGAGAAGCTGTAAAGATGGACCCCTAAACCCCATCTGAGTCAACACCCAGAAAAGCCACTGTGTATTAATGTTATCGAATGCCTTTTCGGCATCGATGGCCAGTAAAACAACATCCGCTGCAGGATTTGTTTTGGCGTAGTCAAGTGCCATCAGTGCTTTGCGGATA
>CM070034.1:72183429-72202586 GCA_036250615.1 Ptychadena robeensis | reverse complement strand
TAGGGCTTTCTGCACATGCACAGTTGTAAGGGTAGCAGAATATTTCAGGGTAGCAAAATAGCCTGAAATATTAATACTTAAGTGATAAATATTTAGCTTAGACAAAGAGCCTGTTATCCCCACCAGGGTCACCGGTGTTGGCTCGGGTTCTGCGGGGTGCAGGGAGTCTAGTGTGTGCAGGGTTTTCCCCCAGAGCCCCCCTAGCGGGAGATAGGCAGGAACCCTTGAGGGGCCCCTGTGGACTTTTCTCGCACTGCACACACAGGTCCCGCTACCCCCACGTTACCCACCAGCTCACCTGGAGCATAGGAGAAGGGATAGCTCCCCTTAGAGGCTTGAATCTCAGGTGCAAAGTACAGAGTAGGGTTCAGGCAGAATAGGATGGTCAGGCAAGCAGGAGTCAGGGCTGGAGGCACAGGATCAGAGCGATTAGACGAGCAGGGTCGGGGCAGGCGGCAGACGTATCGGAATCGTAGACAGACATGGTCGGGATCGGAGAAGTCGGGATAATCGGATAACAGGCAGGGTTCGGTACACGGGGTGATCAGTCAGGAGATATAGTTCGCACATAACAAGCTGAATCAGACAGCACTGGCCACAGGGAAGGTCATCCCTTAAATAGTCAGTGCTGATGTCCACACCCATGGAAGGGGAAGTCTCCTCCCTAATTACACATTTAAAGTTCAGGTGAGCTCGAGCGCACGCCCCTAGGGTTTGGCATGGCAGAGCTGGACTCTCCATGCTGGCTGGAAGTGGAACATGGGAGGAACACCAGCCCTGGACGCCTGCTGATGCAGAGTGCGAGGTAAGGAGACACCCTGGGCAGAGGGGTAACAGAGCCGTTTTGGAGCCGATCGGGAGCCAAAAGAGCCGGCTCTTTAAAGGCAGCTGATTCAAAAGAGCTGAATCTTTGCAAAGAGCCGGAATTCCCATCACTAGCTCTCCCTATCTATCTAGTTTTGGAAACACAGGATAAATGTAAAATGTTGCCTTCATGTTAAGCTATAGGGAGCAGGTCGAATACCCATAATGATCACCGTGGCGAAGAACTTTGAATATGCTATAATAGCTGCAAAATGTTTGGCCATCACTAGTGATAGATTTGAGAGTATTGAGCTAATAAAAACATGTAATAATTTTGTTTAACAAAAGAAAGGTTGTAGTTGTATTTTAAGAAATCAGTAAGCTTAGGGGAAATAAAGTCGCATGCAAATATCATTTTAAAGCAAAGAAACAGGAACATAACAATGACAAGGAAATACCACAATCCAAAATATTCTTTGCTTCTTCCTGAATCATAGCTTTTATAGATGTGAATGTGCAGATTACAAAATACAATGAAGGGCATGAGACAGCTGAACAGCTCAATTAGTATAGTCACAATCTAGTTCCTTTATTTGAATTCTATTACAATGATTGTTTGTAATGAAGAGGAAGACAGCGTTAAAAATATAAAGTCTGTGTCCTAGTATAATAACACTAGTTCTTGCGCAAACTGTCTGTAAATTACTGTCATGCTGTCCTTGGTTGATGTTTACTTCTTTCCTACATGGATGATTTCCTGATTCTGCAGTGTCTATAGTTACACGTTATCTGGAAATACATATTGTCCTAAGTTGTCTTAAGAGTAAAATATTCTTTCAACAAAGCTTTAAGTTAAACTCTTGGTAACAGATCTGTTTCTATGAAACTAGGATTTAAAAATTTTGTACATAAAGTATATCCTGCAAGCAGAGCAGGTGACCTATTTGTATGTGCTTAACAATAGTAAGACTAATACACAGATCAATTTTTCAATTGATTCGTGAGCAATTGATCACTGCTTGAAGAAAGCTCAAATGAACAGGGAACCAACATGTTGGTAAATCCTGTTCGACAGGATTGATAGCGCAAAGTGATGGCCATCAATTCTCCATTCAAATGGCAAATGCTCAAGCGCAACATGGTGTTATCATCACGCTGAGCTTGAGGGTTCATTGATTGCACAAACATCAACCCATGTATGCCTTCCTTTATTGTTTTACCCACCCAAATCTTGTGATACGATAATATACAGAGACTATTTAGACATCTGATGATGACTTCTCTCCATTTTGACTCATTCATTCTTTTAGGAAGTGCCTTGCACTTCAGTTGATCAGAACGGTTTCTGCTGCTGATTTTTCCAATGGGAATACAGATAGAGCACCACTGTACTTATTTATTTTAAATGGTGTCATCCACCTACATGTGTTATATGGCTGGACTGTGCATATGTTTAAACATTACTGCGTAAACTCTGTTCTAGGTACAACATTGATTTTAAATAATCACAGAGGAATAAAAGTAAAAGTATTCTCTCTCTTCATAATCAGCATTTATAACCTTATTCCGATTCTATAAAGCCGGCCATAGACATGCAGATTCCCAGCCATAGTTGCGGGCAATCGACCGTCATGCATGCTCCTGCCGAACGCATAATGGTCGGTCGCCAGCCGGCAACTACAGGGGTGCCCACCTTGAGGTTTCCTGCTGGTACTTTTTGTTGCCGATCCTGTTGTAGGCAGTTACTGTGGATAGGAAGTCTTCTCCCGCTCCAAGTTAATTGGCTACAATCTGACGGGAATCGCCTGTCTTAAGCCCCCCATAGACGGGCAGACTCCCAGCCATAGTTGTAGCAGACCAACCTGCGTGCTCGCTCCCGCCGAGCACATCAAGGTTGGTCTACCGCAACTATGTGGGAGCCCACCTTGAGTTATGTTGAAAAAAAGCCGTCAGGTCGGATTGCACACGGATACGACATGCCGGTTCTTTTTCTGCCAGGCTGTTAAATCGGAGGGGGAGTCTCCTCCCCCTCCCAGTTAATTGGCTAGTCTGACGGGAGTTCCGTGTGTCAGTGGAACACACAGGATTCCTGTCTGACATTTAGCAGACTGCTCACAGCGTGATGACGTCCCCACACTGTAATCAGTCTGCTAAAGGTCTGCCATAGATCGAGGTGTCTATGGCAGGCTTTAGTGGAGCACACAGGATTCCCATCAGTTCTGTAGCCGACTCCTCACAGCGTGGCAACGTCACCACGCTGTAATGAGTCTGCTACAAGCCGGCCATGGATCGAGACATCTATGGCCGGTTTAAAACCATGGGTGGAATCAGGTTTCAGCTTATGATCATTTACCTGTTAAAGGAAACGTTATAAAGTCTACTGAGTAAACACACATATGTTATTGTTTCACTGTTTTACTCAGACGTTGCTGCTAAAGCCCCCCATACACCTTTAGATTCCTCCATACAATTTCCATGAGACCTACCAACAACTATGTAGTATAGTGATTGGAAGGTGTAGAACAGAATAGAACAGAACAGTACAGAAATTGCATGGTAATTGTATGTGGTGTATGGGGGCTTTAGATAGAAATTGATAAGATACTACCTACAAGTGCACACTGCACCCTTTCTCACTAGAGAAACTAAAGCTAGGCATACACGGTTCGATTTTAGTACAATCAATTTCCGATCTTGATGTTTTGATCGGACACCAATTGTAAGCGAATCCAAAGTAGTTCCACATGGAAGGTTTTGATCGTAATACGAACACGAAACACAGGAAAGAGTCATATATAAAAATGTTCATTGAATACAATCGCCCCAACCAACACACACAATGCTACAATTTTAGTTTGATTGTTGTACAACCAATGAACATTTTCCAACATGTACGATTATTTTCCGATCGATGTTTTGATATCGAACAATTTCGCAGATCGAACCATGTGTGCAGCATACGATTTAAACGCGATCAATCTAAACTTTCATTCATCGTTTTAGGCCGATCGAACGCTAAAATCGAAGCGTGTATGCCTAGCTTAAAAGTGCACCAGGTACATCATAAGGAACCACTTACTCCCATTCAGAAAGCAGTCTGTAATAATGAACAAGTGTGCATTGAAGAAAAAAAAAGGCAGGAATCTGCAAAAAAACTTTGTTCAAATCAGTGTGCAGTGTTAATAGATCAGCCAAAGGGGGGTTGTTATTTTCTCTACAAAAACAAAAAAAAATCTCTCAGAACACAAATCTATGATAAATAGTTAAAATGTTGTTCTTCCCAATCCACCAAAACCTTTCTCTTCTTTCCCACACTTGATTCTCCCGCCTCCCAGTCATGCTTCCCATACATCCTACTCTATACTCCAAATATCAGCCTTCCTTCCTTCCTACACATTCTTCCCCTTTCTCCCCCAACTTCAATCAATCTTCCCACCAGTGGCAGTTTTAGGAATGGGCAACATGGGCAGTTGTCCAGGGTGACATGATGCCAGGGGGGCAGCATCTGGGCAGATCTCCCTGCAGCGCGGCGGCCAGAGGAGAGAGAGAATTGTCTGGAGGAGTGACAGTCCATTAGTATGTGACTCACCAGCACCATGCTTTCCTGGAGGGGGGAGTTGGGGTGCACTCACCCAGGCCGGCAATTTGCTTAGGACCGCCCCTGCCTTCCACACATCCTTTTCCCTTATTTTCTTTCAAACTTCAGTCATCCTTACCACAAATCTTTCTAATTTCTCCTCCAAACATTAGCAGTCTTTCCTGCAAATCCTTACTACTTCTTCCACTAAAGTTCAGTCATCCCTTTCTGCACATTCTTCTCCCTCCTCTGCTAAACTCCAGTTATTATTTTCTGCACATCCTTCTGTCTCCTCCACCAAACTTCAGTCATCCCTTTCTGCACATTCTTCTTCCTCCTCTGCTAAACTCCAGTCATTATTTTCTGCACATCCTTCTGTCTCCTCCACCAAACTTCAGTCATCCCTTTCTGCACATCCTTCACTCTCCTCTGCCAAATTTCAGTTATCCCTTTCTGAACATCCTTCTCCACCAAAGGAGGATTAGAACAGCTAAAGGCCCATATCACTGCTTGTCTCAGCCAACAGCAAAACCAGGTAGGAACTGGGTTCAGAATGGGAGGCCCTGGATCCTTTCAACCCATTTCACAATCCGGCCATTTAAACCTAACAAAACGACAGCCCTGTCTGTAGTGACAGAAGCTCTCTCACCTATCTCTCTGTCACCTATCCTACCCCCTGTGCTCGGACCCAGGGTGGAACACATCGAATACCAACCAGGGCCACAGGCCAGTCAACAACCAGGTCTAATGAGATAATACATTCCAGTCTCAACAATCCCCCTTAAAGCTGGCCATACACCTGCAGGATTCTCTGTCAGATTTCCTTCAGATCAGATCAGACCTACCAACAACCATGTAGTATAGTGACCTCCCTGATACAATACATAGTGATTGGAAGGTGTAGAAAGGTCCTCATATTACATGGTTGTTGGTAGATCTGATCTGATCTGAAGGAAATCTGACAGAGAATCCTGCAGGTGTATGGCCAGCTTAAGAGTTTACAAGTGGTCACATCACCACACTTTCTACCACTCATGGGTACCAACACTCTTGGTCACCAGGTAAAACCAGGTAAAACTCTTGGATCTTAGCAGAACCATTATACAGCCTAATCAGTGCACCTTCTGCTGCTTGCAGATGTTCTCAGACTATGGGCATCACGTGGGCAATCCACTCCTCTATCTGTGCCACATGGTCTACCAAACTTCTAAGGGTAGACGTTTCCCCCTCCGAGGTTTCTTTGACTACATAAACTCAAAAGGTGAAAATCCTGTGGAAGCTTGAGGTACCTCTTGGATTGCAAATAACAGGTAACAGGTTATTCCAATCCTGATCTGTTAGGATCTGTTAGGATTTCAGATGGGAGCCCCGTTCTGGAAAACATCTGGAACAGTTCCCGGGTTATTATGTTTGAGGACGTGTTCCTTAAAGGGACTGCCTCGGGATACCTGGAAGCAGCTGCAAGGTGGTCCCCAAGCACATGGACTTGTGCTACGTTCAACACTTGCCTTCTGAAAGACTGGGGTACCACCAGTTGTTTTACAACCTCACAATTTTGCCTGTTTACACTATACAGCAGATCTTCAGTTACAGCAAAATGAGGAAATCTAGTGTCTTACCTGACTTCTGGCAGGGACCATATTGGTATCCCCTGTGACTATAGTGGGATCCCCTGAGTCTGAGCACTGACAAAGTTCTCCCGGAACAACCCCAACTCAGGGAAGTCTTGCTCAGAGAAGGCATCCTCTACTTCCTGCCCCGTCAAAAGCCTCAGTGATCTTGGACTTACAAGTCCCAAAAAGTGTACAATCTCTGCCATTTAGGAGTTAGTGAGGTAATCCTGGCACAATCCTAACCTGAAGCAGAGTCTCCCCCACAGCAGTCCCAATAGTCACCCCTGCCACAGGGTAGTCCTTTACATCCCCATAAATACACTTTATCCAAGGGTGTCAGCCAGGGTGTCACAACTTGTCAGCTCATAGCAGGGTTACCATACTCCCAAAAGGCCAACACTTGTTGTCCATTCACCTGCACAACACTCATAGGTAGGCACACACGTTGATCAAACAGCATACAGGGGGCATTGTCTGATCCAGCTACACCCCATGGGCTCCTCTTTATTTGGGCAACGCGCTACTAGATATTTAGTCTGGTGACAAGTCAACACTGCAGTGCACATAGGGCAGTAATGCATAAATATCAAAGCAATACCTGGCATTGGTAATAACCTAAAGTATCCCAAAACTGTCATGAGGGATGCGTTGAAATGTAATGGATTGCATACATAATGCGCCCATTGTTTTTCAGTGGATATGTACATATCAGACTATAGCCCTAATGGGGGTGCTTTATCGATGTATTACGATAATGAACCCCCTTACCTCAGACAAAATGTGCCCATGCTGCATCCATGACACTTTGTTTAAGGCATAGCCTACACACACACTATGGATACAGGGGTTGGGCATACATAGACTACACACACTGTACTTCACTGAAAAATGAATGTATTTAATACAAAGTACTAAGGGTCCCTTCAACAATTTTTTAAAGATGAAGTTGAGGTAGCTTTCATATATATAACTACCTTCTGCCATTACTAAATGGTCTGGCTCAATCCTGCTGCTTTCACTTTTGCTCAGTCAAAGAGTCTGATTGGCAGAATCAACAGTTAATACGGCTATTACTATGTTGGGGGACTACTGTGCCTATATTGCTACTATAGTAGTGTACTAGATGCCTCAATATAAAAATGCAATTTATTTATATTTTATTTAGATGTATATGATGTGCATGGCTTTTACATCATATGGAGCATCTGTCTCTGTCACTCCTGTAAATATATTATATATATATATACATACATATATATATACATACATATATATAAAATGTATAATAACATTTAACGAAAATAAAAATGTATTGCTTAAAAAAACAGGCACAAAAACAGAAACATTCAACATAAACAGCCAAATATATGTCAGCATCTGGGTGATAAGAAATCTAGGAGCAGCAAGAAGAAATACAAATGATAACATTTAAGTGAGAAGAAGAAAAGACCATCTTACCTGTGAACATGTAATACCATATTCTTTAATTCTCTGTATGGAGTGACAGTTAGCAATGCCACAAAATAAGATGATCAGGAAAGGACAGCCTGAGGTTCCCCAACACAGAAAGCAGCACTCTCTGTTGTGGAATTGCATTGCTACTCTTGTCAGTGACAGCTTTGTGTACATGAGAAAGACAACATGTGCCTTTTAAGTCTCGAATACCCATCCCCTTCTCTCTCATTGGTGGAAATCATGAATACATTACTTACCCATTACAAGGTAAGAAAGTTGTGCAACAGTGTCCAACTTCCCACATTAAAGTCTTTTAAATAAGTGTAAGTGTTCTATTTATTTCTATGTTAACTAGCAGCAATGAAGTTTAAGAGAAACACACAATTCTCTAACCTTTACTGAATTCCTAAATCACAAGTTTAAAGCTGATGATTTGCTGACTCAGATGTCACTAACACCCTTTGGTTTTTCCTAACACAATATAGCAGAATTATGTGCAGAATTGCATCTAATGCGAAGTAAAATATTTTACAGTTTAAAATAAATCACAGAAGAAATGGTTGTCAGGAAATAATATATAAAATACCTATGTAACCCCTTGATGATCTTTAAATGAATAATTCCAATTAGTACAAAGGCAAGCTATAAAATGTCAAAACTAAAGCTGGGCATAGACGTTTAGATTTGCATGCGATTTTGCTGCTGATCTGCCGCGACATTGGGCCCAAATCTAAAAGTTAAACGTTACATTCGGCCTTAAATCGTCCGGAAAAACAATCTAAGAAGTTACAGGCATGTCTATCTGTAATGTTAAATTCAAATCAACTGGACTTGCTGTGTTTTGTTTCTTGAAAGACGTTTCGCTAGTCATCCTCTCAATTCAGAGTGACTGTACACGATCTTACTGGGAATATATACTCTGGGGTATAGCTCCAATCCACATAATGTGTTAACCAGCATGGGGTCTAAGCCTCATGGAGGTAGGGTGTTTCTACATTAGCATGAATGGAGCTGTGAGGTTTAATTAACCCGCCCAGTGGTGAGAGGTGTTAAAATAGCATTTATAGACATGCCTGTAAATCTCATACCGATTTCATTACTTCGGATGGGGACCAGCGTCCCCATCCACAGTAACTGCCAGCACACAAAGGGTGCCCGTCCGATTCTCGGCACAACCGGCCGCACATGATGATGTCATGAAGCGGGGTCGATCTACTGGGAGATTGGCAGTAGTTCAAAATGTCTATGCCCAGCTTAACAAATGTGGCTGATCAAAAGTATGAATCAATAATTATGAATTGGTTTCAGTCAGGGGCAACAAATGTTTTGGAAAGCTGTGTGATCACTTAAGGTCCCCATACACCTTACAATCTTACCATACAATTTCTGTACAATCAACTTTTGTTCTACGAAAATCATGTAATATGAGGACCGTTCTAAACTTTCCAATCACTGTGTTTTCAATCAGGGAATTAACTATACTACAAAGTTGTTGGAAGATCTAAAGGAAATTGTATGGAGTGATCTAAATGTTTATGGGGGCTTTAGCAGAACAACTAAATAGGTTAATGGGTAACATGTCAGTAAT
Organism: Ptychadena robeensis; assembly: GCA_036250615.1. Lineage (NCBI taxonomy): Eukaryota > Metazoa > Chordata > Amphibia > Anura > Ptychadenidae > Ptychadena > Ptychadena robeensis. The sequence continues at coordinate 72,193,549 of CM070034.1, read as the reverse complement.
ATGACTGAGCACCCCAGAGATGCTGATTTCCTCATAGGTAAACATGTAGAGGGGTACACTGATAGGGCAAATAGTGTAGGCTTTTAAAGCAAACATGAACTAAGATTTGCCTCACTTGATCTTACATCTGCCATGTTCTACATACCTAAATATTTGCCTTTTTCAGGGGTTTACATTTTCGCATTCTGCACCAGCATGCTGAAGTCAGTAAATCCCATTCTTTCCCATCATAGAGCTAGGTCCGTTGCATCCACATGACCAGTGAGAGTGACTCAGGGTAACTGAGAAAATACAGAACACAACTCAAAGGTTAAAGAACACAAGACAGTTCCCAAGGTGTGGAAACCAGCCAATCACAGCTCGCCTGCTCCTTCAGCACCAGACCCTCCTGTGTACTAGGAACTCTGCATGCACCTAAAGTAAAGGTTTATCTTTTATTTTACCCTCCCAGATTTATTAAATTTTTGAAGCCTATACTAAAATGTTTAACAATATGGACACACGCTCGCTGCTAATTCTGTTCAGCTGTAGGATGAATACAGTAAACATCTTTTCATGAATACTTAGAAAGGTTTAAACATAGAAAGCTTTTAACCAGCGGATACATTGAAAGCAGCATCTAATGTAACATGGATTGGATATAGACATGCAATAAAAAGATATGGGAGTGAATTTGAAGATCCCTGGCTAAAGGACTAGTCTAGCAGGGACGTCACCTGTATAAAATACAAGGGAGGTTTAGCTCCCAAGGTTGTAGGAAGGAATTAGTGCATATCGAGGGCTTAACATTTTTTTAAACAGACTTCTTTAAATGTATTTTCTCATGTACAGCAATTACACTGTTATCTGGCTCACTTTACGTCACCGGCTTCTCTGGAAGATCCCTGCATTTGGTTTCCTCAGTTCTTAGTATGTCTTCCTTTTTTTTCTTTAAATTACAGTCTAAAAGAGCCCATGATGATTTTTTTTACAGCATACATGTTGGGGTTGTGTTCAATGAAACTTACTGGCAAATATATCCATCAATGCATCTAATAATATGTGGCAACTTATCTAACTTAACTATCTATCTGAACTTGCTAACAAACAGTGGTGTGTAACTTCTGTTCAGGTTCCCAGCCTGCCTTCTACCTTGTATAAGTGCTCTTGTGTGAAATATATGGATATATCATGTAAAAATAGTATCATAATTACTATATTTTTGGGGGGCTTGGGTTCATTTGGAGGGGTCCAGAGCCCTCCCCAAAGTTGCCTTATTATGCTCATGGTGTCTAGCAGCATGTAGTCCTTTCCTATCCAGCATTAATATACCTATTTTATAACCATGTCATGTTAATTTACCATTAATTTACCATCCTGGCAGTGTTCCTGAGTATGTTTCAAGGTAAATTTTCACTGCAAAAAGGCACATTCGCGACAGCTTACCTGTTGCCTGTGATCCAGCACCTTCCTTCAGTGACGCCAGCTGGGGATTCCTTCTCCCTAGGGACTGCACGGGTCACCTTTTGTCAGATAACATAGGCATAGATGCGGGCAGCCCTGATGTACATCATTTGGCAGGAATAGGTGTCTCAAGTACGCACATGTGTGGGGTGGTGAGTGTTGTGCCAAAATGGCAAAATTGGAAACAGATTACACTATAATCTCTTTATATTTTCAAACAGCTTTCCCACCAACAACCTGACAGAATGGGACTGACTGACTGTGAACAACAATCAAGAGGTTGGCTTGAAGAATGACCTGAGGACGGTTCGTAGGTGATTCAAAGCCGCCAACTGACCATTCAGCATACCACTACACTGGGTGGTGCAGTTAATAACATAACATATTAACCTGTCTTAATAACAGATATACATTTTTATTTGAATGATATGCCTTGTATATTTAATACAAATAATGCACTGCCATGTCTAGTAGAGTTACAAACATTTATCAGTCCTGCATTACCTACTTCTCTGCATCGTATAAAATGAGCTACTAGCAACCCTCCTCATTCAAACACAGAAAAATCAGCAACATGGTCTACGAACAAGCCAAAGGTGACTGAAGAGAACGTGTAGGTGGCTAACCATATATGAAATGTACAGAAAAGGAATTTGTTTATAGGAAATGAAAAGGAAATGTCATGCTTACATTGTGCTTTCAGTTTTAAAAGTTAACTCATAGAATTCTTAAATGATGAAACACCAGATCACACTACCAGGAAAGTACGGCATCTCATCATATTGCTAATAAGGAAGGAATACATTATTATGCTGCAGAAGATCAAAGGTAAAATTCCAACTATTACGCTCTCAGCAATAGCAGTTGCCATATTTGTGTATGGCAGGCAGAATTGGAATCTGATGGTGACTCGTCCAGCTGCGATCCAGTGGACAGCGTGTGGGTGTGCATTCAGCTGCAGTTCCGGCTCACTGGTTCCTCAAATACAAGTGTGTAGAATGTAAAGCCCAGTGTAGATGATTAATGGTCAGACTGTAGGCCTACTGGTCCTTCAGCTTTCATCTGCATCTGCAGAGTATGTATTTTCATTAGGACCAGATAGCAGGTTATTGCTGGTTTTTGGCTCCTTCTGTTGCGGTGACAGGATCAAGATAAACAAAACTTGAAGTCGAAATGCATCAGGGTAATCCACTATAAGGTCCAAAAAGATTCAAATACCTACTTGAACTGGTTGTAATCCAAGGTTCAATTGTCCATAATAATGTGATGTACTGATCCTCACTGATCCCTTAAATATTGTTCTCCATGTCAGGAGTTCCGCATTTTTTTTTATGTGAAGTCCATGTATTTTTATTGATGTACATTTAGGGGGAATAGGACAATTCTCATCCACATTTTGCCCCATAGGTATTCAATTTGGTCTAGGATTAAAATCTGATTTATATATTGGAGCTGAAAGTGTCCAGCTACATTCCATAATGTACTGTCGATGATACTTAATCGTTTATCTTAGTCTTTTCATATATTTTTTCCTGATTTATCTTGAGCCAATGACAAAAAGAACCCTCAAAGATATGGGTCTGCGTTTGTAAAAGTTCCTTACACTCTATTAGTTAATAACTAATATAGAATTATTAGTGTAATCAATAGACATAATACCCATACTGATATTTCACAGTTCATGATAGAAAGCCAGCATTCAAAAAAAGTTTTTATCAAAATCTTCCTTCTCAATCAGCCTTTATCAGCCATCCTTCAAAATTCTCATCTGAAATGTATAAAATGTTTAGAATAATGTTCCACCCTGTGCAATTTTAAGAATGGTGAAGACTCCAAAGTGTGCATTGTCGTTGTTAGTATTCTTACTATGATCATTTATATTAACTTGTTAGACAGACATTCCACAATAAAACCATGGGCAATACAATGGACCCTACACTTATACACTATTAGAGTCTGCCACCTTCTAAATTCCATAAGTTTGGTACATAAGGTGATTAGTCTAGTTTCAGTTGGGGTTCCTCCAGACTTGCAACTTCATACTCTGTATTGATGATCAGTCCACAAGACAATCCATCCTGCCGGTTCTTTTTGTGGCTGATCCTGTTGTAGGCAGTTAAGTCAAGTCTCCTCCCCCTCCAAGTTAATTGGCTACAATCTGACAGGACAGGTATCTGAAGGGTTGCATTAGAATTTTTAGTAAATATTAAATGTTTTAAAGTTTTTATTGGTTAATACTTAGAATATATTAGCTATAATTCGTACTTTCCTCATTATAATGAAATGACAAATAAATAAAAAGAATTCAGCGATGCCCACTTAGGAAACCATGTCTTCCTAATATCTGCATAAAATCACTGAAACACATTTATTTATATGCATCCAGTTGAGTAGAAGGAGAAGAGATGGATTATTCTTCCAAATCAAAGAGAAGAATAAAAAAAAAGGTTTTGCTATGTTTATATACTTATCGATGATAAAAAAAAATCCACTTCCAGCATAGGTAAGTAAATGGTGGCTTATGGAACAATGTAAATATAAATGAAACACATGTTAAAGATTTAAGATGTTAAAATATCTGATCTGTGGAAACCATGCAGTACAATTAAATTCATATCATTGATCAATGTAGCCCATGTTTTTTAAGATGTCAAACTATCTATAGCTAGTTAACCTATCAATAAAAAAGTCTCCCTTGTGTGTTGTCTATAAAATCATGGCAACAATGTAAACACAAAGGATAAAAGGAATAGGATATTCAAACAATCACTGAGCACTTTGTGCAATAAACTCTCCAAAGTACATGAGAGTGCAGATACAGAGACTTCCCTGTGGAGCCCATAATTATTCATACTCCTGGCAAATTTTGACTTTTATTCAACCAGCAAGTTATTTGTTGAGGGGAAATGACATAGTTGTCTCCCAAAAGATAATACGATGATGTACAAGAGGCATTTTTATAGAAAATTTTATTTACATTTGAGCAAAACGTGTCATGTGCAAAATTATTCATACCCTTCTCAAACTGTCACAGTCTCTAGTTCTATTTCAAATAGTCCAAGCTACTATAAAGAATCCAAATTACCCTGATTAATTGGGAACAGCTGATTTAATCAACTCAACAAGTGAAAAACTGCAGCTCTCTGCAGTTGGTTTGTGAACAGTCATGGCTAAGACAAATTAGCTCAGTGAGGACCTGCGGCTGCGCAATGTGGCTGCTCACAAGTCAGGAAAGGGCTATAAAGCCATATGTAAATGTTTTCAAATTCCAGTGGCTACAGTGCATTTTTAAAAAATACAAGCTGTTCCGCACTGAAGCCAAAAGTGACACCTGTGCTGGCCAGAAGGCAGCATTCCACAATAATGCCTCTTGTACATCATCTTATTATGTTTTTGGAGACACCTATGTCATTTCCCATCAAAAAATAGCTTGCTGGTTGAATAAAAGTAACTTTAAGTCAAAATTTGCCAGGGGTATGAAGAATTATGGGCTCGACTGTATATAGTGTGCACAGTGTTTACATACATACTTCCATGGAGTTTTCATGTTTTTTAAGCAAACTATTATCTTAAATAAAAACACTTGATGTAAAAATAAAATGCTTAATTCTAGAGTTACAACAATCGCTTGCTGTTGGGTGTGACAATATTGAGTGAAAGTTTAGACATGAAGTGATGTTCCCAATGAAACCACTAGAGGGCGCCATATTAATAGACTTCCAGCCCTCTGCAGCAGAAACCATTGAATAGGGTTACACTACAGCTGTCTAGGTTATGGATGCAATGCTTGTTTTTTATTATCATCACATAGCATGAAACCAAAATGCATGTATAATCAAGTGCACATGTTTACTTATGCAAGAGGAACTTATAATATAAAAGACATGAAGCTGCATTAGTAGACTGAACCAGTTATTAACAGGACCTCTCCTGTTAACCTCTGATGTATGTATGTATACATTTTTTGTTTATTTATATACCTAGTATACTTTACCTAGTATATATAGTAATATACCTTGTATACTTTATATTTAAAATATATATTTTGAACCTCGCAAAGCATAATCAACATGTATGGAACACTAATTGTGTGTGTGTCAGTGTTAATAAAGACTGGGAAAATGGCAGGGTTTTGGCTTTTGTGATCTACCGGCATTTGCAATCCATGTGTTGGGCATCCCTGTATTAGAGGGTAAGGCCCCCCATACACTTCCATCCGCTGTCGATTCTGCAGACGCTCCCCATCCAAAGTATCTTATGGGAATTCATGTGTGAATGTTACACATCACAAATTTGTAAGTGCAGTCGGATGACTGAAAGCAGCATGGTGACGTCACTACGCTGTGATCAGTCCCTGGCAGAATGCCCAGGAATCTACCCGTGTAAAGGTAGCTTTAGTACTTGCTGTTAGGGTTTACTTAGGTTGGATATATTCATGCATTTAAGGAAAGTTAAAGATAAGCCCCCCATACATCTTTAAATAACTCCATACAATTTCCTTTAGATCTACCAACAACTATGTAGTGCCGAGTCCTCCCTGATAGAATACATAGTGATTGGAAGGTTTAGAAAGGTCCTCTTATTACATGGTTTTGGTAGAACAAGGGTTGATTGTACAGAAATTGTATGGTAAGATTGTAAGGTGTGGGGGCTTTTAAGGCACAAAGAGCAATAATTCCCCTGTCCAATAAGCACCCCTTAACCTTAACCGCTAAAATATTTATAATTTATATATATTCTACACAGGTAAGAGGTAAACAATACTTAAATATTACATATTTAAGGGGATGATTTTTGGGTCTGTTTAAAAAGAAACAGATCTTTTTTTGTTTGTTTGTTTGTTTTTTAGAATGGGAACATCTGGGCAGTCTGTTTCAAGTATCCTCCTTTGTCTGCTGTGCATTTAAAAGACTTCACATGTGTTTTTTGTTTTAAATAAAAAAATAGGGTTCCTCATTACCATAAAGTAGAAAACTTTTATGATGATAGGCTTTGACTGCCAGTTTTTCAAGCACCAGCTCATATTCTGCAATCTTGTATTCTTTATGGAATATATTGGTACAAAATATCTAGATAAAGAACATTAACTTGATCTTGTCACCACAGGATTGATGACTTCAAGGGTTGGGCTCCACTGTGCATTGCGGATTTCGCGACAGTGCACAAGCCCTCCATGGAAGTCAATGGGCTCCATAGCCCCCGACCTGTGACTTTAAGCCTCTGTCGAGTTTATGTGGATGTGAGGCCCTGCCTCAACATAAACGTGATGAAGGTTCGAAGTATCACGTGTCAACAATTGCACATTTCTGGATTTGTAGTTTCCCCACTGTATGCAATGCTTCCTCCTGCCATTTAATCTATCACTACAAGCTGTACCATGGGGGAAAAAAATATTCTACCATCTGACTGTGGTATTATAAAGCATTGACCACTGAAAAGGTAAGCAAAGTAACTATTTACAGGTATAATGTATAACTCATTTACTCCGTATATAACAGCAAGCCAGAATTAAGGCTGGATTCACATAGTCCGCAGCCACCCTTAACTACCACCAAGTTGCCCTTTATGATAACTGGGGAATGCCTAATGCTGAGGTTTTCAGGTGGCTGTGTGAAGTTGCCCTAAGTCAGGGTGAGGAGAACTTTAGCATTTAGAAATTAGCATAATGGTGAGTTTTTCACTGTTTGGAACATTACAAATTCACATGACATTCCATTTGTTGGCAAGAGCTCTTGGTGCTAGTACATATATATGCCAGCTTTTTAATTTGGGGATTATTTTCAGAGGAAATGTATAGATACTTACTGTGCATTTAAATATACTTAACAGCGATTTTATTAAGTACATCTGTAAAAGGTTGGCTCCCCTTTTGCCTTCAGAACTATGTTGACATTGATTCAGTAAGGTGCTGGGCCACATTTTCCTCACCAATTTGATCCTTATAAACCTGAGTTAAGTTTACATTTCAGGTCATCAATCTATTATATTTAGCTAATTAATAGTTCCTCTCCTTTATTATGTGAGAATGGAGGAGTCAAACCTGCCTTTATGACTGATGTAAATAGATACTATACCAATTAGAATAATTAGAAGTGTTATATTTAAAACTATAGAATTTTCATTCAGTATCATTCACTAGCAGGACCAACATTGCAGACACTGATCAACATCAGTGGTGCACCAGCGATGTAGACAGCTGATCACGATATTTAAAGAAAAAGATAGTGTAGTGGTAGGACAACCATTACAAAGTGTTAAGTAGCTTTTCAATACCAATGCAGTATACCTCATGATGCACTGTGAATATTGATAGCTTTATTACCCTGACAGAAGTGGGGAGAATAAGTGGCAGTTGTAAATATCATTGTGGTGTGAAAATTATAAAGTGTAAAACCAGCTGCCACTGGACACTGTGTGCAGAATTATTAGGTGAGTATTTAACCACATGATTTTTATGCAACTCCAAGCTAAAAACGTAAATGCCGTCTTCCTCATTACACAAATACACATCACTAATATTCTTAAATCCAATAAGCATTCAAGTTTAAACAGCTTGGTGTTGGAATTTATTCATAAATGCATTATAGTCAAACAACTTATCCAATAATTCTGCACAAAGTGTATACTAAGGGCAAGGAGTCCTGTCTGTAAAACAGTATAATGGCAGTAACATGGTGGTGTCATAGACACATAACAGTGATGTGTCTATGATACTCTGCACACCCTAGGCCTAGGTGTGGTGATCAGGAGTATGAACATTACACCACAGAGTGCTGTGGTTAAGAGAAAGAACCAGAAAAATTTATTTTGTAAAGTTGCAAACGTAATGCCCTCTTTAATGAATCTTTAATGGTTTGAATCTGTCTGCTGTAATTTAATATAAGTTATAGGAATAGGAAGTAAAGAACAAGAACTGATTTGCATATCATCATTACACAATTTATTTTATCTCTGTGGGCTGGCTTTACTGGGAAATCACAATAAAGTATTTGTTTGAAAACTACTATTTGTTACCCTTCCTGTCTCAGAACCCTCGGTAGGGCATCTCAAACATTGTCCTTCCCAGAAAACTAAGTCATAACTTATGTGGTCTTTATGCAATTACTTATTTTGCAAGACTGTATTGCATAGTTTGCAAACGTTGAACTCAATCAATCAGTTGAAGTACATAATTGCAAAACAGTAGCCAATTAGCTTTCTATTTTCTGTTTGATAGTACACTATCTGACATTTCTAATAGGGCACACAATATTGTACATAAATCTTGTTCCTTCTGTGTTCCAGTCTTTGTTGATGGTTGCAACATAGTGACTAGCTTATTTGTGAGTTATTTAAAAAGCCCTTGAACAATGTATCATCACCATAAAAAGTTATTTTTGAAGTCAAAATTTCTACAAAAACAGTTTTTAAAAGCACTTTTGGTGATGATACCATGTCCAGGGGTTTTGCAAATTTACATAGAATAAAGAGAATATTAGAATAAGTAAACCCCCCAGATATCTGCTACCCCCTCCATTTTGAATGGGAACAATAAGACTCTACCTTTGACATTGTTATCTTCCTCTTCTTTCCCAGACCTTGCCTGTTATTTGTAACACCACTAGTGATGAGGGAGCACCAAAGTGTTCGGGTCCGAAAACATTACTATGTTCGTGTGTCAACCAGGCACCCCCTGCTCAGAAGAGGGGAGGGTGCCTGGTCCATTGGAAAAGTTCAGAAAGTGACAGAAACACCACCCAAATCGACTGTTATTCCGCGCAAACCCCCCCCCAAAAAATTTTTACATGAAAAATGACAGCTACCTTTCCTATCTTCATCTCCTATACTGAACATATATTTATTATCTGTAACCATAAAAATAAATGGTTATAGATAATAAACTGGAAGGAGGAATGATTTGTAGTAATCCTTTACTCCTTTCAAGGCATTACCACCAGCGTGGCTATAAGCGCTAACCACAAATTTCCAAATACAGTAAAAACCTAATAATTTAAAAATAATAATTATTATCACAGATAACAGCAACATCTGACATTAAATAAATCACCTACACACACTCAATTTTCCCAAAACACCTAGAAAGTTTTATATTTCATAATTTTACCCGACAATTCTGCAGTAACAGCAATCCGATGCACTACAAGCATAACAGAAGACCACCAAAAGGATATTAAAGGATGACCCCTACCCATTTCAAAACCACCAGTAAAACAACACAACTCACAGCATGAAATCAAAGTTAAAATTAAATAAATACATTAAATACATAAATAAAAAAATAGTTTTTTTGATAAAAATCTTCCAAATAACATGAAATAAGCCAATTCAAAACATTAACCCCCTATCCTACTCTAGCCGATAATTCCAGCCACTAAAAACACACAAAGCTTCAATAAATTAAAAAAAATCTATGTTATATGTCATTATTAAATAAATTATCACATATAACATACAACCCAAGCCAACAGTACATGTATTAATAAATATACATACACAGACAATTCAATACATAGAACATATAACAGAACATAAAAGCTATTAAACAATATGCACACATTTACATACCGGCTACATGTAATAATTATTACATTATTACATGTAGCCAATAATTACATGACATACAGGGAGTGCAGAATTATTAGGCAAGTGGAATTTTGAGGAATAATTTTATTATTGA
>CM070034.1:72160844-72183329 GCA_036250615.1 Ptychadena robeensis | reverse complement strand
GGATGATGTGGTCAAAATACTCATTTGCCTAATAATTCTGCACTCCCTGTATATGTATTGCAGAAGTATAATGCAATACATAGAATAAATGACCAAACCCCTCGAAAAATAACAGCAAATAAATGTACATTTACTACAGTTAATATGTCTACTTCAGCGCTGTAATCTAATGACGATAAAATCCAACAAAGTGAATCTTTATTAAAAAAAATGTGAACGAAAATCATACATGATTCCAAACATTTTTTACAAATAAATAACTGCAAAGTGGGGTGTGCGTAATTATTCAGCCCCCTTTTGGTCTGAGTGCAGTCAGTTGCCCATAGACATTGCCTGATGAGTGCTTATGACTAAATAGAGTGCACCTGTGTGTAATCTAATGTCAGTAGAAATACAGCTGCTCTGTGACAGCCTCAGAGGTTGTCTAAGAGGATATTGGGAGCAGCAACACCATGAAGTCCAAAGAACACACCAGACTGGTCAGAATGCAAACTGCACATCATTCTGAACACTCCATCCCCACTGTGAAATATGGTGGCGGCAGCATCATGCTCTGGGGTGCTTCTCTTCAGCAGGGACAGGAAAGCTGGTCAGAGTTGATGGGAAGATGGAAGGAGTCAAATACAGGGCAATCTTGGAAGAAAACCTCTTGGAGTCTGCAAAAGACTTGAGACTGGGGCGGAGGTTCACCTTCCAGCAGGACAAGGACCCTAAACATAAAGCCAGGGCAACAATGGAATGATTTAAAACATATCCATGTGTTAGAATGGCCCAGTCAAAGTCCAGATCTGAATCCAATGGAGAATCTGTGGCAAGATCTGTAAACTGCTGTTTACAAACGCTGTCCATCTAATCTGACTGAGCTGGAGCTGTTTTGCAAAGAAGAATGGGCAAGAATTTCAGTCTCTAGATGTGCAAAGCTAGTAGAGACATACCCTAAAAGACTGGCAGCTGGAATTGCAGCAAAAGGTGCTTCTACAAAGTATTGACTCAGGGGGCTGAATAATTACGCCCACCCCACTTTGCAGTTATTTGTAAAACATGTTTGGAATCATGTATGATTTTCCTTCCACTTCTCACGTGTACACCTCTTTGTATTGGTCTTTCACGTGGAATTCCAATAAAATTTATTCATGTTTGTGGCTGTAATGTGACAAAATGTGTAAAAAAAATTGCAATTGCAATTACTTTTTCAACATTATATTTGTTAATAAATGTGCAGTTGGCTTGGGTTGTATGTTATATATCATTATGTATTTAATTATGACATAAAACATTGATGTGTTGAATTTATTAAAGCTTTGTGTGTTTTAGTGGCATGACTTATCGGTTAGTGTAGGATAGGGGGTTAATGTTTTGGAATGGCTTATTTCAGGTTATTTGGAAGATTTTTTATTGCTCTATTTTTTGAGTTATGTATGTAATGTAATTATATCATTTTAATTTTGATTTGCTTTGGTTTGATGTATCAGCTTTCTTTTACTGGGTTTAGTAAATTGTGTGGTCTTATAATTGGCATTAGGTGCTATTTCTTGTTTTATAATTGTCAGTTTTAACCTCCCTAGCGCACTGCTGAGGTCCAGATTTCTGTACCAAAAGCACACCATAGACTCTAATGGAATTTTTTTTTGTGTTGTAGGCTTGTAACTTCCAAAAATCTGTCCGTACAAGGGTCTAATAGACATCCGGACTATAATAATGTTTGAAACACTCAATTATTATTAAAAAAAGTACATAAAAAAATTATGAAATGTATCATTTGAATGCTTAAATCTCTTGAATATGTATTTGGTGAAAGATTTCAAAACAGTATTTATTTATTTCAAAACAGTATTTATGTTTGTTTATAATAACATTTTTATTTTGTTTTGAATTGTATCACCCAGATAAATATATAATTTGTAGTGTACCATCATATAAAAGTTAAAATATTATTTAATATCATATTCCTAGATAATGTAATGATGTGCATTGAACATATGTATTGTGACAGACTGGTCATCTGTCACTGTGTAATTAGACTGTTAGGTGGTGTTTGAGAAGGAGTCCGTAATATTATTGCCCAGCTACTTTAGTTTGCTGAGTGTTTTTGTTGTTTTTTCTTAAAGAGCCCACAGACTCTGGGATAGGAAGGACTGAACTGGGTGGGCCTTTCTAATCCCCCAGGTACATGTAGAGTTAACACCTGGTTGCAGGTGAGTGGTCTCAGATTCCAGTGTGTCAGGGCTTCAGACCAAGAAGAATGGGGGCTTCAGAGTGGGGGGCACACAAGAAGTGTGAGGCCCAGACCTGTGGCTACTGAAGCCATGGAAATCAAGAGCTCACAGAGAGTGTGAGGCCCAGACCTGTGGCTACTGAAGCCATAGAAATCAAGAGCTCACAGAGAGTGTGAGGCCCAGACCTGTTCCTGCTGGGAATCTGAACCCAGGACAAACAATTATATTGGATGTTTGAAAGCCTTAGCATTTACAGTTGAGTTTTGTTTGGAATTATATGAACCCCTGCGAGGGTTAGTGATTTGCTTACGGACTGTGTGGTGGCAAATAAATGTGGGCAGGAGCCCTAAAACGAAGGATGTCATAAAAAAAAAAAAAAACAACAAAAAAACAGGCATGGAAAGAAAATACATGAAAAAACAAAGCTTTGCGTAAGGAATAATTTATGGCTTAGAATATAACACTGCATGGAATACTCATAAAAATCACACATATTTCAGACTTTATAAAATGTCGTGATTCTATTATTCTTTTCTAAAAATAATTATGTTATTAAAGTTCAAGTATAAAGTATAATTGACTGCATATGGGATACATTTGATGACACTGTTGATGACAGTAGGAATAAAACATTACAAACTAATTCAGTTAAGAATGGTTTATATGTACTTTTCTGCAACAAGAACTTTTATTTACCAATGAATGTAGTGGAAAATTCATTTCATCCACTTGAGTGACGAAATAATAGCAGATGTCAGCTTGATAAAAATAGCACATTTCCAGCTTAATTAAAATGTATTTGTGCTTTCAGTAAGTTTTACGCTGCCAGTAGTGGTAAGGTAAGACCTTGACTATTCTGTCACAAATTAAATATGATTTGATAGACAACTACAATAAAACATGTGCTGTAGAATCTCGCAAACCATTTAGGCATGAGAAAAACACTTAACCTGCATCAACTCTAACTGTCCAAAGCTAACTTAGGGTCTCCATACACCTTTAGATTTTTCTGTCAGATACCAAAACCATGTAATATGAGGGACTTTCTAAACAATCAAGTCTATCTGTGTTCAATCACAGAGGCTTCTATACTACAAAGTTGTTGGTAGATCTAAAGGATATCTGGCAGAGAAAGCTAAAGGTGTATGGCCAGCTTTACATTGAGTTTTAAAAAGCATTCAAGTTAAACGGCTGCTTCCAAATTAAAGTAATGTCAATGCCATTGGGTGCTTGGGTGTGTTACAGCACCACCTAAAATTCAGATAGTAACCCGGCAGGCAGAGAAAATTTTTCTTTACATATTAGGGGAATGAGAGTTCAGGTGGGTAATAGCAGAGCAATTGCTATAGGTTCCACCTATAATACCTACCTACCTACTAATAACAGGGAACAGCACTGTCTAGAAAGAAGCCTAGCCTTAGTACAGAACACATGTTGGGAGTTGACAAAAAAAAAGTACCTGAAGGACTCTCAGGCTATGTTCCCATATAGGCGATAAATCGCCTACCGTTCGCAATTTTGATCGCAATTTTTTATTCGTCTCCAATTATAAAAAAAAAAAACGCGCCCATAGAGAATTAATCAATGCAATTTTTAAGTCGTGTCCATTCATGTCTATGGGCGTGAACAGAAAAAATTGCGATCAGAACGAGAGGAGAGACAATTCTGATCGCAGGTCCAATCACGCCCGCATGCAATCATGGCCATCAGTTGAGTGGGGACAAGCTCATTCAACTGAATGGATGCGATCAATGGCGATTTATGCTGCTGATAAAACTTGCGAGTGGGAACATAGCCTCAGACTGTGATTAACATGATTGTCCGATTAAACCAAGAATGAAATTTTCTCCCAATTATAAATGTTATTTATGTCGTGGGAAGCCAGGCACTGATCATCATCTGCCCAATACCATCTCAAAAGTGACGTATGGAGGTGCCAGCACCATATTGTATGGGTGCTTTTACACAGCAGTTACTGAGAAACTGGTCAAGGTTGGGGAAAGCTAAATGTACCAAAGTAAAGTGAAAACCTATACTACATTGGCCAGGACTGGACTGAAAGTTCACCTTTCTACATGACAACCCAAGAGAAGAGAAAATAGTATAACAACGCTGTGAATTGCCTACAGTGACCCAGCCACTCACCTGAACTTGAATAATACACTTGTAAAGGGTTGTCCACGAATAGTCAGGATCCAACCTGATTGACCTTTGGAGGATTGGCAAAAAAAACTCAACTTAGGTGTGTTGCAAAGCATTAACCGGTTATCGATTGCGCAAAGTGGTGCGCATCAGTTCACCATTCAATAGACGAATGCTTGAGCACAGTGTGGTGACGGCATCATGCTGTACTTGAGGGTTCATCGATTGAACGGGCCACCTTTACTTTGAGCCAGGCATTCTTATCCTACAATCAGGGCCTGTCCTCACAAATGCTCCTCTAAATTATTAAGAAAAAAGTCTCACAGACACACTCCAAAAGCCTATGGAACATTTACCCAGAGGAGTTTAAATTGTTAAAAGCTCATCTCAAATGGATGCCTATGCAACTGGGATGTCTTGTTTCAGTCAAAGTAATTAACAGGTGTATTAAAACTTTTGATTTTATTGTGTACATGAAATTTACCTTTTCTGTTACCAACTCACAATCTGTACTTTCTGAACAAACATTGTAGTTTTAAATCATCTTTTATGCTCTTCAAATGTAAACCAGCACTTCAAAACAAGCTACAAAAGAAAATGGGCAAGGAAAGAACTGTTCTCTAAAATCATATTAAAAACTGTGCAAAACAAAGTAAATAAGATGGCACTGTTTCCAAATAACCTGGAGAGTTTAATGTTTAATCCAGTGCTTCCCCCTTCATTCTACAGATAAAACTGGTGATTTATGTTTTAGTAAAAGGTGTTAAGTCGTATTAACCAAAAACTGGCATAGTGGCAACGATAAACATTTAATTAGACGGAAATTCCCCGGTGAAGAATACTAGACCCTATATAGAGGTAGCCATGAGGAAGTCTCGCTTTCATAATGTGCTCTAATTAGGACTTCCTGAAAAGGGTTATTTGCTTAGTTTTTATATAGGCAATAATTACTTCCACAATATGCAACCACAGTTAAGCAGGTAAAAAGCAGACTAAAGTTCGTAAACAACATTTCACAACAGATGGACATTTTATTAAAGCTGATGCAGCCACCAGACAACTACCATTTAAATTTCCAACTGTTGAGATTAAAGCAGTTTTAAACTTAAATAAAACCCACACATACATTAAACAGACACAATACTCACCTGTCAGCAGTTCAGATCCTGGAAAACTGCTGCACAGAAAAACCTACACCATACTTACCTACTCTCCTTGCAGTTCTCATGCTGGCATCTTAGCTCCTGGAGACCTGCTGCTACTTCCGCCCTCACTGCTCCCCCTTCACTCTACCTCCCCTTCCTTGTCTCTTCTCTGTCGGAGCTGCAGAGCTGGGGTGTGTGAAGGGGGGAATCAGCTGCTTACGAGTTCCTGCCTGGGAGAGCTGTCCCAGACACCACTTCAGCTGCCTAGGCGCTACGTAAGGCAGTGGGGGAGGGGTGCATTCAGAACAAGCTCCCCTCCTGCTGTCAGAAAATATTTTATTTTTACAATTAAGGGTGTCCGCAGTATCAGTGAGCTGCAGCTGATACTGCTGAGTAACCTCCTAGGTGGTAGGTCTGCTTTAAAGCGGGTCTACCACCTTTGAATTCTGCCTTCTATTGGTGCCAATAAAAGGGCAGATCACAGGTCAAAAGTACAAAAACTTACCCGTCAAACGTTCAAAATACATCCACGCTTCATCTTCTCGACTTGCACCACACGAAAGGTGACATGGGAGAGAAGACATCACTTCTGATATCTACTTACTCATGTGTTCCCACAGCCAGCCACATTTGAATTGGATGACGCGGAGGGATGGATCGTCACTGGATTTATATCTGGATTGGTGTAGGGAGCAAGACTGGAAGAGTTCCGCTCCTCTATCTTACTGCCTGAAGGATCGGATAATTCAGGCATGACGGAAAAGGAGCGAGCAGGCAGAAAAGGTGAGCATTTATTTTTTTCTTTAGGGGTCAATGTCTCTGGATGAATGCTACATGGAAGTAAGTTATGCATATACTGTATTTGTCTGACAATAAGACATACTTTTTCACCATTAAAACCAATGGAAATTGTTTTTTTTTTTTAGTCCCAACCATGCTGGGAGCAATAGTTATGCATCCCTCCAGCCAATAAGAGATCTTATCTGCATTAGCAGTACCCATTCTCTGAGCACACTGACTCATCTCTCCCCCCATATGTAAATAGTTACTCATGGGTAAGTTGTTCAGTGCCAGATTGTAAAATGTGTCTCTCCATAAGTTGGTCAGTGTTTTGAGAGAATGGGTACAGCTACTTTATAAACACAAGGTAAAGTTTAAGCTATGCAGCCAAGACCTCCCTCCTTGCACTGCCCTTTTGGCTGGAAGAATATTGAGTGAAAGGTGGGCAAAGGAAAAGGAGAAAAGAAGGAAGAACCAGGGGATTGGTGGAAGAGAGAGGAGAAAATGAGTGTGAAGGGAAGCCAGAAAGTGTTGTTGGTAACATACTATCAGCAGTGGTAAGCCAGAGAAAAGAGAGTGAAATAAAATATAATCTATAATAAAAGGTATCTTACTCAGGTAAAGGTACCCATACACGTTGCGATTTTTCGTGCGATTTTAGCCCTTCCAACCGATCCGGTCGGTCGATCGTTCGGGATTCCTAACATGCAAATGTAGTCCGAACTATGCTTTTTTTCGAAAAATCGGCTGAAAAGTCGGTCGGGTCCCGAATGAGGATGCCCGTAATTTTCGGTCGGTCGGCCACTTTTAAAAGATTCCCAATCCAAGCAGCCGATCGGTTGGTGACTAATCAGGGCCAAAAAGTCAGGCATCCGACCAACTTTTAAAAATAGCACTAAAGCAAAAATCGGGCGTCGAAATCGAATATCGCATCAGTCCCTGAAAAATCGCAACGTGTATGGGTACCTTTAGGCAGGTAGCAGTTGTACACAGTGAGGTATGTGCCTTCGCTAACAATGTCCTGTGGAGGTAGCACGAATCCAATAAGTATTGAAGTAAGGCCAGCAGGCCAAAGTACATGGCAAGCCAATGCAGCATGAACTTACTATTAGGTGTGCTGGTAAAGGTACCGATCTCCCACAGGGCTGGCCGGATGTGAGGAGCCACCTGAGATGCTCTCTTTTAAGTGCCCCCCGCCTTTCACTCTTTCCCTTCCTCTTTCCTTCCCCCACAAAGTTTATTTGGTTGGTACTTTGATTTTGAATTTCATCACCTTGTTTTCACCTAACCTTACCTACCATTTTTAAGGTAGGCTTACGCTGCCTCACCACACTTTCCATTCGGTCAACCTAGGCTGACCCTTCTCACTACGGTGCAACCTTCACGTGGTCATTTCACCCAGTGCCCCTTTACCAAGACCCGATGTACTTTTACAGCTTAATATACACATTGTGTCATCAGATACCACTTATACCCTGCTGGATGTGAGGTTTCTCTTGGCTCCCCCGTTCCTCGGCATGGACGTGCTCTGTTTTTATTGGTCATTTGTACAACGGCTCCTTGGAGCTGGTGAGTTGATATTGCTTGTTTACTCAAACGTTGAGCTTTAAATGATTACCACTCAAACTGACTGCCCTCCTTTTTTGCCTTACTCCTATAACAGAATGTGGTTCTTTGGATTGAATTCCTCCCTTTATGTACCCCTGATGAAGTTTCCTCTGAAACGAAACATACGTCGGGTTGGGAGTTTTGTACCATCTACTAACTCCTTGAACCGCTACTCAGCTCTGGATCTTGCTGCTGATTTTATAATTGTAGCCATACGTCAAACTCATGATTGCTATGCTTTGTTTTATTGTACCAATGACCATGCTTTGTTTGTAATAAATGAAATTGTATTCACACACCTTCTTACTCCTTCCCAACGACCTTGTTGGAGCCTCTAAAGTCCCCTGACCCCTGTTTATTCGGGGGAATTCTAAAACTGGGTGGGTGGGCTTTTGCCTACCTCTCCGGTGTTTACTCTTTGTGTATTTAATTTGGGATGCCGGCTCCACTGTCCCCAGAGTGGTAACCTTTTGGTTCTTAGTTTTTTATAGGTATAAAAATATGTTTTAGACAAAGGTTAGCATTCCTGTCATTGTCAGAATTTAGCAAAGATGAGATTTTTGTAACCTGTGATTCATGGGTAGCCTTTCAAAAATGTGAAACATTCATTGATAAATGAGTCACACAGAATCAGTACAAGAAACCTGTATACTCTGGGATTTCCTTGACACCAACTATTCTTTAGTGAAGTTGTGCTAGTTTACAGTAGTCCAAATGTAAAATGTCAGTTAAGTGCTAAGTACCTCACTATTATAAATGGTTACAGTATTTCCTTTGTGCCTTCATATCAGGTAAATGAAGTGACTGGCTATTTAAACAAGGAAATAAAAAAGACAAAATCCTTAAAGAAACCATATGCTGGTATGACAAAGCTGTATATCCCTGATGGCTAAGCAGATATGTTATCTCTGCTATTGCTGCCAATCAGTGCTGCTTTGCATTTTAAATGTAATAAACACAATATGCAACCTAACATTCATACACAGATTGCTTTGTTCATGAATAATAAATAGTAACTGTTGGTACCATAAAGCTTGTCATAACATAAGTATACCCTATAGAAATGGCTAACATTAGAACACACAAAAAGCACCTGCAGATAAATAAACATTTACCGTCTTTTTTGGGCCATAGGAGAAAGAGTCCCGGCTTCTTATGATTCCATTCCCTCCAGCCAAGTCAAAAAGCCACTTCCAAGATGAGATATTATCTGCATTAGCACTAGTAGTACCCATTCTCTGTACACACTGACCAACTTATTGAGAGAGACATTTTACAATTAGTTAGCATGAGTTATTTACATTAACATTCTGTATTGCAATAAATACATTTTGTGACAAAGACTCATATTTCCTCCCATATGTAAATAGCTGCTCATAGGCAAGTTGTTCAGTGCCAGATTGTAAAATGTGTCTCTTCATAAGTTGGTCAGTGTAATCAGAGAATGGATGCTGCTAGTTTTTAGACACATGCTAAAGTTTAAGTTGCAGTCCTCCCTCCTGGCACTGGCCTTTTGGCTGGAAGAATACAGAGTAAATACTGCATGGTCCAGTAATGCCTACTTTGCTGGAACATTCTGTATATGAATTTTTTATATGAATGGTTGTTTCAGATTTTTCCCAAATTTTCACTCAAAAACTTTGGGTGCGTCTTATGGTCCGGCGTGTCCTATAGTCAAATAAATACGGTATATATTAAAGTTTAAAAAATGTGCCTTTCCAAAACTTTCTGCCTCAGGGATTTTTTTTTTGATCATGATGATATTACAAGTTATTAATATGTCAGTATTTGTTGGTTTTAATAAAGAGCTACTGTTAGCATGTTGAATTTTTTTTTAAAAAACAAAGGTACAAATAAACCTACCTTACTGTTGTGTTAATGTGATAGATTGCAGTCAAGGTTTACACAAGCTTTACTTCTGCTTAGGTACTTTTCTCCTTTTGTCGGAGTCACTAGCTGTGTAACAAAGACACTACATATCAGCTGTCCAGAAGTAGGGCTGTTATCAGAGTGGTCCCCTGAATCCAGAGCTGGCAAGGGACCTGGACAAATAATTTAGGTGTACACTCCCCATTTTGCAAAGTAAGAAACCCCACAGACCTTGTGAATTGGGTGGAATGGGGTTGAAATAGCAAGTTTTTGTTGTTTTTTGAACCAGAGGTGGATTTTGAAGAAGAAAGATTAAGCATTTATTTCAATATTTGTTTCAAAATCTTCTTTTGGTCTTTTATAGATGTCAAGTCTCTTGTTTTGGCAGGAAACTACCAGTTTACACCCCTCTTTTCCAACCTCCAGGATTATTATTTTTTACTGAATCTTCCTTGACAGTAGGCTACTGACAGATTGCAGTTGCCTGTACAGTAGAAGTGCATCTATCCCCCCTTCTCTATCACTCTAATCATACTGCCCAGCTCTAATTGCCTCATGGAGGACATGGCGGAGGGAGGCTAGCGCTGCTCGGACCACACAGTAGTTGACTTTTCCATAGAGAAGCTGTTGGTAGCACCTATATTTACTGTATATATTGTATTTGGTTCAAACACACATGGTGATACTCAGCTGCCATAAGGGTTTTTTTGGTGGAAGGGGTGCAGTTTACATAAACATTTCATGGTAGAGAATGGATCAACACGTTTCAACACTAAGGAAAGTATAAATAAAAAAAAATCATCTAGACATAAGTGTTCAAGGAAATAAAGAGAATGCTTAGCGTATTTGTTTTGGAAAAGGTTAAACATGCTTTGTTATAGTATAGAGGAAGTATAAGGTAGATAAATAACACAACACTGCTACCTAGCAATTATCAGTATTTCTTTTTCAAAAATAACTGAATGTGGCACAGGCACCTGATAAAATGTAGATAGCAATAACTTATCAAATAAATTGTGATGGTTGGTCGGATCCCACTTTTAAAGGAGTACTAAACCTTCCAAGTAAGCAACAATACCTGGTACCAAATTTCCAATAAGCCCCCCATACATGCATAGATTCATGGACGATGTTGCGGCTGATCGATCGCCACAAAACACATAAAAATATCAAGAAGCAATAAATAAACATCTATTATGGTATGTAATGCAAAATGCCTTAGTTAAAAAAAATTAAATAGATCTCTTGAACACAATTTATATAATGTATCTTTTAAACTTTTACTTCAGTAGAAATTTTGAAGTCTCTAAACAGTTTCCTAAAAAACAAAATGAGAAACACAAAGCAACTGCTCACTTATGTAAACAAGTTCATCTCAGAATACCTAAAGTGCATATCCTACCAGAAAATTAAAAGAATGAATACTGCATTTTGTGGATCATTAGACACTCCGCTGTATAGCACACATGTACAGCAGAGCATTTAATCCTGGAAAATTACCGGGGACCTGCTGCTCTGCCCTCTAACCATCAAAACAGGTGTTAAAGGAGGCAACTCTGCAGAGTTTACGCACTGAGCAGGGGCTGAAAGACTAGCGACGGAGTGCAGCGTGATGACATCATCATGCTGCATCCCATCGCTCAAAGTATCGGCGGGAAACCTTTGTGTTCCCGACATTGGTTTGAACTAATGGCATCGACCAGAGTTTACAGACATGTCTGTTCTCCGGCCGACTGAGCTTTGGGGGCGACAGGAACCTATGTGGACACCTGTGCTCCGCCGCCGATTTTTCCGCCGCAAGAGCGCACACACAATGGTCAGCAGCAAAATCAGCCATGGCTCGCTACGTGTATGGGGGCTTTTAGTGTATGTGAAAGGGCAGCTGGAGCCCGCTCTCATACACAACTCTGCAGAGAATTATTCCACCCGCTGGTGGACTGTCCCAGCCTGTGTATTTGAGCAGGGCTCCAGCTTCCCACTAACATACAGTGACTCTGCCAAAGCAAAAATCCTCCCACAGATGGATCGTCCACCTGCAGAGCTGTGTGTGCGAGTGCCCATCTTGAGCCCCCTCTTTAGCCGTGAAGGGTGATCATGCATTTGCACTATAAAACAATACAGCCCCCCCCCTTTTGTGAGTGGGAAAAGTGTGCCTTCTAGTGCGCAAAATATGGTACATGATGTCCAACTGCTATGTTATGGTTGTCAGAGTTGTAGAGGGTGGGGAATGGTTATGAGGCATACTTTTACCATCTGACACACAAACTGATATAGGACATGCTCCATAATATTTGTTGTATCTGTCACATTTTCAGATGCTTAAGGTGAGCAGGATATTGAAAATTTTTATCTCGATCACTGCCAACATTCAGTGGACCAAAATGGTCTAACTGGTTTCTCTCTTGAACTGTTTGAATAACTTTGCAGCAGTTCAAAAGTACATACCATTTGAGTATACTAGAGTTAAAATGAAGATAACTACTGATTTGCTGAACATACTCAAAAATGTTGATCTACTACTTCTGTATAATTTTTGGTGCGCACTTGATTTATTTGCTTAAGTTCAAGTTAGGGATGGAATGTCAAAACTGAAAAAACCCCACAAAAAACAAATAAATACTAAACAATAGCAGGGGGAAATGGAGGAGGCCTGAAATTATATAGATGACCATTACAAGGACAGTTCCCCATTGGAAGAGAAGTAGTCTGTAAACTATTACTATGCAATGATAGCTTTATTGGAGGACTGAACAGACTAGGAGACATTCACTTTGTCTACAATATTGTATGTCTCATACTACAACACTGTGGATTATACAAAAGTCTTCTTTTCCACTATAATATATATACATTTGGGAGTCAGATCCAGGAATCAATAATGTCTAAATAGAAGTTGAAGTTGGAATGCAAATATGTACGATTTCTTGTTGAAACCACAAATGATAAAAAATTGGGAAAAAATGGCGAAACATTGTTAAAATGTAAAAGGCAAGACACATATACAGAGGTGCACTTAAATGGTATGCAAAATCGTCTAAAACCTAGCTCTGCGTGCCTCTCTTTTTCATGCTCAGCGCATCTGCGGACTACAGCAGGAGATGAAGCAGTGGGGAGATAGATGGAGTTCCCCCCATCTCCCTGATCAGTAGAAATGTGCTTGTGTTGTGCTCTGATGGCAAGTGCTCTCTAGTGACACCCTGTGGCTGAAACTGATATTGCAGATTGAGTTGAGATTACAATCAGCAATATACAGCAGCAATTTATGTCCCTTGGATAACAGCAGGAAGCTCTGATAATTATAAAAGGTTGCAGTTAGGCGTGTCAAATTGGGAATGTAAATTACTATTTAAAAAAAAAAGATTGGACTTATAAGGGTGTTTTGGTGATCAGGGGGACGAAAATCAGAGTAGGCATATGTATGGGTTAAATCTGGCAAGAGAAAAGTTACACTACTGAGATATGATCCTAGAGATATATACGGAGATATGGGGGTTCAAATTGTGTTGTACTGTGAGAGTTACATTTGACCCAAAGCCAGCTGGTGACCTGTGGATAGACAGCTAAACTGAGGCTCAATCAGGAACAGGGAGGTCCATTCTGCAGCAGAATCTACCATGCAGGACTCTGACGCAGAGGAAAGTGAGTACAACCACCCTACATATGGAGTACCAAACACCATCTCCTTGTACTCAAAAAAGTTACGTGCACCCCTGCACATATGTTCCAAAATATGTGTCAGTTTCAATTGAAAACATAAACAGGACAACTATTTGCAAAGAAAATGTAACCGTCATAATTTAGATTTTAACAGTTTTAAATAGAAATTATGCTAACATGTCAAACAGTAAGTTAAAGTAAATTGGGAGTATTTAGCTACATAATTTAAAGACATAAAAAACTGTCACTCTAGAAAATGTGTGGCCTTGCCCCAAGGTAATACTTTAGTGTAATAAGAAAATGGAACCACTTTGTTAGGTTAAATAACATGTCCTTCTGCCAGATTTTTGGGAAATCAGAATAACTGCTGAAAACTCTTGTAACGTTCCAAGTATATTCTAAGATAAAGGGAGCTAATGAGCCATTTGTACCAGGACAGCTTTCCAAGCCTTTTCTTTATCAAAATCCCTCAGGTTGTTGTTCGAAACCTGCAAAAGAAATTAGTTTAAAAAAGTAATAACCCCAAAAAGCAAACATTCTGAATAAAATATGTTGGTAAGCAATTCTGGGTCTCTCATATCCAATAATCTTAAATCAATATGGACAGTAAAGATCAGTTTACAGCAGTGTACAGGTATAATTCAAATACACACCGTTTTTCACCTTATAAGATGCAGTTTTTCCCCTCATGATTTGGTCTTCCTTCTGTTTTTTACTCTTGAGCGGTGGCTTGTAGTTCTGTGCCAACCCACCAAGCAGGATAGAAATCCACCCAGCCAGCAAGGATTGTGTGTATGTCTGCCCCAGTGTGCTTGTCAGCTCGGAGCTTTGCGTGTCAGCGTAATCTTCCCTCTGCTACTGATGTCAATGTCCGAAAGGGGATGGGAAAGCTTTTAAAATATATTCCCCTACCCCAAATAAGATTGTCACATAGGGCAAAAAATATGGTGCATACACATACAACACACAAAAAAAGAAAAATACTCTATTTATAAAAAAAAAATGTAGATCAATCTATAAAGTGGGTTCTCCCATCAAAACTGTGACACCCTACCAACATTCCAAACATGGCTCAGTACAGTGGTTCCCAAACTGGGGGCTCGAAGGTATTCTGTACCTTAGTTTCAATGGGGAGGGGGGGCTCGAAAATGTTCCTAAATCTAAAAAGGGGGCCCTGCAAGGAAAGTTTGGGAACCACTGGCCCAGTACGTCTTATAGAGCAAAAAATACAGCAATAGTTTTGGTAAGTACGGTGGGGGAAAAAAGTATTTAGTCAGCCACCAATTGTGCAAGTTCTCCCACTTATACAAATGAGAGGTATCTCTCAACTATGAGACACAGAATGGGTGAAAGAATCCAGGAAATCCCATTGTCTGATTTTTTAAGAATTTATTTGCAGATTATGGTGGAAAATAAGTATTTGGTCAATATGAAAAGTTCATCTCAATACTTTGTTATATACCCTTTGTTGGCAATGACAGAGATAAAACGTTTTCTGTAAGTCTTCACAAGGTTTTCACACACTGTTGCTGGTATTTTGGCCCATTCCTTCATGCAGATCTCCTCTAGAGTAGTGATGTTTTGGGGCTGTCGCTGGGCAACATGGACTTTCAACTCCCTCCTAAGGTTTTCTGTGGGGTTGAGATGGCCCCATTCATTTTTTCCTTTACATGGATCAATCTCCCTGGTCCCTTTGCAGAAAAACAGCCCCAAAGCATGATGCTTTCCATGCTTCACAGTAGGTATGGTGTGCTACCTCCTTCAAATATGACAAGTTGAGTTTTCTACTTTGGCTTCATGTGATCATATGACATTCTCCCAATTCTCTTCCGGATCAACCAAATGCTCTCTAGCAAACTTCAGTTGGGCAGGGACAGGTACTGGCTTAAGCAGGGAGACACATCTTGCACTGCAGGATTTGAGTCCCTGGTGGCGTAGTGTGTTACTGATGGTAGCCTTTGCTACTTTAGTCCTAGTTCTCTGCAGGTTATTCACTAGGTCCACTGTGTGGTCCTGAGATTTTTGCTCATTGTTCTTGTGATCATTTTGACCCCACGGGGTGAGATTTTGATCAAGGGAGATTATCTGTGGTCTTGTATGTTATTATTATCATTTATTCATATAGCGCCAACATATTACGCAGTGCTGTACAATACATTAGAGTGCAGATACAACACAATATAATACACTCAGGTACAGGTTATGACACAGGAGGAGAAGAGGACCCTGCCTGATCGGGTTTGCAATCTAATAGGTTGGGGAACAAAGTATACAATATATAGGGTGTCCCCCATTTTTCAATTATTGCTCCAACAGTTGATTTTTTCACAGCAACAGTATGTGAAAACCTTGTGAAGACTTACAGAAAACATTTGACCTCTGTCAGTGCCAACAAAGGGTATATAACAACAAAGTATTGAGATGAACTTTTCATATTGACCAAATACATACTTTTCACCATAATTTGCAAAGAAATTCTTTAGAAATCAGACTGTGATTTCCTGGATTATTTCCCTCCAACCTGTCTTGCACAATTGGTGGCTGACTAAATACTTTTTGCCCCACTGTAAATGAGCCAATAACCCCTCTTATAAACTCATAGTTTTAGAATCCAGTTTTCAGACTTATTGCTAATTTTAATGAACTATTAATAGTGACTAAATCACAATTACTTCACTATTTCTTTGATCAGACTTGTCCACGTATGACACATTCCATGATGAATCTATCACTCTCATTTGTGATTTATAATGGACACATTGTATTACTGTGATATTTGTGAGCACAGCTTGAACCAACAGGATCAGCATCAGGAGCAACAGTAACACTTCATGAAAGTGCTGCAAAAAAAAGAAGATTGAAAGATTAATCTATGTTGCTTTACAGCAATATACAGTGCATAACAGAAACAAATGAATATAGGTGAATAAGAACATTTCCATCTAGTATTTGGCATAGTTCTTTACCAATTTATGTTCTGTAAGTAAAAGGGAACAACAAGTGGGTGAAATTTCCATAGGGAAGATCCAGTGATGAAGCCATAAGAGAAACTACATTCATCTAAAAAAACTGTATGTATTACTTCTCTGCAATAAAATGGGTGTCCAAAAATGCGTACAAGGTTAAATGGGGAGAAAACTCCATTGTAGATCAAGGCAGAGATGCTATGGCTTCCAGGGTGGTCATTAAAAAAAAGCTTGTACAGTATATATGGTAAACGCACGAAAAGGGCCAAAAGGTCAAAACACCATTGAGGATGCAACATTGATTTTAGAACTGGGGCTGTACTTTAAAGCTGGGAACACACGGGTCGATGTAAGCGGACGATCGATGTAAAACGATTATCATTTCATCGATTGTAGTAAATTGTACAGTGGACACATGGTACAATCGACGATTTTTGCTCGATTACGATCAAAACATAGATTGAAAGATGATAGGACATGTTGGAAAATTTTCATTGATTAAAAGAAAATCGTGGTATCGAAAATGAACAACAGTGTTGGAAAGGTTGGAAATGTTTAATTAGATTCGATGTAAAAAATGTGCATATTCCCATTTCCTGTTTTTTTTTTCTCCCAAAAGAACAGAAAAGACAAGTTACAAATAGTTGTAAAAACTCGTAAATTAATAAATTTTTTATCGAAATACTGGCTGAATGGTGCATTAGTCAACAATTAAAAAAATAAACATATTATAAACTATATACACGAGTGAGGAATATTATAAGCTATATGCAGGAATGAAGAGGACACCTCACTTGTCCTCTTTATATACTTATATTTTTTTCATCACTTTCCGATCATTTACTAAAATCTTACGATAAAATCAATCGACGATTTTCGCCAATATTCAATGTATTTTCCGTCAATATTGTACAATGATCTTACAATATTCTAGCGCATACTTTACATTAGATTACGATCGACAAAATACCACAATCGATCTTCTACATGGAATCTTGCATCGATTGTCCGCTACATCGACCTGTGTGTTCCCAGCTTAAGTCTTTCAACCATAGATAGTACCCAGACACATGACCAAGAACACTCAGAGCATACAATGAATGAACAAAACACACATAAACATGCACACCAAGGGGGCCTATTAGCAATTTACAAATCAGCCTTACCAATATGAAAAATATCAACTTTCGGTTTCACTATTCTGAACTAATTTATTAAAACGTAAACGTAAATTAAAACGTACCTTTGTAAAGAAATTAAAAAAGACACATCTGAGTAAACTGTTTAATATGTCTGGAATTATCTGAGACATTGATATCATTGACAAGACTCTAAATGTACAGAGGAATATCCCCGCGGTCTCCATACAAGGCAACAGACATCGACCATGGTTTATGGTCATGTCTGATATCCCTGTTTTCGAGTGGTATTGATATGGCCAGATAGATGGCCATGAGCGCGCACGGCGTTTGAAGTGGCCATTGATCTGGCCCATATCTACATGTGTGTTTCCAGCTTAACCCTAAACAAGCCATTCAATTAAGACTAATTAAGGCATTACATCACTTGTGGTAAATCTATAAAGATTGCCAAAGTCACAGACAATCACCCAAGATTAAACAAAAACTTTACAAATGATTCTCCTACCCATGACCAATCTTGTAAAATATATAGACAGTTATAAAGGAAAGCTTACCGTTACATCAGGTGGGGAGGTTTTGAAAAGCATGACTGTCTGTATGACATAAATAGAAAGGTAGGATGAAGTTGTAAATAATAATGGAGATGTTATACTGCTGGTAGCGATCAGAACTTCAACCTATTATAATAGAAAAGGTTCATGTTTATTAAAAGAAGGCCAACATCTATAAACACGGTCAGATAACAATATTGGTACATTGTCATTTTTATAGACATTTTTTTGTAATTGTTAAAATACTTAAGCTGGGCATAGACATTAAGATTTCCCTGTGATCGATCTTTTGAACGATAATGCCAATTACAGAATCGATCGCACAGTGCACCATATTACATTAGATTCCTGGCCGATTCATTCCCGTAAAAGATTGATCACGGATCATGCGATCTGCAGCTCGCAGCTTTTGTTATTGGGAATGATTGATGGGTAATGTGGGTTGGATGCCAGAGAAAAGGGAAGTGGGTTGTGGTGTTTATGGATCAATCGCCAGGAAACGATCGCATGGCTCAAATAACAGCATTCGATTTCCAATCGATGGACTAAAATTCAGACAGGTCAGATTTCTGCTCGATCGATTTTATGTGTGATTTTGGGTCAAATTTATCGATTGATCACTTTGGGCATGCATCAATTCGCGTCCGATCGCAGCGATTGACTGATGGTTGATCTCACAGAAATCATACAGAAAATTGAGACATCTATGCCCAGCTTTACTTAAAGTTTTTTTGGGGAAATGCTTTAATCATAAAAGTAGGTTTCCTATTTGATGCAGACCAGATGTGGGTAACCCTTTTAAATAATGGGCCACAATGGGTTCTTTAATATAGGAAAGGGGCTGGACCAAGAGCCTCTAATGCATTGTGAAAATGCATGGATGGTCTCTTTAGAGATCTCCTCCCACTCCTGGACTAAACCATTCCCCAACTCCTGGACAGTCTGTGGTGCAACGTGGCATTGGTGGTTCCACTTTAATTTTGAGTGTGACTCCAAATCTAGACCTCCGTGGGTAGATAAATTTGAAATCCATTGATCATTTTTGTGGGATTTTGTTGTCGACACATTCAACTATACAAAGCATTTACTGTATATACTCAAGTATAAGCCGACCCGAGTATAAGCAGAGGCACCTAATTTTATCTAAAAAACTGGAAAAACGTATTGACTTGGGTAAAAGCCGAGGGTGAGAAAGCACCATTGTCCCTATAGAAATTAATCAAACAGGATTAATCTTAGTGCCACATCATCAATAAATTTAAGAGAACACAGGATTATTATAATTACAGGATGGGTTGTGCAAGGCAATTCTTATTTTTTAATCATAGGCTGGCTATGGAGTAGTATCTGTGTATCTGTAGTGGAGTGGAGTGTATCTGTACTAGGAACTGGCCACCAGGTGGCAGTGTGGAGTTTGTTGATCTCAATCAGCTTGCTGTCGGGCCAATCTCACAGGAACTCAGAGAGAAGATCTATGGAAGCTGGAGAAGCTGCCTGTCTGCATGGCGATTCAGGTGTGGTGAGTGGATCCCCCTCAGCTGACTCGAGTATAAGCCGGGGGTAGCACTTTCTGCCCATTTTTTTGGGCTGAAAAACTCGGCTTATACTCGAGTATATAAGAATGACACCCTGAATATAATAATGATTGAAATACACAGTTATGTAAAAAAAACACTTACATTTCATAATTAAATTATATTTGTATCATACAATGATAAAAAAAACATTGTTCTAGCATGTGCTGTTTTTGCAGAAATTAAAATGTAAGTGGAAAATGCAACTCAAACATATCTACTTGACTTTAAACTTTTAATATGAATAAATTACTAAAGCAATACTTTTCTTTCTTTTGTGTAATATTCCTCCAACCCTTCTCTACCTCTGCTTCCTTAGAGGAAGCATAAAAGAGACTATCAGCCGTGGACGACCCCAGTTCGTCCAGTGCACTAGAGGAGCTGGGTTCGTCTCAAATGCTAGGGGGGTTAACAGAATCTTGTTTATTTAAACTAAAATCGTTTTAACAAAATTGGGTTAAAATTTTTATTTTCACTTTGGCTTGAGAACCATTCAGGCTCTGGGTTTAAATTTAAGTACAGCTATGCTAAATTTTTTTAAAGCGACTACAGAAACACTATTCATATGTTTTTCCTATTTCCTATTGCGTTGTTTACAAATCTATTTGAGCTGGCCCAATTGTGCTATATTGTATTTTAACTAAAATTTAAGTCTTTACTCCTTTTTGTGCACAGATTTATCAAATCAGCTTCACTGCATCACAGTTTACAAGGCATATAAAAATGCATACAGTTTCCATTAAATAGAGCTTTAGTAGTTATTCTTACCAAACAGTAGCTTGGGAACTCTGCTGCAACATGGCTGGCAATTGCACATGGGAAGCACTGGAAAAAAATACACTTTGTGTTAACTCCATGCATAACCTTAAAGTAATATGACCTCCTGAGTATACGTTATTTTAACATAATTTCTAAATAAAGAACATGACTTTTGGTTAATAAATATAGTAATGAAGTAACCAATTGACTTGGTTTCTTGGATACCATTTGTGTTTTAAAGCGGACCTACCACCTGGTAGGTCACTCTGCAGTATCTGCTGCAGCTCAGCCAATACTGCAGAGATCTGCAATTGAAAATAAGAAAAAAAAATATTTCTGACAGCAGGAGTGGTGTCTTTTTAGAGACCGCCCCTCCCACTGTTTGACATATCGCCTCGGCAAAACGTCACACAGCCACAAGAATCTCTGAAGAACTGTGGGGGTGGGAGTGGGGGAGGGAGTGGGGGTGGGCTTGGTGTCAGCTGTCCTGAGAAGTATAGATCTGGAAGTGGCCTTGTCTTGCCATTAATTAGGATGCTACCAACAAGAAGGAAAACGTGAGGAAGATAAGTATGTTTTTTTTTTGTTTGTAGCCTTTTCCTAGGATCTGAACTGCTGACAGGTAATTAATGTGTCTATTTCATGTATGTACTTTTTTTAAAACCGCTTTAAGTGGACTGAAAATCAACTTGTTTATGGCTAGCTTAAGGCTGTAGGCACAGCAATGCCTGTACACCCTCATAAGCGCACTAGCAATAAAAATGGATGTAATTACAAAGAGTAGATTTCCTCAGGCTCTATAAGCTTCCCTGCTTTAACTCCTTTTGAGAAACTAGAAAAGTGGGATATCAGAAGTTTCTTGATATATCCACAGATTCTTCTTGATATATCCACACATCCTTTGGATGGTCTCCATTATAAAAACTAACTTTCCACATTAATAAATAGAAATTGCTACCAGTAATAAAAATTTAACTCCAGCTGTTGTCCTGGTTTTACTGGCACAAGCAAAGAGTGAACATTGGGTTCCAGTCAGCACTGAGAAGGATGACTGTAAACTTATTTAAGTGTCGCTGAAGAAACAGGTAAATATCAAATGACCTTCAAACACAGTAGCAAACTGGAATGAACTGCTAGGGCAAAAATAAGACCTGCCCTCTCAGTCCGCACACCTGCACATAGACTTTTCCGCATTATCAGCTACAGTCCACACACCAGCAGGTTAGGAGGGGCTGTCACAGGAGCAAGGATAACCACTATGTCAACCCTTTTTTTTTTTCAATAATAATGTCCTTTATAGCTTGGTAGTCACCATTA
Organism: Ptychadena robeensis; assembly: GCA_036250615.1. Classification (NCBI taxonomy): domain Eukaryota; kingdom Metazoa; phylum Chordata; class Amphibia; order Anura; family Ptychadenidae; genus Ptychadena; species Ptychadena robeensis. The sequence continues at coordinate 72,161,603 of CM070034.1, read as the reverse complement.
TCTCAAAAGGTAACTTACAAATGCATCCAAAGAAGTACCTTTCAAGCCTGCAGTAAGGTACCTAGCCCACTTCTCCTGGGGCACTGGAACTGACAAAATGCTTTTTTAAAAAGATTGTAGAGATGTATCCACATTGTTATCCATCACTGGAAATCTAAGGTCTCCTTAGAAAATCTGTCTGCTCTGGGGAAGTGGATGACCCTGATTCTGTAACTGGACTTTAACCATCTGAGCTCAGGGTTCTGCTGCCTCTACTTGTTAAAGCTGCAGGAGAAGCTGAAGTGTTGGATCATAAGAGCCCAGCAACTGAAGGACTACCCCCGCAGTCGTAATTCTGCTTTTACTGTGTCACCCACTGCCACTCCAGACAGGGATGTCTCAGAAAAAACAAAGTTACAGTAGCATGTCTTGTTAGCAAGTTACACTATTTCTGATTCAATTTTCTTTATTAATTATTTTAACACATATCCAAATAACATATACATATCCACCTTCTCGTCACCTTCTTGACATAAACATACATTCACAACCCGTATATCACATTTTATGTTGTTAGTGGCCTAATTTTAGCTATCATCCTATTATCTTTATAATTTCATTTACAATTTCAATATTCTTCAAAACCATATCCCAACACGACACAACAGCCTTGTCCACAATCTCCCTTTTTTTTTCCTCTTGTCTTAGTCAGATCTTTCCGATTGCCTTCGTATTTCCCTATTGCCCTCTTCCCTTACATCTTTTTCTTTCCTTTCCTTT
>CM070034.1:72106812-72157246 GCA_036250615.1 Ptychadena robeensis | reverse complement strand
TTCCCTATTTCCTGTTGCGTTGTTTAAAATCTATTTGCAGCTGGCCCCAATTGGCATGCTATATTGTATTTTAACTTAACTAAATTTAGTCTTTCTTACTCCTTGTTTGTGCCACAGATTTATCAATCAGCTTCATGCATCACGTTTACAAGGCATATAAAAATGCATGCATTACGTTTCCATTAAATAGAGCCTTTAGTAGGTTATTCTTACCAAACAGTAGCTTGAGGAACTACTGCATGCCAACAGGATGGCAAATTGCAACATGGCGAAGCACTGGAAAAAAAAAATACTTAAAAAAATACACTTTGTGCTTAACTCACCATGCCCCCATAACCTTAAAGTAATATGAACTGCCTGCGGATGAGGATACGTTATTTAACATAATTCTAAATAAGAGCACATGACTTTTGCGCTTAATTAAATAATAGCCTAGATGAAGCTAACCATTGACTGGGTTATTGGATACCATTGTGTTTTAAGCGGAACTACCAACATGGTAGGTCAGATGAAAGGGGGGGGGGGAATGGGGAGGAGGACGGAGTTGTGATTCACGTTAGTGTTGTTCTGTGTTCTTATTCCTATGCCCACCAGAATCTGCACTGCAGCTCAGCCCAATACAGCCCAGAGATACTGCTGCAATTGAAATAAGAAAAACCCAAAAATTTCTTTTTTTTTTTTATGCACACAGGTAGTGTCCTGTCTTTTTAGAGACAGCCCAGCCCTCCCATGTTTGAACATCATCGCCCTCGGCAAAAAGTCACACAGCCACAAGAATCTCTGAAGAACTGATGGGGGTGGCGAGTGCAGGGGAGGGAGAGCGCCAAGGGTGGGCTTGGTGTCAGCGTGTCCTGCAGAAGTATAGATCTGCCGAAGGGGCCCTTGTCTTGCCCATCATATTAATTAGGATGCATACCAAACAAGAAGGCAAAACGCTGAGGCAAGGATAAGTATGGCTTTTTTTTTTGTTTGTACCTTGTACATAGGATCTGAACTGCCGGACAAGCCTATTGACAGGTAATTAAGTGTCTATTTCATGTATGTTACTTTTTTTTAAAACGCTTTAAGCCTGCGACTGAAAATCAACTTGTTGATGGCAATGACTAGCCTTAAGCTGTAGGCACAGCAATGCCTGCCTACACCCTCATAAGCGCCACACTAGCAGCGACAATAAAAATGATGTAATTACCAAAGATAGATTTCCTCAGGCTCTATAAGCCCTTCCCTGCTTTTAATCTGCCTTTTGCAGAAACTAGAAAAGGGGGATATCAGAAGTTTCTTGTATATCCCACAGATGCTTCTTGATATATCCACACCCCCTCTCACAATCCTTGGATGGTCTCCATTATAAAAACTAACTTGCCACCATTAATATAAATAGAAATTGCCTACCAGTAATAAAAATTCGAATCCCAGCTGTTGTCCGGTTTTACTGGCACAAGCAAAGAGTGAACATTGCGGTTCCAGTCAGCCATCTGAGAAGGATGCACTGTACCCCTATAACTTGATTTAAGTGTCGCTGAAGAACACAGGTAAATATTAAAATGACTTCAAAACAACAGTAGTCCAACTGGAATGACCCGAAGAACTGCTAGGGCAAAAATAAGACCTCCCCTATCAGTCCGCACACCTGCACATAGACTTTTCGCATTCTCAGTACAAGTCCACACACCAGCAGGTTTAGCGAGGGCTGTCACAGGAAGCAGGATAACAACATATGATCAACCATTTTTTTTTTTACAATAATACCATGTCTTTATAGCTTGGTAGTCACCATTATCTCAAATGCCGTAAACTCAAATGCCAGCCTAAAGATTTTCCCCTAAGATGTAGTACCTTTCAAGCCGGCTCAGTAAGGTACCTAGCCAACTTCTCCTGGGGCACACTGCGAACTGACAAAATGCCCTTTTTTAAAAAGATTGCTAGAGATGTATCCACCATTGTTATCCATCACTGGCAAAATGGAACAGAATACTAACGTCTCCTTAAGCAAATCTGCTCTGCCTCTGACGCAGGAAGTGGATGACCCGTGATTATTAATGCGACTTTTAACCATCTGAGCTCAGGCGTTCTGCACTGCCATCTACTTGTTAAAGCTGCAGGAGAAGCCTGCAAGCTGTTGGATCATAACTGAGCCCGAGCCCAACTGCAAGGACTACCCCCGACAGTCGTAATTTTGCATTTTTACATGTGTCACCCAATGCCCACTCCAGACAGGGAGGCTCTCAGACAAAAACAAAAGTCAGTAGCCCATGTTTGCTAGCAAGGTCCACTATTTCTGATTCAATCTGATTCAATTTTCTTTATTAATTATTTTAACACATTATCCAAATAACAGATACATATCACCTTCTCGCTCACCTTCTTGACACTAAAACATCCATTAACAACCCGTATATCACATTATGTTGTTAGCTGAGCCTAATGTTAGCTATCATCCTATTATCTTTATAATTTCATTACAATTTAAATATTCTTCAAAACCAATATCCCACCACGACACAACAAGCCTTGTCCACCATCTCCACTTTTTTTTACTCTTGTCTTAGTCAGATCCCTGTTCCGATGGCATTCGTATTTCCCATTTGCCCCAGACTTCCCCATTACATCTTTTTCTTTCCTTTCCTTTTTCTTTATAAATAAGCCCCTCACATTGCCCTCCCAAATGTCCTAAATGCCCATTATTCTGTCTGCAGACATGCCGCTAAAGTTAAAGTTAAATACTCCATGCGTTCATTTCTTACTTCATGATTCTTGCTAGCAGTCACTCATTGTAGGGGGATGGACGTTGATGTCCAATGTTTGCATTACCAACAATCTTGGTTGCCCTGCTATGTACTCTGTTTTGCTGTAATGTAAGCTAGATGTTGGAGTCTTTTATTTGATCTGTTATTAAGGTTTTAATGATTTGAAATCTTAACCCCTAAAATATGTGTTTTAATTTCCTTATCACACCCAGGGCCTCCATCATAGCATGTACCCCTACTCTCCATAGATCATTCAGTTTTGGACAGACTCCAGTTAAGAAATATGTTCCAAGGTTCCTATGTTTATTTTGACAGCCGCCAACAGGAGGCCTGTGAATGCTGGAATAGATCTTCGGATGCTTATCTGGGGTATAATACCAATGGAGAAGCTAGTTATATAGATTTGCCCTTAGGATTACACATATTGATGCCTTTCCCGGCATTCCTCCAGCATTTCCTTCCAATCTTCTCCCTTCATCTATGTCCAGATTCTTTTCCCATGTTCCTACATATGATGGTTTTTTGCTCTTCTTTATCTATCTCCAGCCTTTATACACGCGTAGATATAAAAGACCCCTATTAATTGTCCGAAGCCATCCATGCTCCTTCTCGAATCATGGGCGTCAAATCTGGGAACTGCTCTCCTCTTGTCTAGTGGAGTAATATTGCTCTAATCTGCAGGTATCGCTGAACTTTCAGATTCTGCGGACTGATTTTCTGAAGGATATGCAGTATGCAGTCCCTCAAAGGTTTCATCCTTCGCTCCGGCTAGTCCAACCCACATTATTCTATAGCTTATCACTATCCCTGCCTCCTACCAGACCACTTCGCCATCCTCTTGCATTCCATCCAACCGGGAGCGATAGGCGGTGATTGATCTCTATCACTGATTCTAGCATGTGGATGTTTTGTTTTTTTGAAACCGTTTTTTTTCTCTACTTAGTTACCATAATTTATTTATATGCGTAGTGGCTGGCTCCTTTTAGGATTTGAGATGCTTACTCCCCCACCCCATATCCATGCGTCTCAATCTTGGACCCATTTTTGTTTTAGTGGTTGTTTAACAACGTTTAATGGAACCTATATGGCGATGGAAACAGTATCTTTTTATGTCTTGTGGCCGGTTCCCATTCCCCCCAACTCTATTGCTCTACACATCACTTTTGATGGAGATTCTGTGTGTCTTATATCCCCAAATAAAGTCCATTGATTTTGTTGCAGTTTATGAATTTATATTGGCAACTACGTGAACTGCTCGTAGTGTATTAAAGAGGTAGGCTAGGTTAGGTTATTTTCGGGGACGGGGACGATCATCATTTGACCGTCTCTATTTTAACCATCACACCGAGGATCAGTTTAGGACCTTCACATAGTCATCTGGAGATTCATCTATTTCTATAAACATGTCGGGTAGTTATTCTCACATATAGTGGTTCATATTTAGTTGTTATCTTGTACCCATGAGATTTAATTCCCAAATGGTACCATCGCACCCATACATATCTTTTAAATGCGCCAACTCCTCTCCTCCGATATGCAGTCGCCATTAGGCCTCGGCTTTACCCCTGTGTTATTTTTATACCCTGACAATAGTCACATACTCCTGTAGTATTGTTTCTAAGTTTGGCCCCCAGGGCTGCGCGTAATTGGCTGCGTAACGTAAAGTAGGACGTCGCGTCCGCATACGCCATAAAGTGAGATCTTAGACATATATTACCCACACCAATACCTTTGATATTATTGTTGTTACGCGATTTGTTGCCGCCTAGTGGTTCGCCGAATGGCCATAGGAGAACAATATCGGACGAGTGAGAGCTTTCCTTTCGTCCTTGGCGATGAGGGGGCAGCCCTTGTCACGGTGCCAATTAAGGATTGGAAATCTCTTTGATTGCCTCCGTTAGCAAGCCTTAATTGAGCGCTGATGATGGCGTTGTGTATATTGATTTATTTGTTTTTTTTTTTTGCTCTTGCTAGGGCAGTTAGGAAGTGTCCTTTCTACCAAATGATTGGTGATTTATACACGTTCGAATGTGCGCTAGTGGAAAATAGAAACGAGCCAGCTTAAGGCTCTCGAGGTCGAATGCTTTTCCGCAATCAAGGCTCAGACACTTGATTACCATTCCTATCTCTTCTTTCATGTACTATATCTATTAAGTCTATGACACCTCCGAGGTGTTATCCCAGGATGTGTGCTACCTGCCGAATAAAGCCTGTTGCCGTTCAGCGATCACCCGCAGATCTTATCAATCCCACGGAGACGGGATCTACTCCAAGATACTGTTAGCCAGTATCTTGGAGTAAATCTTGATATTGAATTTAAGACCCAAGGCTTTTGGCCTCTAACTTGGCGCACGCCGCACCGCGATCCTTCTCTGGCTTTGCCGAAAATCACTGGAAATAAATGAATGCGGTCAATACTGATTGCAGGTTTATCCCTCGCCTTGGAGCAGAAGACACTGTCTGCGATGTTATACAAATTTGTTAGTTGGAGCGGGCCAGAATGGCCGAAATTCTTATATTTAATAAAGCATGATAAGCTCCATCTGGACCGCGGGCCTTTACTTCACAGGGAGAGATGCTATTGAATACTTAACGTCTTCTACCGTGATTTCTTTATTTAGTCCCAACCCCCACCTATCCAGTTCCTCTCCCTGACTCTTCCTCTGTTGGGGGGAGTACGTCCACACATAGGTCGTGGACCAAAAATCCCTCTCTAACACTCGTACATCCCCTAAGAATTCAATCCGACGGCGGGCCCGACAAATTCTAACGACGCTCCCCGACGTCTACAAAAGCCGGTTACCCTGAATGCTGGACTAGAAGCGCTGATCTTCCCCACCCTACACCTGCCTTTTCCAGTAAAGTATTTCTACGAACCCTCCCGATAAGAAAAGCAGAAGAAGAAGGATGCAAATACAAGCGACACCTCACCGCCACTCATTCATTCCATCGATTCGCCTAACATAACCTTCTATCCTTAACGCCTTCTTCAATACCCCTACTCATACTCCTAACTTCACCCACTCCCTCGCTATGACTATCTTGACCCCCCCCATCTGCCATGCTCCTCGCGAGACGCATTCCCCTTAAACAACACCCCCCACCGAATTTACGCCCTGCACCCCATCAAACCCTACATAACATCCTCGCCACCTATCCCCGCACACCGACCCCCTATCTATTTCCCACCTTCCCCTTCTACCACAACTATCACCCTCCCGCCCTTAGCCTAACCGCCCACCTACTCCCCATACCTGCATAAAAGGGTCCTCATCTAAGCCTAAGTACATATATTGGAAAAAGACTCACTCCGACTCTCGAGCTTTTTGTTGCTGTTGAAGCCACCTCCCGGCGATTAGGACCTCAAGCACACGAAAATGCAAATGCTAAGGCCACCAGTACCACGAATACATATAGGACATCATTAAAAAGCCGGATCTGTATTAAGACAATACATGTATCATGATCGATTAAATCTGTCAATTAAGATTACAACACTTCTGCGTCTTTAATCTTTGGCAGCCTTAGAAATACTTAAGACGTTTGGAAAAGGTTCCGAGTAGTGTAACGCGATAGGCAAATAGCTTTATACACCGCTTTATTACATTTTTGTTGTAAAACGTGCTGTCCATTATGGGGGGAGTCGTCTGTCAGATCGATCCGAAAGCCTAGAATCTCCCTTGACCGCTTAGTTATATTAATTTAGGGTTTGAGTCTATGCTTAACAGAGATCGACTATTATACATTTCTAATTTTGGAATAAAACATTAGCATTAACATTAGGTCAAGAGGGGGAAGTATCGCTCGTGCCTTATCCAGGTCAACATTCACATAGTTCCACTCGCCGGGAGAGGGTGTGGGGGGCGGGGCACAAGGCCACCCGCACGGGCAGTCGTCGTCCCCGCCGTAGGGTCCAGGCTGGACACAGCGAGGGACACACAAGAGGGGGGGGGAGGGGAGCAGGAAACCCCCTAACGAAAAAAAACAAAAAAGCATATATATCATACATACATAATACAACAAGAAAGAAAAAAACAAAAAAAGACTAGGGGTTGTATGAAGGGACTAGGGGCGCCGGGACTTTTAAGGCATCTGGGTCAAACCCACCCAAAGCCAGCCACCCGCACACAAACACAGTCCCTTTCCTCATCTTCTAAACTTCCCTCCAAGGGATCCACTGTTGAAGTAATCGTCTCCTGGTGTTTTGTGTCATGTGGAATATCCAGCTCTCTACAGAAAGTGGGGACATCTTCTGGATACTTGCACCATATATGTCTTCCATTTCGTCGTACAATAAGTGCGAAGGATGGCCCCATCTATATTGTATGTTGTTATTACGTAATGTGTCTAAGCAAGGAGCTATAAGACTGCAGTCTGTAGGGTTGCCATGAGATATCTGCGGTACAATGGGCTATTTGTATCCTCTTGTCTAGATCATGGATTTTCCTTGCAGGAATGTCATAACTCCTCTTTTGTGGGTAACTATGCATCCAACTATCACATCTCTTGGGGTTTTAAACTTTTAACAGGATTCTTAATCGCAATAAACCCCATGTACTCTGTCCAGGTTTAATTGTTATTTGTGTCCGGTCACTGCAATATTTTATGAGATGGCTTTGATGGTATATATAACTTATCCTTCTGTACAGACTCTGGAGTCCTCGCACTCTAATATTATTCTCCTCCCTTGTTTTGTTTATCGTCGGTTTGACGCTTGTAAGTCTTCAATATATAGGCTGCTGCATGGCCTCTCCTGGAGTGAGACGGATGTCCTCAACTACCAGCTCATGATTGGACTCTATTTTATCAAACTCTAGAGTACAATGATGGATGTCTTGTCTGATGGCATTATCTCTGATGCGACACCATTTGTACTTCTTTTATAATATTTGACAATGCTTGCTTAATGGCATTATGTGAGAATATTGCTGCCATATGGTGTCCAGTCCTGCCATGATGTGGCGGTGGATCACATGATGTAATTAAGCTAGGCACACACGGGTAGATTTGTTTAAAAGATTCGGTTACAATCTCTTCCTCTTCAGCATGTTCAGCTTTTTACATGCTGAAAGCCAGAAGAGAAATCTAGCTAGCCGGAGGTCCTTATTGAACGGTAATCGATGTGCACATGTGGTGCACATGTGTGGTAGCCTTAAGTGTTATCCAGTGGTTTGTGTTTTCCACCATCCAATAGTAAAACTCGTTATGAATCCTCCTCCTGGGAGGTCATGGTGTTTAGTCCTGAAGGGGAGATGAAAGTGTCTGGGGCTGTGCGTTGTAGTTGCGGGGGTATTCACTTCTGAGCTCTGTTCAGGGCTACGGGAATCTCTCTGTGGTAAAGAGTGGCCTGTGTCCTGATTCCGTCTGGCTTTACGTGACCTAACACTCCTTGTAGGTCATGTCAATCTAGAGCTTCCCCCTACATCCTTCGGTCAGTGCTTGCTGAATTTCTACTGTGTCCAAAGTCTCTGACAACCAACTCCCCCCTGAGTTCACTGATATGTCCGTTGCTGCTGATCGAGGAGATGCGTTCCAGATGCCAAAACGTGGGTAATTCCTCCATGTGGAGGTCCTCTCTCTCGTCCCCCTGCCTCGGCCTCTAATTGAATAGGTGGTTCCGCTGGTTTCCAGCGGTAGATGCTGGTGAGGAGCTTCTCTGAACTGGCGGTTCCCCATGCCTTATTGCCGTCTCTCCGCCATGCTGGCCACGTTGTACACCATCATGGACCCTGCCTTCTTCACGTGCTAGCGCGGTCCCGCGTTGCCGCGCACGCGCTTACGTGATTACATCATGCCTGCTACTTCCTGGGACACCTCCCCCCATTTGTTTCCAAGTTACACTATTTCTACTTTCATTCAGAGAATAAGCTTTTTACTTTTTATAGTGTTAAATAGTTATAATACTTTTTTAGTATTTTTTTTTGAAAAAAAAGTTCATAACAAATACAGTAAAATCTAATCAAATCTAGAACAGAATTATGTAACCATAGAATAATAGCAACTGCAAAAACCAATGAACAGTGAAATAATACTTAGTTGAGGTAGGTTTGCCTTGGTCTAGGTTGCTGTAAAAAGTCAGTCAGAGTAACTTGGCTCTCTGCAGTGCTCAATGTGACAGTGACAAGTACGGGGGCGGGCAAACTTTGTGTGACAGGAATGTTTTTTTCTTTAATTTCCTGTACGTGAAAAAAATGCTCATTCATTGCACAAAGAATTCCTAGAGGTTGCCTGTTTTTGAGGATGAAACTGCAAGTTAGTCTAGTTCCCTTAACTCTGTATACTGTTTGTGCCACATCCCAAAATTCAATATTTTAAACAAGGAGAACGCATTTATGAAAATGGGGGGAAGGTGCCTGTAGCACCTATATCCCCATCTTCCAGCGTATGAAGACTAGGGGCTCCGGGACTTTTAAGGCACTGGTGTAATCATAATTTATCAATCAAGTAAACATAATTTGTTGTCACAGTATTCAACATGATTTATTGTCACAGTATAAACATATATAGAAATTGTGCATTACAGTACATACAGTTCATTAGATAATCAGTAATAATTTCATGGTTGTAATCCCAAATAATCACATAACAGACATATAAATGTACAATAAGATAATAGGTCTAGCACTAAGGCACGGGATGTGTATATCCACAATTTGGTGCACGGTAACAGATAAAAACATCTCGACGCGTTTCACCATCTGGCTTCTTCAGGAGATTACTATCTTTATCCCGTTATAAGCTAAATTAACAAATTGTCATCATTAGTATTCTAGAAATCAGTCAAAGTATATATCGTTAGGTATGTACATAGATACTCACACATTATAAAAGGTTTTACACCTATTGGAATGGGTCAAGAGCTTGTCCATGGTGGGGAGGGGGGCCACAAGACCACCAAGGGCCATTCCCGCAGCCAACGCCCCGCATGGGGAAAATAGGGTCGCGGGGTAACAGGGGACTTTGAAGGGTGCTTGGCCCCAGACACTCGCCACCTGAAAACGGAGAAGGTATGGTGGGTAAATAGCGGTCCACCTCCAGATGTATCTGGGACATCCCCCCGCCCATTAGGGATTAACTACGCCCGTTGTGTAAAGATGTGTATGAAACCAAAAATAGTGACTAAGTGAAGGGCTCGTGAAGCTACTATCAGAATGTGAATGTAGTGATTGGACTGATACAGTCCACATTATGTGATGAACCCTAAGTGTGTGTAAGTGTGTACCAAAAGAACCACTAAAAAATGTAAAACAGTTGGGCAAATAAACAAACCATGAGTGTGTGAACACTGAAATATATCAGTGTATGTATATGTGAAGGTAGTGGGTGTCCCAGTATGGGTCCCATGTATATAGCTAACAACATTTATGTGAGCCCTTTGTTAGCATATCAAACTGTATGTCCAAATCTAAGTGTAAGCTGCCCATCTACCTTGGTGAGTTCCTCCAATGCGTTCAGGGATATCCCATCCATCCGTACACGTGGATCGTCTCCACACGAGAGCTGATGTAAACTCTCCTCACATCCGCCTGCGGCGAGTGCCCCCGGCCCGCCCCTATATCCCCCACCGTCGCCATGGGAACCAGGGCCACGCCCATTAACCATGACGTGTCCAACACGGCTCCCATGGCGACGCGCGGACGCTCAGACACGTACAGCCAGGGGCCAGCACCGGAAGGAGAACAAACATGTATTCATTCTCCGCCGTGCGCCCCATCGGCCTCACCCCAGGGCAGCTGTGTCAAGAGTGATAATCGCGGTCAAAAGGGACCGCTTTGCGTCCGCGAACCCCCCGATTCTAACCTCTACCCGGAACGCCACCACGTGAACTGTATGTACTGTAATGCACAATTTCTATATATGTTTATGTTTTAGTCTTCATACGCTGGAAGATGGGGATATAGGTGCTACAGGCACCTTCCCGCCATTTTCATAAATGCTTTCTCCTTGTTTAAAATATTGTTTTTGAGGATGAGCCCAGTGTCATCACATGATCACCACTGCATCGTCCCCAAAGTAAGGTTTAGACACCTCTAGAAATTATGTGAACTCATTGCAGAGAACAAACGGAGGGGAGCAACTTTTCAACAAGGAGACAAAGTGACAGAAATGAAAGCTAAACGGGATGGATCTTGCCCCTGGGCCTTAGTTTGCCCACCCGTTTTAGTATTTACAGCAGTTTACAGCTTTGCAATTTATAACCACAACTTTCTTCATGTTGGTTTGTGTGTAGAGCTGACTGACTGAATTTAGAATCTATATGCACATTGAAACAGAGCCAATCAAACTTGGCAGCTGTTGTGCTTGAGTGGCTCAACTACATTCTAAATGTAATATGCATGTTTAAGTTGAAATTTAGCATTTGTATTTTTAAACTATTGCTTAATGTACTTGCATTTTAATCACTCTATATCAATCCTTACCACCCATTATTTTTAATTAATACACTATGGAGCCTTTTGGCTTTTTAACTTGACTCGAACGTGTGTCACCTTGGCATCTGTGTTCAAATAACATATTGTGTATTCAATGGTGATAACACAATACCTTCATAGTAAAGAAACAGATTAAGGGGTTTAATTTTTGAAAATAAGAAAGCACATATCTAAAATAACTAGTCTTTGTGGAGTCTTCCTTTGGTGCAAAGTATAGGATTCAAGAGGATTTCTGTATACTGTTATTACAGATTCTATAATATTTGCTAGTATAATATTAATAAACCAGAAATTGTGGAAATTTTAGTTTTTACAGATTCCAATTTATAATTTACACTATTATGTATACAAAAAAACAACTCATTAGCTTATCTAGCTTGGGTAATCCAAAGCAATATCGGAAATGCCAAACATTTTTCTTTTGGGACATGTATTATGACTTCTAAACAGTGTTTGGTGTTCTAGGATTCCTAAAAATTATTTCAAAATGTTATTAAAATGAAACAGAAAAAGGATAGGGATGTGGCGAGTTCAAGGTCTATAGTACGGGGAAATGCTTTGACTTCCCCGAAGCTTGTCACCATCTGACCCAACATGCAAATAAGCATGAATGTTAATGGAATCTTGTAGTTGAAAGTGCTGAAATATAAACACTATACATATCACCTAACTTAGAGCTATGCACAGTAAAAGTGTCTTAACTTGTCCATAAGCACAGTAACAAGCTACACTGGATCTAAAAATACAAACGATGTCTGCTTGTGCCAAGATAAGGTTTTATCAGATGAGCAATTATCCTTGTATGCTGATTGCATTGGAAATTAAATTCATATTTTTCCATATGTGTGGTTGGATGGGTTAGCGTGATATCATCTTCGTTTTAATGCACAACTGGAAAGAAAGAAGGAAATCTTTTCTTTTCTATGCCTCAAAATGCTCTTTCACAATGTATGATATATGGTAAACAAAATAATTTTTATTTTTGATCTGATATCTTGCAACCAGAATGGGGGTTAATTAAGTGCAATGTCACAAGTTATCATTGGGGCCATATAATAGTCTGCGTTTTTTTTTATAGTAAATACCCAGTGTAATCACATATTTTTCCAACTGCCACTGCACTGAAAAACGTTGGATTTCCTCCTCGCTGGAGTGCTATTTCATCAAAGAAGGAGAGGAGAGACGATGAGGAACATTTGGGATTTACTAGTTACAGCTAAAATATTTTGTGTTGTTTTCTACTGCAATCTGTCCTATTAAGTGCAAAGTTGGGTGATGACTCTGTTTTAAATTTTCATCTAGTGTTTAGCAGTATTAACCAAAAATGTGTTTAGCAGTAGTAACCAAAAATGGCATAATGGAAACAATTAACATTTAATTATGTGGAAATTCCTCTGTGGATAATACCAATGTATCTTGCCAGACCCAATATAGAGAGAGTAGCCATGGGGAAGTCTCACGCTCATAATGTGGTTATGTGGCTAATTAGGATTTTCTTGCTCAGTTTTTATATAGGCAATAATCAGTTGCACAATATGCAACAATAGTGAACCAGGTAAAAAAATATACTTAGGTGTTTTCTTACGCCCTGTGTGTTACCATCCTTAGTACTCCCAGGTTAATCAAGTGCAGTAATGCAAGTAGGCACTAATGTGTGAATAGTTTTTAATTTTTCTAGGTTTGTATATGGTACGTGATTATGCCTATCCAAGCACTTCTATGCTGAGCAAAATTGGAGGGGAGGAGTGACACAGTACAATCTGGATGGACTCAATACAGTTAAGGTTTTTTTACAGCTGGTCCATTAGGGGGTTGACTGCGAGAGACATTATGTATGTATAAGTCCACTTTAAGACTTTGGCCAAGGCTTCACTAGTGAGGTTTTGGAGAGACTTGGGCACGTCTTTTAGATGCGCCAAAACCATTCCCATTGCTTTCAATGTGCTTGTTTTCACAGGTGTGGTGCAGTTGTGTTGTGGCCGGCGGAAAAAAGGCGGTTTACAGCTTTCCCCAAGCCACGTGCAGACACGTAAGGTCGCAATGGACTAATGGAATCAATGGACTAAAAAAGAAAGAATGGGAAAAAAACACGTCCAAAACCCGCAGCTAAACCAAGGCCTTACAGCATAGAAAGCACATGCTTTTTGCATGTGTTTTCTGACCGCAATAGTGGAGCCTCAGCCTAAGAATATTGTGGCAGTAAGAGTTCACATGACTTTCCATTGTACAGTTCTATTGCTACATTACCAAGGAAGAATTATGACATTTGTATTCCTGTTAACTGACTTCCAATTCCATGACGGTTTCCCTGTTTAGACAACTAAAGGTTAGACAGTCTAAATACGACAGTAAGCAGCTGCTACCATTCATAGAGGAAGTCACTGCTACCGTCATATTGAGTCAGACAATAGATTTATAACTAAGAAATATATGGCTTGAAAATTCATCATCCTAACATACGGGAAAGTCTCAAAGATTTACAAATATTGGTCACCAAACTAGGAACCAATTTGCCTGGCCCAACTTTGCATTGAATATTTTTTTTTATTTCTATATTTTCAGGACGGGCTAGTTCCAAGAAGGAAAAGATAAGGGAGATAAGTGTGCTTTGTCATACCAGGACATTTTGGAAAATACTATTTTTCCAATTATGTGGAAACAGTTTGGAGAAGGGTCCATTCTTGTTCAACATTACTGAGCCTCAGTGTACCTAACAAGCTGTATTATAGGTTTCAAGGCTGTGGAGTAGGTCGATAAATTGTCCGACTCCTCAGTTTCTGATTCTCCTGACTCTGACTCCTCTGTATTTAATATGCGAATGTATTTTATCCATCCATTGAAGGAAAGGAAGGCAACATACATTAACCACAGAACTACTGGCTAGAAAACCAACACTGTACTGTAATGGCCAGAGAAAGGAAGTTAGGCAGAAGATGCTGCTGCTTTTTATTTATTTATTTTTATTTAAATTATGAACCACGCTGTGATTGATCGGGATCAATTGAACGGAAATCAATGTGCACAACATGGGCACATCGATTCCCATTCAATGGGGACCCGTTTTCTCCAGCTTGCAGCATATGAATCACAACACGCCACAAGCTGGGGAGAAGCAGCCTGTCTCATACAGCTGCCTCACTTGTTTTCCAACATGTTGGAACCCCGTTCAGTCGAGTTCCTTCGAGCGGGCTCTATTGATCCTGCTTGAAGGAAGGCACACACGGGTAGGTTTGTAAACAGATTAGAGTACAATGAATCACCATGAGCGCCGACTCCAACTCCAGGTACCCAAAATTGTGTCCAACTCCTCGACTCCACAGCCCTGATAGGTTTTTAATCCTACTGAACCTCTTTTGGGTGAATTGCATCAAAGAGTCCAAGACCTCGTCCAACAGAGGTACATAACTTCACAAATTCTTTTCTAGATAAATGGTTATACATTTCCACAGACCCCAATTTTTTGGGGTTAGCCTTTCCACAATGGTAAAATGTTATGGCTGTATATGGGTTGCAAATTTCATATTGATGCCTATGGACCTTAGATGGGAATTGCCGTAAAACAATGCATGCAGCGGTGAATTATGTGCTAAACAGAATAGTGAAACCATATACCACTTTGTGCTTAACAAAAAGAACGTAACTGCCAGGGAGGTGAATGGCCAAAGAGCCATGGACAGTCTTAAGAATAGTTCCACCTTGATCAAATATTGGCACATTGAAAGGCTATCAGCTAAGTCTGAACAGTAAAAAAATGTCTCTGCAGGCACTACTAATATGGAGTTTATCCTAAGTAAAAGTGGTTAATAAAAGATGCAATACCCTGTATATTGTTTGAATGGTACTGACATCTAGTGGATTGAAGAACACAACAACCTATTTAAATAATGTGGGGTAAGGGATATTTTATTTCTTTTTTTACTTCTCTGTTATAATGATTCAGATATATTCTTCTGTGAGACAGCACCAGACACAAGAGCTGTTGCTCCAAACAAGCAACAGGAATAAACCAAAATGTTAGGTATCCATGATTATTTTTCAGACTAATTTAGGTAGGTATGAACCACTGTTTGCTAGGTACAAATATGAAATACATGTAAAACATGTTTTGGACAATGGGGCACAGTCATGCTGTAACAGATAAGGGTCCTCCTAAAATTGTTCCCAAAAAGGTGGTAGCACCTTTAGCAACATTAGCATTTCTCTTGACTGGAACGGAGATGCCTAGCTGGGCCCCTGCTTAAAAACATCGTACAATTATCCCTCATTGACTAAACCTTACAGTTGACATTGTGCAGTTAGTCAGGTAATGGTTTCTTGCATTTGCTATAGCTCAAAGTGAGCTTCAGTTGTTATCAGGTACAGTCCAAGAGACTACTGTTTAGCTTTAATAAACGTGTTTAAACCTTATTTAGGGCAGGTTTCCACTTCTGCGTTCTCCTGCGATTCAAACCACCGCACAGACCTGCAGGCAGGAAGTGGGGGGGGGGGGGATAGATAGACAGAGGCGTTTTAAGACACTTTTGGGAAGCATAGATATCAGCAGCTCAGCAAATTAATATCATTTATAACCTTGGGTGTTTAGCCGGTGAACTCGGGGCTGAAGAGTTGCTTAAAGGATCAGCCCGAGTTAATCGGGCTGCGTGTACCTGCAACGAGTGGGCTTGCAGGCAGCCAGAGAACTCTGCTCTTCTCTCTGTGTCCCCAGTGTCGATCTTCAGATGCGATGATGTGATCGTGCCGGGGGGTGGCGCGATGACGTATCGGGAGGGGGAGGGGCAAGAGTTAAAAATGTGAAAAAAAATGTTGTTTTTTTTTTTTTTTTGCTCCTTATGGTTATCTTCATTCTGACATTGATGGCAGGATTTTTTTCGCGCCATCAATGTAAAATGAAAAAACCTTAAACAAAAAAAAACATATATTTGTTATGAGAGTTTTCTTTCATGTTGGATTTGATTGGATGATTTTTCTGTATGGCAATCAGTCAAAATAAGGAAAACGCTGAAGAAGTAGACTTTGGTAGGGTTTGCGTCCACTGCGTCTTTTCCCCGCGGGTGGAGTAGCGCGAGCGGAACAGCGAGAGGACAATTCCATTCAAGAATGGCCAGTGCCCACTCTGCACTATTTGAGTGGTGCATCCGCGGTGATGATATGAAGCGCGGATGCCGCCGGCTTCATTGCAGACGCACATTGGCCACAGAGACACTCAATTCACCGGAGATCAATGGAGGGTCCCCGAAGACGCGGAAAAACGCGCCCATGCTGCATGCAGGAATGCAGTATTGGACGCAGTTTTCTGCATGTGGCGCAGCTAAATCAATGGGAGACTCTCCCAATGCGCAGGAGCCACGGGCAGCAATGCCAGGTGCGTTTGTTCCTCGCGGTGGTTCAGACGCCGTGTCGTCTTGGTGATTTAAAAATGAATTCTAGTTGGCAGATTTTGTGTTTTTTTATTTTTATTTGATCATAAACTGTGATTTTTTTTAAAAAATTTACCGTGTTTTTGGTCCGTTACAGGCCTACAACTTTTTTTTCAATGATAAGTAACGCTTTTGGTACAGAAATCTGGACCTCGGCGAAACGCTCAGGAGGTTAAGCAAAGAAAGATGTATTTCTCTTTGTAGAACAAGTAAATAGTGGTTTCCATTCTCCAACAATGAATAAATATGTACTCTGTTGTATGCTGGTGTCATAGTAAATTTAAAGATGAATTTAAAGATGATACAAAAAAATGCATACATTTCTTGTATGAAGAAACTTGCTGAACTAAAAATAACTTGCCTGATACTTATCTTAAACAGCAGCTTTTCTTTGTTTGTATTTGATATAAATAGGATTAAAAAAATAGTTTTTCAAATGATATACTCACAGCTGCCAATACCCAAAAGATGGAGACATACAAATAAGGACTGTGTAGAAATGCATCGATATGTAAAGCTATAACACCTCCAAATACTGCCGACATTCCGACTACCACCTCAATGATCTAAAAAACACAAAAAGATTTATCAAAAAAAAAACTCATGGCTATACCTTAGCATGCTATAGTAAAACGCATTTATGGAAGAGCTGAATTGATACTTACAGAGAAAAACTTCATCATTCTTGCTGGAAACTGGACACGTCTAAGATTGTTTGCGCTCCCACAGGTTGTACCCTAGGTAGGGTGAGAAATTAAACAAAATATGATTTTTGTAAAAAAGGTACCTTCCTTTTACTTCCATGTTTGTAGAATGCACTACTAACAGTATGGGCATTGAAAATAAGAATATTCAATGTCCTTAAATTGACTCAGAAAACATTGAACAGCAAAGCTACATATACACTCAGGCCCTTGCCTCTCTTCTCCTCCTCCTCTTCCCGCTCTAAAAAGATCCCAGGCAAGGACGCGTCAACTGGGGATAGGCAGACAGGTGAGTTCCTTTGCCTTATGTATTAACAGTTAGGTTTCAGGGGCTGCAAGTGGAGGACAGAAGAGGGCGGCTGAACAACGCTCAAAGTACCACAGGTTGGGCACCTGGGATTTATACATTTTGATGGAACAAATAGTGCCCTTGACATTTGACAACTACTGATGGTCAAGTGGCTGAAGATAACCACTGTAGACAGACAGAAGGAAAAACTTATGGATCAAAGGGGCTCATGTCACCCTACGCGTTTTCTGTTAGAAGAAAATCTGGGGATTGGGCTTCTGAACCTATGATGTAAACCTGTTGGTCTGGAAGAACATGTTGCTCATTTACTTGTATGGTTGGGGTGGTTGCCTTGTTAAAAACAACATTTAACATGACCTCTTCAAGTTTTTTGACGTATTCAAACTGACCCATGAGCATTGGCATGTTATAAATAGGTGCAAAACTATAGTAGGATAAACATTATCATATCATGATGCTAGTGCCACCTTGATTCACAGTGAACTGTTCCTGTGTTTGGGAGTTGTCTGATAAACTGTTGCATCCAGACTCAAAAAAACAGTCTTGCTTTAGTCGGTCCACACATTTCTTATCTTTTCTCTTTAGGTTAGTTAAGATGTTCTTCTGCAGATTGAAAACTCCGCAGCACGTCTTTTTAAACAATGGGACTCACGTGTAACTTTATTTTGGAGCTGATTTTTGGCTTCAGAAGTCTGTTCCGGTTTGGCCATGCTTCTATCTTATTCATTTTCATTTGTAATTTTCAGTTTTTCCTCATATCTTTCAAGCTTTGATTTTACATTTTAAAGAATTGTATCATCATTTGGCAGAGCTGACTAATGCATTCTGCACTTCTTAATGTGTATTGCCCCCTATGCTTAAATTTTATACAAAAAAAACTATTTTCCCACCTTACAAAAGTCCCAAAATTGACTGCTGCATTCACAGAATAAAGGACCACAGGGTCGTCATCATCTTGAACAAGCCATTTTCAATAAATGATCCGGTTTACATTACATTACAGAATCAGCAGCATGCATGTCATGACTGTTGGGGCTAGTGGTTTCTATTACTACTAATATACTTGCTAGTAAAGTATTTGCCATGTAGAAAGGTTTTATACCAACACAGTTATTGATCTGGTTAGTAATGTTATACTGTTAATAATCCTGAACACTGTATCCTGAACTGAATCCTCAAACGTAAATGGTGTAAGAAAACAAAATAAACATCAGTTAGGAATATCAAATTCTAATTGCAAGGGTTAAACCTGAATAATACTTCACAGAGACAGTGATGCAATACACAAATTGCCAATCCTTACCCTTTTCTCAGGACAGCAATCTACCCGAGACCTTGCAGAAATTATCACAGTTGTTGCCATAAGAATCTCCATCAGAATAAGGAGCATCAGATTGAAATTTATCTGGAGAAAGGGCCATTAAAATGTGTTATCAATTGCTGCTTTTAAAATGTTTACCAGGTGAATGCATTTTTTAAATCCTTTTTGGTGCATTATTGGTGCAGTTTTCCATGAACAGTTTTCCAATTGAATAGACCTCTAGGAATAGCTGTCAATGTACATGTTTCCCCCTTGCCCCCCAAATCCTCTGTGTGTCTTATAGGGTGACTTATACAGCATGTTCAAGCAGAGTGTACAGTGTTTGAACATGCTGTATATCAGTATTCACTCAAGAGTACTCCTGCTCCAGCTGACAAATGTTGAGCTGGAGTCTGGGTCAATGCAGTGCAAACAGGGTATTTAAAGTTCTTTCACGGTTTCAATCATGTAAAATGAACCATATCTCCTTCTATATATAACTTATTTTTTAATGACCCTGACTGACACATTGCCAAACAAGTAGAAACAAAAAAGGAACATTATGAGGAAATATGGCACATTACAGATGGTGCAAACATTTACCAAGGGAAGTTAATTGGTTGACCTTTTCTTTTTATACATATGCTAAGTTTGTATTTCCTGTTTCATTCAATAGAACAGACCAGAAGGGAAAATCCAAGATCCATCCGTAAGGATCACAGCTTCATTATTTTTAAGCACCTTTTCTGTGGTTTAGAGACCCGAGCAAGGGGGACTGCTGAGCCCTAAAATGCATTGGATATTCCAATTATGTTTACATACTAATAATCTCTTGGACTGCACTTTATAAGCATTGTAAATTGCTACAGATATAAAGGAACAATGTAACAGAGTTTGACCAGACTCCGTTGCCTCTTATTCAAATTGTTCACATGTCAATAGTGCTACTGCTATAATAGAGTTGTAAGTATTGAACCAAAACTCATCTATTTTATTTTTCAGAATATGCTTCACAATCTCTCCTAGTGACATTGCTTGTAATGTTTAGAATATTTAAGTAATAAAATTCTAGGTCTCCGAGTAGCAAATTATCCTCAGTTTACTGCATTTGACTTGACGACTCACATGTTGAAAACAAATGTGTAACTTACATTAATTGCTGTTGGATTGATTGCTAGCTTGCAGCCGAACCATATTAGACAAGTAGTAGTAAGAGAAAATGTTGATACATGTAATATCTGGAAATGGGATATCTGAAAAGATTAACAAAAATGTGTATAAAAACACATGCAATATGCAGGAAAACAAAAATATGAACGCAACAGAAGGCGTTCAAATTTGCATGAATAACGACACCATATTTCTGTTCTTTAAACAACCTCATCGACTTCCATTTTGAACGTAAAGCAGGGTCGTTTTCTGGTCGCTTAAAAGACCAAAAAAAACGACCTTGCAAACGTCAGTGTAAACTTATCCTAACAGAGTTGGTACAAAAATACTAATCAGTATTCTGAGGTACTTACCACATTCTCTTTATTCTTTAATACTGCAAAACTTACAATAGAGGAAGGTATACACTGAAAATAAAACAAACCACAACAGCCTTTTTAACCAATATTGCATTATACAAACACTGCCACAGAAAACAAAATAACCATTCTGCACATGTGCAGAATCAAACCAACTTCTGCTCACAGAACTCCTCCCTCTAAAACAGGACTATTCCTTCTGGCATTTTTTTTATCTCCACACTGGTCTATTTAAAAATGTTTAAAGCAATCTTTTATAAATCATATATCTTCCCATATCATTACAACACTGAATGTATTAGTATTAACATATTTAAAACTAAAATTTTCATAATGTTTTTAAAAGCATGTCTACCTTAAATTGTGCTCCACACTAAAAGGAACACATGCAACCCTCCTGCTTGTTCTGTATTCCTCCTTCAACCTTACACCCACCCTGCCTTAAAATGTTCTGCCACCAAGGCAATCAATGTAAATACACAGTCTTATTAAGACGTGGCAAACCAAAAAGGACCCAAATATACAAAGCATATTATATTATGGAAATACACCAAGAACCCTGTATTATGCAACAAATAAATTTGCATTCAAGCACATATAACAAGTAACTGCAAGCAATAAGTAAAAAAATCACCTAATGCTACAAGAAAAGCCTAATACTGAGCTAAAGTCAAAAACTTTACTATATATTATGCTATATAATATACAGTGGGTAAGGAAAGTCCCCCTTACATTTTTCACTCTTTGGTATACATGTTATATACATTTGTTATACATTTTTTTCCTCATACCGTTTAGAATTAAGGCCAAAAAGTTCTATCTTGATCTCATCAGACCAGAGAACCTTATTTCTCACCATCTTGGAATCCTTCAGGTGTTTGTTAGCAGACTTCATGCGTGTTTTCATGTGTCTTGAACTGAGGAGGGCTGCAGTGAGGGTTGACTTTCTACAACTTTCTCCCATCACCAGACTGCATCTCGGCCACAATGACCTTTGGGTTTTTCTTTACCTCTCTCACCAAGGCTCTTCTCCCCTGATAGCTCAGTTTGGCCGGACATCCAGCTCTAGAAAGGGTTCTGGTCATCCCAAACGTCTTCCATGTTAGGATTATGGAGGCCACTGTGACCTTAAGAACCTAGAGTGCAGCAGAAATTTTTTTTGTGGCCTTGGCCAGATCCCATGCCACAATTCTCTGAGCTCTTCAGGCAGTTCCTTTGACCTCATGAGTTTTATTTGCTCTGACACTGCTCTGCACTGTGAGCTGTAAGGTCTTATAAAAGCAAGTGTGTGGCTCCTAGTCAAGTCCAAACAGTATGATTGAACACAGCTGGACTCAAATGAAGGTGTAGAACCATCTCAAGGATGATCTAAGGAAATGGACCGCACCTGACTTAAATATATGAGTGGCACAGCAAAGGGTCTGAAAACTTAGGACCATTTGATATTTTAGTTTTTCTCTTTTAATAAATGTCTACAATTTTTTTTCTGTCAATATGGGGAGCTGCGTGTACATTAATGAGGAAAAATGAACTTAAAAGATATTAGCAAATGGCTGCAGTATAACAAAGTGTTAAAAATTTATTTTAAGGGGGTCTGAATACTTTCCGTACACACTGTATATGCAATTATACTACGGTATATATTATAAAAACAATAAAGACAAACTGAAAGCAGTATAAATTAAAGACATATATGCAAACTACACATGTGATGTGCCCAGTTAATATATAAGGGCTCACTCATACAAGCTGCGCTGCAGTGTATAGTAAGAGGAAACACAAGGTACACAGTATTTTTTTAATGCAGCATATGAATATGCATTTGTGGGGTTTTTTTTGTTGTTTTTTTTTACAGTGCAGCACAATGAAGCTTCTTTACTAAAGAAAAAGCCCTCATATATAGCTGATAAAAAAACTGTTTTTGTGATACCAAGGTCAGAAAAAAGTTCATAAATCTGCAAACCGTTGTATTAAGTACCGCAAAAAAATCAGAAAATGCAGCTGCCTGAAACTGCAGCCTCACCACTGCATTGTTTGTGTTGGCGCATTGGTTAATAAATACTGACAACCGGCCCAATGTAATCCTAATGGGCAACCATCTGAACCAACCAGGGGAATGAGAAATGTTTTGGTTTTCAGGCTTTAGCCTGATTGACCTGTAATGGGGTCAGTTTTTAAAGGACACCCAAGCTGTGACACATGACTCGTGACCCCTGCTGCGCAAGCACCCAGTACTTTCCTGGGCTGCTGCGGACTGAAAGCAGCCCATGAAACGACTGTGTAAATTTATCCAACTGTCTAAATAAAAAAAAACAACCCCACTGTACAGTCAGACCTACACAATCAGACCTATACAGTATGCCTGGTGCAGTAAAACTAATGTAGAACATTTTTACTCACACATCTTTGTAAAGACTAAAAAATGCATAACTATCAAATGTTTACCATTTAGAAAATACTTTAAATAGCAATACTATAAATGCTTACAGATCCTGCAGCACATCGCAAATAGTCCATTTCAGAAGGGAACACATTTCCTAAGTAAAGTGAAAATCCTGAGGTTGCAAGAAGACAACTCTAAAACCAAAAGTGAAAAATACATATTGATCAACAAACTTAGAAACAGGTAACTATTGATAAGGGTGGGGGGTGGAGGTGGTTAGCGGTGACAAGAGGTTGTTCACACCATAGTCCATGCAACACAAACTTCATACATTACTCAATGTTGCTGGTGTGAATCTGATTGCAAAATGCAAGGACAGCGCACTAAAAACTTTCACAGTTATTATCAACAGCAAACAGGAAGGCATGCATTCAAGATTGAAAAGTTTCCAAAACATATAACATATTAAAAGTTAAACAGTATATATAAAACCATAAGAAACCTATACAGGTGAAGATAGGAGCAGACTGGTGTTTTAAAGCAGAGATATGACTTTCACAAGTCAATTCTCATTGGGAATGAACAGAAAACACTTTATATAGGTGTAGTGCATTATACATGACTTTCCAAACACCCAGAGCAACTTCCCCTCGCCTGACTTATGTCAGCAAACTACAGTGACATTCAACTGGCAGATTTAGGTTCCTTTCAGGATCACGGTTAACAATTAAGGTTTTTGGTTATGAAGAGCAAGTGTTTCCCGCTACATAGATGTAGTCAAGCATTTTCTCTTAATAAAAAAGACAGGATGATTATTTTCTTCTTCTATCTGGTGCCATTTTGAACTGACTATTTTAACCATTTGTGTTAACAAGCAACTTGGTCCCACCTTTCCTCATGCATGTCTGCTGCTATCCCTTTGTCCTTGTGTGGTTGGCAGGCTTGGTAGCTGACCTGAAAAAATGTCAAAACCAACACTAATACAGCCAAATGTGCAACAGGAAAGATGAGGTGGGCATTTAACAGAAAGTGCCTGGTATGGTACATTGTTTATATCCAGGGGTGCACATTAGTGGTACTCTGGTACTCAAAAAGGCGCACCCAAGGAATTTGGCTGAACATTTTTAGATTGGCAAAATTCTTTCAGCTGTTATTGTTAACTGTATACAAATGATGTCTCTTGGATAACCTCAGGGAACCATTAATAACTATGAATAGTTGCAGTAAGGGATGTAAAATTGGGTATATAAATGACTAATCCAAAATAAGAGAGTGGTCTTCTAAGGGTGTTGGAGATCTGGGGTTTGAATGTAATAGTAGGCATATGTATGGGTAAAATCTGACAAAAGAAAAGTACTGTTGGATTGTTGACAGTTGAAATATGACTATGAAAGGTTGACTGCAGGTAGTCTCAGGGGTTCGTTACTATCCAAGAAAATCTCAGGGTTGCACTACAGAGGAATGAGATCTGGGGGTTCAAACGGTACTGTGAGAGTTACATTTGACCCAAAGCCAGCTGGTGACCTGTGGGTGGAGACAACTAATTGGAGGATCAATCAGGAACAGGGAGGTCCATCTGCAGCAGAATCTACCATGTAGGAAGCTGATGCAAAGGACAGTGAGGAAGATGGCACTACATATGGGGTGAGTACCAAACACCATCTCCTGCGTGTGTCTTATAGTCAGAAAGTGTGTAAAGTAAAGTATAAAACTATATATATATATATATATATATATATATATATATATATATATAAATTAGCCTTTGGATAGTAAATATAAGCAAACTACAGCCTCTAGCAGGAGACCTTCATAATCATCCTCTAGGCATTATCTCCACTTATTGCAGGGAATGAGCGGAGGGGAGCCAGAGTGTCTTGACACAAAGGTGACAATGATCCGGATTAAAATACTAAAGGGCCGTATATGGCCCCCATGTGCGGATGTGGTTGTGGTTCTGAACGCCACCCTATAGCATTTTTGTCCAGATGCCGCGCCCGACCGCATCCCTAGACAAAGGGGCATGCCCAAATTCCGCATTCAATTGCACGGACGTCCACACGTAACCGCATGGGGTGTGGTAGTGGTCAGATAGCACCGCAGCCATCCACACAGAACAGCTTTAATGGAAACAAGCCCTTAGGACAACAGAAAAGTTGTCCAAATATGAATGATTTACCTAAACTGGGGATAAAAAAACTAATATGAAAAGTTGTTATTCTAAAAATCTTCATCTACTTGCATATCTATGTTATATCAACAAGAATTATTGATTTAAATTAAGGATTTAAATCAAGCCTTACTGACTAGTGATTTAAATCAAATCCACCCTGGCAATTAGATTAAAATATCCATACTGTAAAGCTGGGCATACACGGCCCAATTTTCAGTTCGATCAACTTGATGTAAAAAAAAAAAAAATCATAATGTGATCGATACACAACCAATCAATTCCTTTCCTTAGTTCTGTGCGAATAGTACTTTCGATTGAAGAACCAGGAAAACCCAGATACTTCAGAACAATCAACTGAAATTTACCAACATGCCCCATCACTGCTTGATGGATTTTTGTTCGATTTCCATCACTTTTGATCAATCGATTCAGCTGAAAAGAAATCGATTTTAAAGTGATCGACTAAAACGATAATTTTTTAACTCAATTGAATGGAAAACTCAAACCGTGTATGCCCAGCTTAAGTCTATTTAAATAGACCCGGACTCTTTACTGCTGGACAACTTCATTGCTCATTGGCAATCAATGTCTAGACATACCAACTGGATAACTAAGAAAGTTGTCAAACCTTTTGGAATGTAAATGATAATTCCATTCCCAAACATCAATAGTTCAAGAATCAAATGCAGCCCACCTGGAGTGACCAATCCGGCTCCAAGTAAATGTCGGTCCAACAGGAATCCCTGTTCGATCGCCATTACTTTGGATGGAGACCCTCGATCAATCGTTTGCATGCATGGCTACCTTAGTTGATTGAAAAAAAAAAAACCTGTACAGCAGCTCAAATGTTTTCTGCAAACCCCATTTTTTACAAGAGGCCAAGTAGAACGCCCTACCATGTCCTGACATACAAGCAATCTGTGATCAGTGTGTATTGCCTATCACCACCTGCTTTCCTACTTTCTATTAATGGCACTATATCTGGCAGGCTCTGGGCCCAAGTAGACTTGGGAAGATGACATCGGTGATGTCTACTTTTCCAAGTCTCCTTCTGTCTAGCAGCCTGAAGCAGTGCCACTAGAGGGGTAATGTCACAGGAATTAGATCTGGATAGGTGGAGAAAGCAAACCAGAAGAGTTGCTCCACCAACTTCCAGCCTGGCAGACTAGACAGAAGAAGGATGGAGATGTCGGAGTGAGGAAGAGGGGTAGGCAAGTTCATGTTTTAGGATTGGTTTACCCAGATGAAGACAACGTAAAAGTTAAGTAATGTATAAATGTGTTTTTGTGGTAATTCTACAGTTCAGAACTACTTTGTTCTAGGGCAGATTTGAAAGTGGATGCAGAAGTAAAAAAATTTTTAAGTATTTTATTACTTACCCCAATCAGTAAAGAAAACATCCAGGTTTTATACTTAACACATGGGTGTAGGTTTATAGGCAATTTCAGATCTGCATTGGACTTCCCATTCTCTTCTATCCCTAGTTCCAATGTAGCCATTCTGTCATAATTATATTCTTCATTGTACCCATTCTCTCTGGTCATAACGATCTACAAAGTACAAAAAAGGTTAAAAATAAAAATAGCACCAAGAGATGTTAACCACAACAAAAACAGTATTGTAATACTAGATAAGTCTAGATATTTTTTGAAGGCATTACCTCATTGTATGGGTAGGAAATGTAAATGTGATCAATCACAGTGCGTAACCTAAGATTCAGGATTTTTATGCCCTTTTGTTTAAATTCTAAAGAACTTCAGATTGATCTGTGTTTTTAAGTCTTTCTCTATTCCTTTACCCTGACAAAATGCCCCCTTTTAAATGCGTAAAGGCCCCTATACACCTTGCAATCTTACCATATAATTTTTTAGAATCAACTTTTGTTCTACCAAAACCATGTAATATGAGGACCTTTCTAAACCTTCCAATCACTATGTTTTATCATAAAGGCCATTATACAACGTAGTTGTTGGTAGATCTAATGGAAATTATACAGAGTGTTCTAAAGGTGTATAGGGAGCTTAAAGGCTGCTAAACAACACAGATATCACAGAAATGATATATTAAGGGGGAAAAACAGGAAAGAAAGGTTTGAGATCAAAGCAGCTAATGTATTCATGAAGTTTGTAAATAGTGACCTACTTTGCTCAGAGAATAAAACAAATAGAATAATAAACCTTAAAGGTTTAGTAAAAAAATCTTAACTAGTGTGGATAAAAGCTGTTACACTCCAGAGAAAAGGGTTTTATACATACCTATACTTCAAGGAGTATCAAAACGATGCTGTAGAGTGTTGTACACAGACTGGATAGATTCTGCTCAGTGAATCATGTTGTATGTGAAGAGTTCACTCAGCTGAGGAGCAGCATCTATTCACATTCAAGACAAAAGAAGAGAAAAAAGTTGCACTTTTGCCAGATAACACAAGTGCCTCTTGAATTTTAATGATGTGAAAAGACTGAAATGGCACGGACTATTGCTATCTTCCGAAGCACACTGTATAGTGATAGAAATCTGGCAAATGGTTGTCTTGTAAACTTTTAAATGTATTTTAATGCAACTCTTTTTAAAGTAAACATATCACTATATAAGTTAATATGTTTCTGCTATACTAAAACATGTTGGTTCTCTGTCGGATCCAATTCTGAGCCCCAGATCAATTGGACGTGATCACTTGGACAAGGTGGTGTGCAGCGATCGGATACTCTTAATTGGCAGATTGATCACAGCTCCTATTCCCGCTGAGATCGCCGGAATCAATTGGGTGAGTGATCAATTGGCCATGGAATCCTACACGTGTATGGCTAGCTAAAGCTGGCCATACACCTTCAGATTTCTCTGTCAGATTTCCTTCAGATCAGATCAGATCTACCAACAACCATGTAGTATAGTGTCCTCCCTGATAGAATACATAGTGATTGGAAGGTGTAGAAAGGTCCTTATATTACATGGTTTTGGTAAAACAAAATCTGATCTGAAGGAAATCTGACAGAGAAATCTGAAAGTGTATGGCCAGCTTTAAAGCTATGCACACACGGGTAGATCTGTAAAAAGATTAGAGTACAATCAATCAATGTGCACGGTCACAGTGCTTGATTGTACTCTAATCTGTTTACAAATCTACCTGTGTAGAACGGGGTTCCAACATGTTCAAAATCCCCATTCAATCTCCATTACTTTGCATGGAGACATGAGTCTTCATGCAAAGTATTGGAGCAGCTGCTACTCCTGCCCTGCCTGGAATCCGCTGTCAGTGTGTAGGGGCGGAGCCAGCACTTGTCTCTGAAGCTGTGTGAGGCAAGCTGGATTTCTCCCTAGCTGGCAGTGTGTGTTGTGATTTACACATGCTGCGAGCTGGGGAGACCGGGTCCCCACTGAACGGCGATCGATGTGCACATTGATTTCCTTTCAATTGACCCCCGATCAATCACAGCGTGGTTACATCACCACGCTGTGATTGGTCGGGGTCAATTGCATAGGAATCTACCCATGTGTGTCTAGCTTTATAATGTGGTGCCAGAAAGGGAAGTACAGTACATTGAGGACCCTTTCACACTATATGCGTTGCGTTTTAAAAACGTGTGCATTTTTTTACTGTACTTGTTTTTACATAGACATCCAATGTTACCATTCACACTGCATGTGATGCGTTTTTGCATGCATTTTTTTAAACTACCTGCTATATGCATTTTTTTATTTACCTTTCCTGCATTTTTCATTGATTTGTTCAAAAATGCATGCCTTTAAAAATGGATACAGTGTGAAAGGGCCCTAAGTTTAGGTGCGCTTTAATGAAGATAAAGGTGCCCCAAAATCTGATGGCTACAAGCAACACAGGCAGTGCTTGGTTTGAAATAGAAGTCAATTCTGCATGTGTGAGTGGGGCATTTTTGGTGTGTCGATAGCCCCTTTCAAAACCAATAGGATCCTGTCTGCAAAGAGTCCCAATGTCAGAAAAGAATACAACCCACTGCAATATGAGGTTAATGGGTCTCCAAAAGTTCATAAAATGTAGACCATGTAGCCCTTAGGCTCCCCATACACCTTTATATTTCTCTGTCAGATTTCCTTTAGATCTCCTTTTGTTTTACCCAAACCATGTAATGAGAGGGACTTTCTAAACCATCTACCGGTGTTCAATCACAGGACCCTGCACTACATAGTTGTTGGTAGATCTAAAGGATATCTGACAGAGATCTAAAGGTGTATGGCCAGCTTTAAAATAGGGAATAAAAATGCAGAAGGCAGCATTCACACATATGCTTTCTGGGAACCTATCCCCCATACATTGGTGTGCAGGCACTCATGGGGAATAAAAAAAAAGCCCCCATTATGTCTGTATCAGGCAGGCACCTGAAAAGTGACCTGGAGAAGCCTCACGTCGCATCATTAGCGCTTTTCAGGCTTCTGTCCGCTGGATACAGACCAACTGAAAAACCTTACCAACTTGTCAGATACTGGTACAAGCAAACATTTGCAACTGATTTGCAGCTTAATTTTATGCTCAATATCACTTTTGATGGATCAAATAGAGAAGAAAGGAATCCATGATATCACCTAGGCAGCTTCTGGCAGGAAGGTAGTTATGACACAGTTCTAATGCACACACGAAAACGTTTTAGCTGAACATATTATTTGTATCTGTATCTAGCAGAGGGAGACACTGAACATGCTATGAGGATTGCGGCAGCAGAAGTACATTGTGAATAACGGTGAGCCGACATTCTCTGCGGACCGAACGCCATACACAGGACACATGGCTGAGGACACCCTCACCGCACATCTCTCCCAGCCTTCCGCAGGGGCAGCGCGGCCTCTGATGACGTCACTTATGAGGCGACTCCGCTCCCCCGGAAATCCACACTGCTATTAACCCTGGAAGCGCCGATGTGGCAGCGCCCAGCCGGTGTGAGTGAAGAGTGCCCGGGCCCCATAGAGGAGACATGCTGAGCCTTGTGCACAGACTGGGCTCCTTCTTCTGGAGGAGAGCAGAGGAGGAGAAGACACATTTCCCTGGTTATGGTGAGTGTGAGGAGGACGAGACACATTGCCCTGTGTACATGCGGTATTACTCTCATGTACAATGTCTCTACAGCCCACTATTTACACATGTCCATGCTATACAACTAACATAATAGATAGAGAACACAACACTCTGAAGTTTCCTAATGACACACCAACCGATTAGTTGCGTCACACGGTGATAATGATCTAGTAATCAAATCATTCATATACTTCGTACGTTGGTCACTCCAAAAAAAGTTTGGATGCTGTATGAAAAACACATGTTAAGAGAATACGATTTGGAAAAAAAATGAAACGATCGGTGACACTGACAACAGACCAAGGAGAACACATAAAATGTAGAAGCTTTAAAATCACTGTTGATTTGTATTGTAGATCTAATGGCAAATAAACATTCCAGAAAACTGGAAAGGGATTGGCAAAGGAGCAGGAGCCCACAAACCAATCAAGGCTGGCCAGTTATTAATGACAACCACTGCTGCAAAAACATAGTACTAGGTATAATGAGGCAGGAGTGTAGTCTGCTCCAAGCATGGGTCAGAGCCAAACAATGTATCCGAAGGGTCAGGCATAAGATAAATTCAGGTCCAAGCAAGGTCAGCGCAGGCAGCAGACACAATAGTTAGGTGCAGATCACTATAAACAGCTCACACCCAGCAATTAACTATCATGGACAGTGAGGCCATGCAGCCTCCAGGCTTATATAGGGCAGGAAGTGCTACAGGTTATCTAACAGACGAAGTGGATCACCTGGGTGGACCCTCTGGATCTGCCTATGCCTGCAAGTAGGTGGACATGAAAACCTGGCATGGATTAGCATTCAGAAGCTGCGGTGATGGTGCGGACTCTGCAGCGAAGAGGCAAGAGTGAGCGTGTACCCAGGGCTGTGGAGTTGGTCGATAAATTCTCTGACTCCTCAGTTTCTGATTCTTCCGACTCCTCTGTATATTTAATATGCTAATGTATTTTATCCATCCATTGAAGGCAAGGAAGGCGACATACATTAACCACAGAACTAATGGCTAGGAAACCAACACTGGACTGTAATGGCCAATTAAAGAAGAGAAAGGGAGTTAGGCAGAAGATGCTGCTGCTTTTTCCTTAAGCTAGGCACCACGCTGTCATTGATCGGGGATCAATTGAACGGAAATCAATGTGCACCACATGGGAACATCAATTCCTGTTCAATAGAGACCCGTTATCCCCAGCTTGCAGTGTGTGATTTACAACACGCCACAAGCTTCGGAGAAGCAGCCTGTCTTATACAGCTGCCTCACTCACACAGCTTCCGAGTGAGGAGTTCTGGCTCCGCCCCCTTCACACTGACAGCCGACGGCTGTGGAGAAGGCAGGAGCCGCAGCTGTTTCAATACTTTCCATGAAGACTTATGTCTCCATGCAAAGTATTGGAGATTGAACTGGGCCTTTCCAACATGTTGGAACCCCATTCAATCAAGTTCCTTCGAGATGGCTCTATTGATCCCGCCCGAAGGAAGGCACTCATGGGTAGGTTTGTGAACAGATTAGGGTACAATCAATTACCGTGAGCGCACAAGTTGATTGATTGTACTCGAATCTTTTTACAGGTCTACTCATGTGTGCCTAGCTTAAGTGTTCTAATCTTCTGCTGAAGATAGGGCAGTGCAAGGCTCCAAGAAGAGGAGGGGTGAAGGGGCACTTCAAACATGATTTATGATTTCCCGTGAATCCCATATTCATGTTTAAAGTTGAAGCTAACAATCAATTTGTCGCCTCAGCTGAATGACAGCGGTTTCTCAAATGTTTTACAGCTTCAGTCTTGAACTATTGGCGATCCATTCCCTTCACTTATACAAGCGTCTCTAGTCCGGCAATAAACATTTACTTCATTATCAGCGAGAGTTAAGGCTGCCATACACACACGAGCGGCGGCCGACTTTGCTTGCTGCTGGGTGCCCACATGGGGCGACAGATTGCTGTCACTCCACAGCTCGGCCAGCCAGAGAACCGATGACGCCGATGGGGGCGGAAAGGCTCTGTGTAACTGCAGTTCTGTAGAAATGCTGCAGGCACACCGAGAGCCAGCGGTTGCACCCAATTCCGGCACGGGCGCAGTTTGATTCATGATTGCTAGGGATGTTAAACCAGCCACAGACGCTATGCTCTGCGGGCGTTTATCGAACATTTGACCGCAGCATGATGACATCATCACGCCATGGTCAAACGTTTTGCGAATCGAAATACACCATTTGCGATTCGTCAACTGATACTTTGGATGTGGACCCTGGTCCCCATTCAAAGCGATCGACCAGAGAAAAACGATAGTTTTCTGGCTGATCAAAGTAGTGTGCGACCACAAGCGGTTGCTCCAGGTGGGCGCGTTCGTTTTGCGATTGATCACCAAGCAATCATACCGAATGCGCATGGTGATCATTCGCAAAATCAGCCACAGAATGAAGCGCTATGGCCGGCTTAAATTTTTTTTAATTTTTTTTTATAAGTTTACACTTGTTTTCTTATCTTGATTTGGATTGGATAAAACATTTATCCAATCCAATACAAAACAAAAACAAATGTAAACTAATAAGAAAAAAAAAATCTAAGAATTTTTTTTTCCTGTACCTTGTACAGGAAAATCGCAACTTTCCACAAGCTGAGCAGAAGCAGCCTGTCTCATACAGTTACCTCACTCACACAGCTTCCGAGTGAGGAGTGCTGGCTCCGCCCCTTTACACTGACAGCCGACGGCAGAGCAGAAGACTCATGTCTCCATGCAAAGTATTGGAGATTGAATGGGGTTTTCCAACATGTTGGAACCCCCTTCAATTGAGTTCCTTCGAGCAGGCTCTATTGTTCTCGCCCTAAGGAAGGCACACACGGGTAGATTTGTAAACAGATTAGAGTACAATCAATCAACATGAGCGCGCAAGTTGATTGATTGTTTTTTTACAGATCTACCCGTGTGTGCCTAGCTAGATAGGGCAGTGGAAGGCTCCAAGAAGAGGCAGGGTGAAGACGTACTTCGTACATGATTCATGATTTCCCTTGAATCCCATAGTCTTGTTTAAAGTCGAAGTTCTAATCTAAGTATTTGTCGCCTCAGCTGAATTACAGTGGAATGTGTTACAGCTTCAGTCTTGAACTGTCAGGGATCCATTCCCTTTACTTATACAAGCGTCTCTAGTCTGGCAAAAAAACTTTTACTTCATTATCTGCGAGAGTTAGGCTAGGTTCACAGTGGGCACTTTTTAATCCCCATTTAAATTTAATAGGAGTTGGAGGAACTTCGACTCCAGGAACCCAAAATTGTGTCCGACTCCACAGCCCTGGTTAAACTCCCCTCGTCTTTACAGCTAGTGAAGAAAATGAGCAATAGTGTGATGCACTAGTGTATTCTAGTGCGTCCTAATCATTACCTTTTCTGGATATAGTGTTTGGGATGTTAGCCACATGTAATGTGGTATAAATAAATGGGTGGGTAAACAAATCCTTTGTACTGTCCACACATGAAAGGATTTATATTACATTGATTGCCTCTCTTCTTGGCCCTCATGTTTTTATTAGCGACATGCAATGTTGTAGGTGAACTCTGGAGTTCTTACCACCAAAGTCCCTGATAAGAAGTAGGATCATAGCGGGATTTTATCTGACACCATCAAGCCGTGGCTGGACCTCAGGTTGTGTGCCCAAAGTTTTCGGTGAACAAAACTCAAGCAAAAGATCCACTTCTTGTTTGCTTTTTGAATTGTGTAAATCATTACCACACGTATTTCTATTTCTGTGGACAGATGCTGAATTTGTGAGATATACAGATGGAGTGATAACACGCTTTTGCGCTAATTATGGAATGATTAACGATCAGATCTATTTCACAAATAACGTTGTGATTGGTCATGAACCTTTAAATGTTGGCCAGAAAGTTAACGTTGTTTATGAGGAGGACCAAACATCTGGAGGTTTGAAAGCAATTCAAGTAAGGGTTTTTTTTTATTATTCATTTATTTATTGGCAGACTACAGGGTCCACCTAAAATGTAGCAGTATTGCTGCACAGTGTGCTTCACAAATAAGCTTAGCTGGCAGATTGTGATTATATAAATAAATATCTGTGAGGAGTGCCCAGTGACATGACTCTTCTATAGTCAGGGGTGCACATAACTTTTTAGTGAGCTCCTCAGATGAGTACCAGTAGATGGTGTTTTGTACTCTCGGTCTTCCTCGCTGTCTCCCTCACTGTCCTCTGCATCAGCTTCCTGCATGGTAGGTTCTGCTGCAGATGGACCTCCCTGTTCCTTATTGAGCCTCTGATTAGCTGTCTCCATCTACAGGTCAGCACTGTTTGAACCCCCAGATCTCATACCTCAGTATTAAAACCCTGACATTTTATGGGTTAGTAACTAACCCCTGAGACTACCTGCAGTCCAAATGTCAACCTTTCATAGTCATATTCCAGCTGTCGTTCAATTATTCATGTTTCTCTGCAGTTATCCAAGTGACATAAATTGTATACATCTAACATTTAGCTGCGGCAGCCCAGACACGGAGTGCCTCCAAGTTGTTAGTACGCATATGAGCTTTGTAACAATAATGCAGGTACACATAGCTTGTTTTTGGCCCCTTTTGAGTACTAGAGTACCACTTATGTGCACCCCTGTCTACAGTTAAATTATAAGCAGAGGGGAAATTATGCAGTGACCCATTTTTATGCTAATTTTAAATGCTTGTTTCTTTATTGCTTCTTCACATTGGACATGAGGCATGCTTTATATTCAACCTTTTGTTCTCTTAAAATGCTTTTTGTTATCTTTTTGTCATTTTTGTTTTATTTGCAATTTAAATAAATGAAATCATGTTCTGGACATTGCTGCCAAGATGAACATTTTATTAATTTTACCAATTATTCAAGAGTGTAGGAGTGCATTGAAATCTGTTGCCGTTTAGTGTACCACTACCACAGTGCATTTGCCCTTCTGTTTGAAAGTTTTTTCATGTCAGCTTACAGCAGGGGTGAGCAAACTTTTTGACTTGTGTGCTGTAATGAGTTTGTGCCCCGTCATACTTTAACAAGCTTACCTTTTCTGTGTGTATTGCCGTATTTCTCTCAATTTCAGCCCAATGTCACCTTGGTGACAATATACTCTGGCTCCCCTCCAATGAGCAGAGATAGGGATGCGTGCACAGCATTATCATTTTAGCACGGCATTGCGTCGGACACCTCTAGGTATTATCTCTGTTCATTTCAGGAAACTATAAAGGGAAGCCAGAACATCTGTTGACAACATGTTAGATCACTGTTTGATAGATTTCTTGTTAGATTCTGGTTGATCACTCAAGATGGGCAGCCATCTATTCCTGATTAATCGCAGAGAACGTGTGCTGTGGTTGATCATTTGGGAACCAAATAAAACATCGACCCTTGTATGGCTGGCTTTAGTTTCCCCATGTCTGGCCTACTAGCTTTCAGTGACAATTAAATTAGTTTGTAGCCATCCATCAGTTAGTGCTGATAATTTTCGCGGTTGTAGCGTTTGTTGTCTTCAGCGCCTGTCGCTTGACTTTGTTCTTGTATACTGCCATCTCTAAAATTTAGGACCATTAATAGTTAGTAGTTATTTTTAAACCCCCAATTGATTTAGTTCAAACAGTGTTTTACTATACAAGTGGTCGCATTGCAAGAGGAGAGCATTGATTTACGCTCTTTTAATTAAGATTAATTTAAGATTTGATTTTGATGATCATCTGTACCTTACAAGCAGAATGTGACACTGGCATGGATTGGTAAATGGATACAAATATAGTTAAAACCTCAACAATGAAGCAGTATGTGGGGCGTTTGTAAGAGACAGACCTAAAATGTTCAGAAGAAACCAGTGTTCTGTTCATCTCAAAACATTCATGGAAAGCGATGCTTTCAATGTGCCCAGTTCACACCAATGTGGTGCATTACTGTAGACCAGACAAACCCAGAAAGCTTGCATTAGCCAATAAAGGATTACTGGAACTTCAGACTCTCTGTGTACTACATTAATACACATTTTTACACAGAGCAGACCTGCTGCATTATGCAGCACCGCAGTGTTATAAAAATACATTTTGTTTGGCCCAGAAAGCCAAATGTGCATGGGTCACCAGCTATACGTCCATTTAATATCAAAGCACACATCAGCAGAACACTGGCTGCAGACGCCCAGAGTGCCTCTAAGTTGTTAGTACGCATATGAGCTGGGTCTGGTTTCCCTATGCAAATAAATAGAGTTTGTTACAGTCAATGCACATGTGGTCTAAACTGTGGGGAATCCACCCGCAAACAGCAGGTAAACAGAATAGTGTCTGGGACACAGCGGAAACAAGCCCCAAAACGTGGGTAAAACGTGCTACTTACAAATCTTAGCCCAAATAGGGCCAGTTTCAGTTCTGCCTTTGCCCAAGGGAAGAGGAGTATTGTTTTTCGAAGCTGGAAGGTGCTTATCTGGTATTTTGAATAACACATTCCTTAATACGCCCAGAAAATCAAAAGGGAGTTATTGAGCTAATATATATTACCATAAGTAAGTGACTTAATGTTAGTATTGCACACTGTACTTGTGGAGATGTTTTTTGGAGCTGGCTAATGGGGTTATCTGAAAACAGTTCCGTGTGTGGGTGGGGTTGAAGTTTTTATTTTGCAGGTCCTCAGCTCACAGAGAATCATTGCAGAGTGGCTGCTCCCAGGTTGCAGCTGATCAATCACTTGTGGAAAGAAAGTTTTATTCCTTGTCTTTGCTTTTGGGTTTCCTTTTAAAATGAACATAGATATGTTTTATTGGTACTACAATCAAGTAGGTATTGAGAAAATACATAGCCAGGTTTTTATTAACAAAATATAAAAATGTTTGTGTTTTTAAGGCCATGCATTTCTGTATTCAAAGCATTATTATTGTATTCAACGTTTATTCATTAGCAGGCGATGTATGTTTTAACGGTGACTTGCACAAAATATACTTAATGTGGACTGACGGTCATGCAGATCTCACCCTCTAAAGTAGATGGCTTTAGACAGCAGTGATTTGCCTTTCCCTAGTTGTTGTTTTTTTTTTTTTTGTCATTTGCTGTGTGGAGACTTACAAAGGTTGTGTCGCACTGTAGTTAATAGTAACTAGTCCTGTATCTTTTTTTATATAATGCTACACAAAACTTCAGGTAGCTGTGGATAGCCATTATGTTTCCATAATAAAGAAACCAATTAATAAACTTTGTTAAATCTCATACTTAGGTAAATGTTGTTTTTTGTATTGTCACCACCAAGTTGGCAATAGTTCTCTACTAAAAAGAAGAGAGAAAATCTAAATTCTAAAGTTATCTTTAGAAGTCTGTATCATATCTTTCTATCAAACAATTCACGCCCTGTAGAAACTTGTTGCTGAGAAACCTACAGTATTTTAGGTTGCAGTATGCTCATACTGTATTTATGTGTGTACTTGTATATCATGAATGTCAAAAAGTATTACTAACAAGTATGTCTTCAAAAAACAGTGTAGACTGTTTAAAGCAGACCTAATGTGAGAGTGAGATGCCATTGGTGACTTGGTGCTGAAAAATACTGCTTAAGGACCCTATACACTTTACAATCTTTCCATACAATTTCTGTACAAATTTTGTTCTACCAGATCCATGTACTATGAGGACCT
The DNA here is from genome assembly GCA_036250615.1 of Ptychadena robeensis. Classification (NCBI taxonomy): domain Eukaryota; kingdom Metazoa; phylum Chordata; class Amphibia; order Anura; family Ptychadenidae; genus Ptychadena; species Ptychadena robeensis. Next base: position 72,119,582 of record CM070034.1, on the reverse strand, counting down.
TTCTAATCCTTCCAATCACTATGTATTCTATCAGGGAGGCCACTGTACTACACAGTTGTTGGAAGATCTAATGGAGATTGTATGGATCGATCTTAAGGTGTATGGGGGGCTTTACCTGGCTAGTGTTTTTCTACTCTGTCTTCCTTAATACTTTGAGTCATAGATGCATAGTGAGTATACAGTTTAGATGTTTATTGTTTATTGTCCTTGTGATGCCTACCTCTAGACATACTTGTATGTCCTATCTAGAGGTAGGCATCCCCGCCCGATTGCATAGCAGCCGATTGGCGCTGCAGCTGGTCGCTCAGAGGAACGGTGGCCACCCTTTGTGTGCCGGACATTAGTAATACAATCAGCCAGGAATTTACTGACATGTTGGATAACCGTGCAATCCTGGTCTATCTGTCCAGGTGGGCACACCTGATTTGTGGCCGAGCGATCGTCGGGAACACACACAAAAGTTGATTGGCCGAGAAATCAGAGACAGGTTCTCTTGACTTCTTACCTGACACCATAAAATACTCTGCAGAAGCTGTAAGAATGCTCAGAAGAGGGATCAGGTACCTGCAAATAGTGTCAAACAAGCGCCCTGATAGGGCTCAATATAATGTTTCAGTTAAGTTTATTTTTTTTCTTTAGCCATTTTGGATTTTTTTACTTTTAACTGTGCTTTAGAAATACATGATTGTCATACAGCACTGGCCCTTCCTGATGTAAAAGTGTTTACATCTTACTAGGTACAATGCATCTCCGACAAGTGGGAAATCAATGCTCCTAATAATTCAAATGAATTGGATCTTGACATAAAAGTTTTAATTGGAAGTGTGACATCCTGTAATAAAAAAGGTGGAGAAATTAATCGAACGACATCTTTTTCCATGCACGATGCCTGTGAAGGTAATTGCTTTTTTGTATTCAGCAGTTTATTAACAGTATTACTACATTTTGTACAATACATATAGAGTACATATAGGTCTAGTCCAGTGGTGGGCAACTGAGTTGATGTGGAAGGTCACAAGTGCGACCTTCAGCACACACATCAAGGGCCACACATCAATTTGTAATGAAAAAAATTACAGCATGCATAGCTAGAAGGCTGAGGCTGCAAGTGGAGGACTGAGGAGGGCCACTGAAGAAGGCCTGAAGGGCCGCATGTGACCCCGGGCCGTAGGTTGGTCACCTAGGTCTAGTCTAGACGCTTAAAATATTTTCTTACGCGTAAACACAGTGCCAAAAGCCTTCCAGATACAACAAAACGAACAATATATATATATATATACACACCTATCACATACTGATTGCTTAGTGGCTTTATTAGAAATGAACATAATGCTCTCCTGCTGATTTTACATGTGACCAATTGTCTGTGGTTAGTTTACGTTTTTATTTATAGATGTTCCCTATAACATTACAAATGTTAACTTATTGATATTAATTCCACTTTTCATTATTTATTTTTAAGGATATGCACCGTATAAAGGAGATTGGGTGAGAGCAGAATATGTAATCAATCCTTCGACATGGAACAGCCAGGCTTGCTCTGTAAAGCCCCTAAGGTGTAAACGGGTAGACCAGGTCAACAGCAACTTTTGTTTTTACATAGAATGTTATGACTAACGTGTGTGTGTGTGTGTGTGTGTGTGTGTGTGTGTGTGTGTGTGTGCGCGTGCGTGCGTGCGTGCGTGCAGGCAGAATTGAAATGACCTAGTCATAGTGATTCTTATTAAAGTAAAGTAGATAGAAAATCTGGATTATATTTTAATAGTAAAAGTGACTATATATTGTAGAAAGAATAAATCTACACATTCCAGCTTCCAGATGGTGAGGGTTTCACATAAGGTTATCACTTTCCAACCCTTTGAGGTTAGGCGTAATCCAAGAAGGTGGTTTTCACTCTTAAGCAGGTAACACACGTGTAAATATGGGCCGAGCACCGTGCACGCTCACGGCCATCTATCTGGCCCATATTTTCTGGTTTTAAGCATGGCTAATCAAATATGCTCGCACATAGGTGACGGGGGTATTGGACATGACCGTAAACCACAGTCGATGTCCATTGCTTTGCATGGAGACCCTGTGGAGTCTCCATGCACAGCATCAGTTGAGCTGGAGACACAGCCCAATATCGGGCAGCAGCGTGATGATGTCATCATGCTGCTGCAGGGAACCTCGAAAAGCTCCAATATGGAGTTGTGTGTTCCCTGTTTTACTTCAACAGTCAGGAGCACATTCCAGCCTCATTCCAGCGTACTTTGCTTGTCTCATCACAGTCAGGTAGGTGCCATCGCAATCCAGCCAAGCCCAAACATGTATATTGGATTGTAAAGACAGAGAAGAGTGATTCATTACTCCAGAGGACATATCTCCACTGCTCTAAAGTCCATGGTTTTTAGGTTTTCTAATCCCCCCCTATGGCACTGGTGCATTGGAGCTGTGTAGAATTCTATTTCATTTACTTACCTGTCTGGAACTGAAACTCGTGGTCTCTCATCATGTTTCACCACTGGCCTCTTTAGTCCTGGCATCCAGTCTTTAAAGTAGTTATGAATAATTCATTTCAAGGATGTGCGGTATTTGTGACAACATTGTAGTTTCAGACTTAATTCACTTTATTTTATTCCTCCAGGTAACAATTACAGCTTTCTATGGTGCAAACGGTGTGATCGATGATAGCATATTCTTCACTCTGGACTCGCTTATACTTCCTAAAGGCTATAAACCTCACCGCAATGACCTTGTTAATGCAGTAGTAGTGGAAAGCAGCCAATCCTGTTATGTTTGGAGAGCCTTGTGTATTGCACCAACTAGCAGAAACGGGTATGTTTCATTTTCTGCTATGAAAGAAATTAAACACTGTTTTTGGATTTTGTTTCCTTTGTTTCTGGATTCCATTGCTTCCCTGGTAGTTTCTCCTCCTGAGGTGGGCATTACTTTTCTGGCTGCAAAACCAATAGATTCCTTTATTTTTTTAGAACTAGGGATTCAGTATTACAGCCTAACGAAATGTCTTTGTTAAGCTGGGAATAGACGTTACGATTTACGTCTATTCCTTATCCGATGCTCTGTACTAGGAGTGGGCGTGATGACATCATCACGCCCGCCTGCTAGTGCCGAGAATCGGACGGCACTCTGTGTGCAGCTCTTTGGCTGGGGGCAGCCATCCCCAGCAGAACTAATGGATCGGATTAAAATTTACCGTCCTGTCGGATAACTGTGCGATCCGACAGGACGCTGACTTTAGCCCAATCCTCGTTAGTTGCTGCATCCAATTCCTGCTCGACCCGATCCTTAAGGGATGGGGGAGCGCTCACGGCATCGGATTGGCGGTTGGATCGTGGAGGAATTGGAACATCTATGCCCAGCTTTACAGAGGAAAGCACTGTTTGTAATGTTTGCAATTTTCTTCTGTGTCATACAGTTCATCAGATGAAGACCATGTGGACTACCAGTACTCTGCTGCTTTGATGATGGATAAAGGAGGCTTAGAAGTTTCCAGACTGACAAATTTTGGCGTGATCAAGCAAGGCCAGAATAAATCTCTGCAAATTTTTATAGAGTATGTCATATTCATACTGCAGTAGGCTGTGCACAATGTTCTTAAAATAGAAATATGTTTGGTGTTCGTATATATGGTGGCTGCTGGTGGTGAATGATGGTTTAACCTTTTGAGCGTTTCGAGGTTGGCACGTTTTTTTTATAACCATGCCACGGGCAATCGCGAGGGAGCACAATATGCTCTGCCGCGATTGCCTGCCCAGCTGGAGGATGTAAACATAAATCCGGTGTCACTGGAGACGCCAGACTTATGTGAAAAAAGGCGACGTGGCCGCACAAAATTTTGATCAGCCAGAGAATGAACGTTTCTCTGGCCAATTGGCAGTACTTTAAATGGGGATCAGGGTCCCCATCCAAAGTATCTGTTGTTGAATCACAAATGATGTATTTCGATTTGCAGAATGATTGACCATGGCGTGATGTCATCATGCTGCGGTCGAATGTTCGATAAACACCCGCAGAGCATAGCGTCTATGATTTCTACAGAGCTGCAGGCACACAGAGCCTTTCCGGCCACGTGTCTTTGGCGTCAGCGCTGACGCCGATGGGGGCGGAAAGGCACAGCACTGTATCACTTTTGGTACAGAAATCTGGACCTCACTGAACCGCCATGAAGGTTAATGTGAAGACAATAAAAAAAACAAAGTTTTCATACCATCACGATGGTGAAGAACGTTCCAGAAACCATGGGAGTTGCCTTCTTTAGTTCTCTCTAGCTGTCAGCATTGTGGGGTTTAAGGGTCCCCATACACCTTTAGATTTCTGTCAGATTTAGATCTCCTTTTGTTTTACAAAACCATGTAATATGAGGGACTTTCTAAACAGTCAAGTCTTCCTGTGTTTAATCGCAGAGGACCCTATATTACATAGTTGTTGGTAGATCTAAAGGAGATGTAAAGGTGTATGGCCCACTTTAGTAACTTCAGTAAGGTGAAAACTAACTTGATGGTCCCGGATAAGGGTTTTCCATGGTAGAAAGGTGATTTCATAGGCTATGTAAGACTATGCATTCCAGGGCAAAAATTCAACAAACAATAAACAACATAAGCAAAAAAGCGCTATGATCTCATTCACCAACATGCCTCGCCAGTAACACAGGCAAAAAAACATAGTACAAATAATAAGGCAGTAATTCAAAGCAAATAAAGTTGTGTTTAAATCCCCCAAGCGTTTCTGACGGCACCATCTCATCCAGCGCTGTCCTGTCAGTACTGCCCCCTCCCGAGTGACATGATGACTTCACATCAGGTGGCGGCAGGACATTCAAAAGCAAAGAACTGTTTCAGTGTGATTCCCCAGATGTGTACACTGTATCCAATACAATTCAAAGTAACACAAAACATATTTCCAATTGTACATTTTTTTTTTATTATAAAAAAAACATAATTATTCTATTCAGGATGTCTACTAGACCCTTGTATGGACATACAAGGGGAGTTACAGGCCTACAATATAAAAAAATATATAACAAAGTCTATGGTGTGCATTTGGTACAGAAATCTGGACCTCAGCAGTGCACTAGGGAGGGTAACAATGTTCAACAAAGAGTTACAGCTACCTTTGCCTGATGGTCTTTTTCTTATTTGTTGACGCCCTCCCAATGACATGGTGTTGCGGCACCCTGCTGAACATGACTCTCTTCAGGACCTCTTGTGTTTTGTGCTAATTCGAGCCCAGCCAAGAGATTCCAGTGCAAGTTGCTGCCCATGCACTGGATTTGGGGCAAACTGTAAAGTGAAGAAGGACTGTTGGAAGGGTCACTCTACCAGCGGGAACTTAAACACCACTTAATTATATTTAATAAACAAATTAGGAGCCCTTCACTGGATAATTGTAAATTAATCCTATTTTATTGATTTTGTTTTGTTTATATTGATTTCTTTTTATTTTTCATTTTCTTGAATGTTGCTCTACAGCACATTTTTGTGAAAGAGTCTTCTCTTAACATTCTAGCTAATTCTGTTTTTGAATGTCTAAAGGAACACTACAAAACTCTCATTCCCTAAAGCCCTCCATACACCTTAAGATCGATCCATACAATCTCCATTAGATCTACCAACAACTGTGTGGTAGAGTGGCCTCCCTGATAGAATACATAGTGATTGGAAGGATTAGAAAGCTCCTCATATTACATGGTTTTGGTAGAACAAAATTTGATTGTACAGAAATTGTATGGAAAGATTGTAAGGTGTATGGGTGCCTTTATAAATGTCAGAAATAGGGATTTGGCTAACCCCCCCCCCCCCCCCATACACATTTTAGATCTCTCCATACAATTTTCTTTAGATCTATCAACAACTTTGTAGTATAGTGTCCTCCTTGATAGAATACATAGTGATTGAAAGGTTTAGAAAGGCCAAACGGTTTTGGTAGAAGAAAAGTTGATTGTACAGAATAGGGGCCTTAAGGCAGGGAACACACGGCTCGATATTTGAACCATCTGATGTTCCCTGCAGCAGCGTGATGATGTCATCACGCTGCTGTCAGATATGGGCGGTGCCGGGGAGACAGCTCTGCTCTCTCCCCAGCACAGCCAATGCTTTGCCTGGAGACCCACGGTTTCCATGCAGAGCAACGGACATCGGCCGTATTTAGGGTCAAGTCCGATATGGCTATTTTGGCCATATGGCCGCTTGAAAACGGCTATGGGCGCATTTTATATGGGCCAGATAGATGGCCGTGAGCGCGCGCGGCCATTGATCTGGCCCATATCTTCATGTTTGTACCCTGCTTTAGAGTATGCCAGCTAGAAGCTGTCAGCAAATCTCACTCTGTTTGACATCCTACTTAACCAAAAATAGAACCCAGTGAACATGTCTTGTCATTTTGCCAAAATCGTTTTTTCAAACATTTACTCATTTTAGAGTTTGGATTACTCTGCGATATTCAGCAGTAAATATATGTGATTTGTATTTGTGGGTTTTATTTCCTGTAAAATATCTGCGCTGCTTTGAGGACATTATTTTTGTCTTTTTTTGTAACAGGAATAAGGGGAACAATTCTCATGCATTGGTTGCTTGCAGAACAGCAGGACTTGAAAAAGAAAACAAGTTCAAGTTTGATGCGTGTCCTTTGATGCAACAAAAATTGGGACAAGAAACAAAAGCTGCCAACCATAAAACTGGTTATGAGGATGAGGGAACTGTAGCTCTGTCTGCTAGTATGATGTCTTCTAGGCATAATAAGGCAAACTTTTCTCATGTGCCCTATTTAGCGCACACTTTGTATTCTAAACGCCTGTATGGTCCTGCATACCCTATAACAACACTATGTTCTCGCCCTATAAACTCTTTGTATGGTGGCACGCCAGAAGTTTATCTAGAGACTAAAAACCAACTGAAAGCAAATGGTGCACAATTTGAAAGCAGCGACTTTGATATGAACAATGTGGAAACTCCTCAGTCTGACTGTAATGAAGCATTAGAGATTCTTCCTGGAGAAAAGACTTCTGTTACCATCACATGTGAAGCAAGGTGCATATTATTTCTTAGAAAAATGTGTCCAATTTAGCTTTATCCAACATTGTTCACTTGTGTTGAGCTTTTAAAACAATTGACACACTTTGATCTACGTCAGAAAAATCCCTTTTCTAAGTTCTTAAAATATTGTTCTTGTACCATGTTTTTCGGACTATAAGATGCACTTTTTCACCCCCAAAATTGGGGGGAAAAAGTGCCTGCATCTTATGGTCCGAGTGTGCAACCACCCACGACATTTGGCCGCCAGTGATTGCAACTTGGCTCCCTGCCAGTGGGGAGCTGAACTATATTGGCTATATTTGCAGAGCCCTGCAGATCTAGCCAATGTGAGAGTGTGGGGAGAGCTGCACTCGCAGGCAGCTTCCTCACACATGCAGCAGAGAGGAGACAGGGAGATCAGTGGGCTGATTTCTCGTCGGTGAGGAAGAAGAGATGCCGAAGTGTGCTCTCTAGTGACACAATTTTTGTGGCTGAAAAGGGGTACTGCATGAGATTTTTTCACATTCATTTAAACACATGAAATATTTTTTTTCTGTTTTTTTTGCTCTAAAAATTGGGTGCGCCTTATGGTCAGGTGCATCTAGTAGTCCGAAAAATACAGTAAATATTCATAACATTTTGAGTAAAGATGATTGCAAAAAACTTGAAAATAACAGGAAGTTGCATTCAGATTATAGCTGAGCCAATGAAACTGCAGTTGCTGTTCTTGATAGTTTCAGCTTCAGTTGCATGCATTGACATGCCTCTCCTATAGGTAAAGGTCCACTTTGGTGGTTTGGGAGCCGATGTGTCACAGTTTTTTATCTGCAGCCAAACAGCTCCCATTACCTACAATGTTGTAGGTCCGCTGCCGCGGATTGCCAGCAGTGCGGTCGCGTAAAAAAATACATGGTTTAGCACAGTGGTGGGCAACTGAGTTGCTATGGAGGGCCACAAGTGCGGCCATTACTAAAGGGCCGCACATAACATTTTCAATCTATACTGACTTGTATAAGATTTTTTTTATGTGAAAATGACAACAGGTATAGCTAGAAGACATCATTTTCCATTTTTAAATAACAAAATGTATTTAAAATGATACTTCAAGCATTGGGTAACACTGTAGTATGGTGATGCACATTTTCATTCAGAGGTTATGTGATGTAATATGAGTTCCTATGCATGGACAGTTAGGTTTCGTGGGCTGCAAGTAGAGGACTAAGGGGGGCTGCCGAAGAACGCCCAAAGGGCCGCAGGTTGGGCACCTAGGGTTTAGCACGTCCATTGATTTAAATAGGGTGCGGATTTTAGGCCATTGACAGTCAATACATTGTCAATCAACTGAAATAAAAACAAAATTGCGGGACAACCGCAGCTGATCTGCACAGAAAATTGCATGCTTTCCGTGTTTGTTTTTCATCTGATTCGTAGTGGAGCCTTACCCTAATTTCCTCTGATTTTGAGTAAAGGCACAATAATGTAAATATGTGGCAAGCAAATGCTACAATGCACTCTGACCAATTGCAGTCAAATCACTTTACACACTGGAATTCGCATTTAGCACGGGTTTGCTGTCCATTAAATTTTTTGCTGTATCATTCAGTCATACATGGGTTCAGTCATTCCATTTGTGCACATTTCGTCTTTATTGCCTACATCATTTCGTCTTTATTGCCTACATAAACATGTATTTGTCTCATTAGGGTATGTATGAAAAAATAAGTAATAAGTTCTATCTCTTTAGAAACCCTGGCCGATGCAAAGAACTTGTTTTATTTTGTTTCCAAGACTTTGTGATTGGACGCTATGTTGAAGCTACAATTCAAAGTGAAGAGGAATTCCTATTGCTGCCTTCTAAAGAGTATACTTCCAGAAACAACAAACCTCTGCAGTTACCAGAGTGTAAAAGCAGCATCGTTCTTTCTGCACCACAAAAAAGGCATGTTCTTGCATATTATCCAAAACAGAAAGCTGACTCCCTTGTTCAGAGTAACATGTTGTCTGCCTTTAGTGAACTGTGCAACCCACAAAGCGCCTCTTGGTAATCTCTGCATTTTTTATTATCTGCATTTCTTAATGCTTTTAACTCTTTGAGGCTTTTAATGGGTTACATGGGTTTTACAGTGGGCCATGGCTGTGTTGGCGCTGTTTCATAGAGATATCCCTTTATAAATGTGTAAAGTTCTGAATTTCTTCTTAGCATATTAGTGATTTTTATTAATATATAGATTGGTATATTTTTTATAGATTATCACGAAGACAGCTTCCCAGTTTTATTCCACATTATCCAGTCCCAGAGAGGCTGCATAAATGCATTGAGCAAAATATGGATGTGCTGGCAATAGAACCTAGCTTAGGAGAGGTAAGTGTTTTATTTGGACTGTTAGTATTGTTGAATTTAAGTATATTCTGAGGCAGAATTCACATAGTTGATTTCAGGGAGGCTGGCCAGTTGTCAATTACTGATCACCGCTTCTATGACATCCTATGGATAACTGCCCGAAAACTGATGGCTGCCGCAGTTTTCAGGTGATCAGTCTTTGAAAAGGATTTTCAACTGACCATCTGAGTGCAGTCAAAGGAAAACCTAGCTCGCTAGGCTAGTCTGAGACTTGTTGAGCCTGTTACATAGACAGCTCATTTATATGGTTATATACAGGGGTGCACATAACTTTTTTAGTGAGCTACTCAGATGAGTACCAGGAGATGATGTTTGGTACTCATCCCAAATGTAGCGTGGTTTTAATAAGTGCTGTCTTCCTCGCTGTCTTCTACCTGCATTGTACTTTCTGCAGCAGATGGACCTCCCTGTTCCTGATGGTCCTCCGATTAGCGGTCTCCATCCACAGGTCACCAGCTGGCTTTGGGTTAAATGTAACTCTCACAGAACAACACTGCTTGAACCCCCAGATCTCATACCTTAGTAGTGCAGCTCTAAAATGTTCTGGGTTAGTAACTAACCCTTGAGACTAACTGCAGCTAAAATGCCAACCTTTTGTAGTCATATTTCAACTGTTAAAAATTCCAACAGCGCTGTTTTCTTGTCAGATTTTACCCTTTGGGTTTGTGTCCACTGCTTCTATTTCCCACAGTGTGCCCTAAGCCACAGGCAAACTGCCCTCAAGTTGCGGGAAATCCACCGGCAAATGTGGTGTCCAGTGCAGGAAAACAACATGGGACACATGGCCTTACATATGCCTACTCTTACTTTCAACCCATAGATCTCCAACAACCTTAAAAGAACAATCTTGTTTTAGTAATTTGCATTCTCAATTTCACACCTCTAACTGCACCCTTTCATGGTTATTAATGTTTCCCTGTGGTTATCCAACTGACATAAATTGTATACATTTAACAATAAAAACTTTAAGAATTTTTTCAATCTAAAAATGTAACTTTTTATACATGATACAGTGAAGATGTTTTAATGTGTTTCAGCCACTGGAGCCACAAAATGCACTGTCTAACAAAAATATAGGTCCACATAGGCATCTTTTTATCCCATTTACGTACTGGCGGACCACTTTTGTGCACCCCTGGTTATATGGTTTATATTAAGCATGTGTAAAAATAGTTAGCCATAAATACACACAACATCATTAATTTATGCAGCAGTACGCATTGCCAGGAAGTTGGACATGGTGATACAAAAATGTTGAAGTGGGGAATTTTAGGCATATTCGGTTTTGTAACTGCATCTTACTAACCATATCACTTTTTTCTTCTTCTTCATAAGCATTTCATGTTTATTATCTGTGGTGACTGCATTGTTTTAGGGGTTTTTACCCTTACTTGGTTCTAGTAAGACACCTCCTGTAGGTGGTTATGCTTCCTCGTTTTCTACAACTATGCAGGAACAACATAGCCATCCTTGTACATAAGCATTGCCAACCTGTGCAGAGGGTAGAGATAGATGTACTATAGATAACTGGAGAACAAATCCTTGTTCCAGCTAACATTTTCATAAATGGCTTCAGCAAGGCCTTTGCTTAATGGTTAAGGATTTTAAAAAGTATATCCACTAAAATGTGAGCACTCCTGTCGGTGGTAATGTCTTAGTTCTCTAGCTGACACTTCTGTTTAGTTATCTTGGAGTGTTATAAGACAGTCAACTATTTGTTCAGCTTTACCTAATAAACAATGTAAAGGAGTTAGTTTTTATTCAGCAAAACAGCCATGATGCCAGACTTCTGGAAAGGAGACAAGAGCATCATCTGGTGGCAGACAATGAGAATGCATTTTCTGCATCTAAAATGTTTCAGCTTAACCTGACCTAAAAGAAAATATTACATATACATATACATTGTGTTTGTAGATCTATAAAATGTAAAAAATATACCCTTTGCTAAAGCCCCCCATACACGTTCCGATTTTTCGTACGAATTTTGCCGACCGACCGATCGGGTCGGGAGATTAATCGGATTCGGAATTATGTACACGCTTCGGACCTGTTCGTAAATTTTTGGTCGATCTGCTGTTGATAAATAGGGTCGGGCTGATGGATCGGTGATAATTCGAATTCCGATTTTTCGTGCCAGCCGACCGACCGACCATGAAATTTTAGGTGAAAATCAGGTGACGGGATCGGACGAAAAATCGGTCGGGAGAATAATCGGAACGTGTATGGGGGGCTTTAGATTTAGTTTGGATTACATGGTGTTGAACTGCAATCAATATTTTGATTCACTTTATTTAGGCCCTGCGTTTGGAAAATTATCGAAAAAAGATGTCCACTTTGCTTTGGCTTGAAGATATTCACAATGAGAGAGAAATGAAAGAGTTGAGCCTGAGTGGTGTCTGCTTGCAAAAACGTGGTGGATTTCTTGTGCTTGAAGTGCCTGGATTAATCGAGGGAAGACCATCTCTCTTCCCAGGTGTGTCTATTATAAATAACAATCATTTAATCCCTTTGCAAAATGATATTGTAGTTGCATATTGGGTAATTGACATTTAAGGTATACTTAAGGATTTTTTAGTATCTTATATTGTACATTTATTCTAGGATGTTTTGTTTTTAAATTTTTATCCAAAAACATCTCCAAAGCTAGAGTAGTTTTGTTAATGTATATTTCAGAAGAATCTCCTGTGTAAATGTTAGCTGATAACCACATGTACCCGTAAAATGTTTAGAGCATATTATCGAAGACTCCCTGGTCTGCCATTTTACAGGGACATTAGTGATGGGCTGCAGTTTGCAGCAAACACTTTGGTTTATTGTTCATTGCTTTGTGAGCCATTTATTGAGGTGTTTATTTTTAACCTGCCTTTTTTATCTATTGTAAATTAATTGTAATGTACATTTAATTAAGGTTAGCCGGGGAGGTGGAGGAGCTGTCAGATGGCCAGATCTACTGTCTGTACTGTATTGTTTATATCGGCAGAGCCCTGCTGATATAAGCTGTGTTGCTTAGAGCCCTGCTGATATACACAACAAAGCAGACCGATTGTTAGGACCCTGGCTGTACTGGTCATCACCAGCAGGTGGCTCCCTGCAGGCATGAGCTGGGTGGAGCTCACTCCTCCCTCGTTAGCTTAGTGCTATTAAGGTGAGCTCCATCCAGGCCATGGTTGCTGTTCATTTGGACTTGGATCTGTTTCTGTTTCTTTGTGCTTTTCTGAACCTTGTGCTTCCCCTGGCTTTATGTTCCTGAACCGTGATACCCGTGGACTTTGACCTGAACCCTGATCCAGAGGAGGGGGCTGTTCATTCTGTCAGGATCCAGGACAAGGAGGCGACCAGGCAAATTGCACACAATG
>CM070034.1:72093559-72104828 GCA_036250615.1 Ptychadena robeensis | reverse complement strand
CAGCCACCATGGCCTGGATGGAGCTCACCTAAATAGCACTAAGCTAACGAGGGAGGAGTGGGCTCCACCCAGCCCATGCCTGCAGGGAGACACCTGCTGGTGATGACCGGTACAGCCAGGGTCCTAACACCGATATAGCTAGTCGGCATCTCTTCCATCTGTGTGTGAGCTGCTCTCATGGTGCAGCTTCCACACAGCCTAGAGCCTAGGTGCCCAACCTGTGGCCCCAGGGCCGCATGCGGCCCTTTGGGTGTTGTTTGGCGGCCCCCTTGGTCCTCCACATGCGGCCCCCTTGGTCCTCCACATGCGGCCCCCAAAACCTCATTGTTAATGCATAAGGCATAGCAACTCCCCTGTGAAGTGGTCACACGGTGACCCAGCTTTCCTTATCAACTTTGGCTCCTACATCAGTGAAATTGTCAATGTTGATTGGGGAAACCAGGTCTACATATGAGTGTTGCCCCCAGGGGCAGTAGGGGGGTGGATGCTGTCAGGTTTTGACTGCCTGTCGGGAGCTGGTCCACCGCCTGCTGAGATATGTAGATGGGAGGAGGGTCTAGACCGATGTTATGTGCGACCCTTTAGTGATGCCGAGGGCCGCACTTGTGGCCCTACATATCAACTCAGTTGACCACCACTGGCCTAGAGGGAAGACATTCCCCCAAAGCCCCCCCCCCCTTCCCGGTGTGTGAGGCAGATGACGATGTGCCGTGAAGTGTGCTCTCTAGTGACACCATTTTCAGTTGTGTCTGAAATTTGCTATTGCAGGAGATATTTTTACCAATTGATTTGAACACTTAGAACAAATATTTTTTTCTGGTTTTCCTGCTCTAAAAACCGTATGCACCTTATGGTCATGTCATATTGCCTGAAGAAGGGATCTGAGACATTCCGAAAGCTTGTTTTTTCAATTACTTCAGTTAACTAATAAAGAATATTACTTGAACCCCAAACTCTCTATCATTATATTTTCAGGCACCACTCGCCCATCTTTCTGGCCACATTCACAAACTGTAAACCTATGCTTTTACCCCTGGTAGTATAGCAAAATATATGCTGTGTATTATGATTGCTTAATTTCTATTCTTTTTTTAAATCTTTTCATAGCGAACCTTGTACAAAATTTTATGTTTTGCATAACAAAACATTCTAACACTCTGACCCCTTAAGTATGAAGAAACAAAGGTGTAACCTTAAGCTGAGGGATCTGATCACCAGAGTTTTCAACATCTAAAAATATCTAATTCCACCAGCTTTAAATTTAGTCAAAAACAGCCACAAATTTTTTAGCTTAAATAAATGAAGAAAGACTTTGAAACTGTTCCTGTGGGTTAAGTAACTTTTAAATGTTCTGCTTTTTTCATCCTTTCAGGAGACAAGATTGTGCTAAAATATCAAGCATACACCTCTACTGTAGTTGAGTTCTTGGGTACAGTGGTTGAGGTTAGTATCTATTCATTTTGATTGCAACTTCATTACTTACAAGAAGGCTCAAAGATCCATGTCTTCACTGCGCCGAGCCGCTCCGCCGATGTAAGGCTGAGCGTAGTCAAGTATGTTCAGCCTCTGCATCGGCGGATGTGTAAACAGACCATCCACCAAGCACATACATCGGGACCCCTCCGCTTAGCATATACGCTTAGCGGAGAGGTCCGACATATAATGGAAACAAGTCCTTATACTTTTTTTAAATACTTTTCTCAATTTAGCAAACTAGTAATGCAAATGAAAGAAAACCAAATACTTTATTACGTTGGTATTGAAAGATGCAGAAACCCTCTTTGCATTAGTTTTGTAACTTGTATTTCAAGTATATGGCCAATGTACTAGCTCCAATAATGTAAGGAAAATATAATGCCATTTTAAGGTGTAGAACATTCAAAGATTCAAAATGTTAAAAATAGGGGGCATGGGGTGGTATAAATTAATATTTGTGGTATTAATGAATTGTAGAAATGTTTTTAATCTCACACCTATTGTGTCCCCTAGTCACATTACGACACACTAAGCTTCCCGAGGCTAGACCCCTCATATAATGATCCATTTGATGATGAACCCCCCCCCCCCTTTTTTTTGTGTAAAGTTTAAGCTTTAAAAACCAGCAAAATAAGATCTATTTTATCTATTTTAAACTTCTCCCCACTCACTGGCTCTTTTGTGGTGATGTCCTAATACAACATGGAAATGTTGTATATTTACAAATGCATAGATACTTCATAGGGTGGCACAGATTTTTTTTGTTTTTTTAGGTCACACAATGGCTTCAAAATGCTTTGAAATCTCTACAGAATTGCTTGTGAAAATTTACTTATGATTTGTGCTCCACAGCTGCTTACTTTTTTCATGCTGAGAAAAATACTCACTTGCTCAAATTTGAATAAGAAATGGCCAGCACTTGTATAAACCATATGCATAAAATTATAAAATGGCAGATCAAATGTTTTGATTTTTTTCTGTTTTAAGATACTTGATGAGGAAGTCACATTGAGAGTTAACTCAAACTTGGAGCAGTCCTACAATTTTGATCCAATGGAAGTCGAATTCACATATAACAGGTATGAATACCTGTTACCAATTTTCAAAATTTTACAACTCTAGTGTGTTGTTAATTTGCTAGAATGCAAGCATTTTCTGTCAAATGAAAAAGCAAAAAATGCACCGTGGGTATGAATAGTGAAGGAAACCTGTACCTATAGGTTGCAAAGCATTAGTAGCCTAATAAAGCCTTTTGTTTTAATTGTCATATAATTAAATATGCATATACAGTTGCAAGAAAAAGTATTGGAATTATGTGGAGTTTTGCCTGAATTGGTCATAAAATGTGCTCTGATGTTCATCTATGTCACACCAATAGAAACACAGTCCTCTTAAAACACTATGATAGGAAATAAGACGAAAATAGGTTGCCAGCATCCCAAAATGGTAATATGAAAAGAAAAGGTTGCACCCCAATAGCACCAGAACTCCTGGGCTACCTTAGAGAGAGAGGGATTTTCGCAACATAATGTAAATCTATGTCCAACTTGTAAAGAGAACACAATACAATTTATTAATACAGTATTTATACACAAACCAAATTTCAAAGTCCAATGCTTGTCTCGCGACCTGTTTCGCGATTTAAGCATGCTTAAAATAACCTGAGGAAGCGAATCTTTATCGCGAAACGCGTCGAGAAACAAACATTGGACTTTGAAGTTTGGTTTTATTGTTTGTGTATAAATACTGTATTAATAAATTGTATTGTGTTCTCTTTACAAGTTGGACATAGATTTACATTATGTCGCAAAAATCCCTCACTCTGTCTCTAAGGTAGCCCAGTAGTTCTCCTGGTGCTATTGGGGTGCAACCTTTTCTTTTCATACTACACAAACATATGTTTTCATGTTTTTATTGAACATAACGTAAACATTCACAGTGTGGGGTGGAAAAAGTATGTGAACCTTTGGACTTATAATAACTGGTTGACCCTCCTTTGGCAGCAATAACCTCAACCAAACGTTTCCTTTAGTTGCAGATCAGACCTGCACAATGATCTGGAGTAATTTTGGACCACTCCTCTTCACAAAACTGTTTCAGTGTAGCAATATTCATGGGATGTCTGGTGTGAAACGCTCTCATGCCACAGCATTTCAATTGGGTTGAGGTCAGGACTGGGCCACTCCAGAAGCGGTATGTTGTTTTGTTGAAGCGATTCTTATGTTGGATGACTTGTATGCTTTGAATCATTGTCCCGTTGCTTCACCCATCCTCTGCAGAGCTTCAGTTGGGGGACAGGTCTTATGTTTTCCAGCAAAAAAATTTTTCCATCAATGACAAATATCTGTCCAGGCCCTGAGGCAGCAAAGCAGCCCAAAAACATGATGCTCCCTCTGCCATGTTTTACAGTGGGGATGAAGTTTTGATATTGGTGTGCTGTGCCTTTTTTTTTCTCCACACACAGTGTTGTGTGTTTTTTCCAAACAACTACATTTTGGTTTCATCTGTCCACAGAATATTTGCCAGTAGTGCTGTGGAACATCCAGGTGTTCTTGACAAACCTGCTGCAATATTTTTTTGGGACAGCAATGGCTTTCTATTTGGTGTCCTCCTATTTACTCCATTCTTGTTTAATGTTTTCCTTATTGTAGATGTCTCAACAAAAATGTTAGCATGTGCCAGAGATTTCTGTAAGTCTTTAGCTGACACTCTAGGATTCTTCTTTGCCTCATAACCATTCTGCGCTGTGCTCTTGCAGTCATCTTTACAAGACGACCATGCCTAGGGAGAGTAGCAACAGTGCTAAACTTTCTCCATTTGTAGACAGTCTGTCTTACCGCGGACACATGAACATCAAGGCTTTTGGAAATACTTTTGTAACCAATCCAGTCCAATTCTTGATGGTAGGTCTTCTGAGAGCTCTTTTATGCGACGCATGGTTCACCTCAGATGGTGCTTCTTGAAACCAGTAAACCCAAAACTGATGTGTGTTTTTAAAGGGCAGGACAGCTTTCAGCATCACATCCAATATCATGACACTGATTAGACTCAAGGTTGAGAGAAGTCATTAGGCTAGGTGTTCACATACTTTTATTTTTCCACCCTGCACTGTGAATGTTTATATGTTATGTTTAATGAAACCATATGTTCGTGTAGTATTTTTTAAAGCAGTTTTTCTATTGGTGTAATATACAGTTGTGTTCAAAATTATTCAACCCCCACTGAAATTGAGTGTTTTGGCCATTTTGACATTGACTTTGATCATTTCAGTCATCTTGTTTACAATGAAATGAAAGAGACACTTATAAGTCTGACAACTATAACATAACATTAATAATGAAATAACCACAAATGTCTTTTCTGTGCTCACATCATTATCAGTTTTATTCAACCACCAAGTTGACATTCATTCTTAGTACTTAGTACAACATCCTTTTCCAGTTATAACCACTTTTAAACGTGAAGCATAGCGTGCCACAAGTGTCTTGCAGCGATCTACGGGTATCTTAGCCCATTCTTCATGGGCAAAAGCCTCCAGTTCAGTCACATTTTTAGGCTTGCACGCTGCAACTGCTTTCTTCAAGTCCCACCAGAGGTTCTCAATCTGATTTAAGTCTGGTGACTGTGATGGCCACTCCAAAATGTTCCAGCCTTTAATCTGCAACAATGCTCTAGTGTACTTGGAGCTATGCTTGTAATCATTGTCTTGTTGAAAGGTCCAGTGTCTCCCAAGTCTCAGGTTTGTGACAGACTGCATCACATTTCCTTCCAATATCTCCTGGTACTGAAGAGAATTCATGGTACCTTGCACACGCTGAAGCGTCCCTATACCCGCAGAAGCAAACCAGCCCCAAAGCATGATTGGCCCCCGCCATGCTTCACAGTAGGCAAGGTGTTTTTTTCTTCATAGGCCTTGTTCTTCCTCCTCCAAACATAGCTGTCTCCAAAGAATAAGAAGGGTCGACTGCAGTATGCCAAAAGTCATGTGGACAAACCACAAAAGATTTGGAATAGTGTTCTTTGGACTGATGAAACTAAATTAGAACTGTTTAAGCCCATGGATCAACGCTATGTTTAGAGGAGGAAGAAGAAGGCCAATGAAGAAAAGAACATCTTGCCTACTGGTTATTTCATTATTAATGTTATGCAATATTTGTCTGACTTACAAGTGCGTCTTTGATTTAATTGTAAACAAGATGACTAAAATGATCAAAATCAATGTCAAAATGGCCAAAACACTCCATTTCAGTGGGGGTTGAATAATTTTAAACACAACTGTAGATCGGAACACATTTTATGACCAATTTATGCAAAACTCCACATAATCCCAAAGGGTTCACTTACTTTTTCTTGCAACTATATGATACAATTTACAATTTTAACCCAAGGTGCCTAATTTTACAAAACAGGACTTCTGGGGAAACTGAAGGACTTGAGTATACAGTAAATTATACTCTGAACTGATTCTTCATGAGGGCTTTTTTTCAACACTTCATACAATTTAGAATGCATAATTTCCCAAACAGTGTTCATGCATGAGACTCTTTCTGTTTCTGTTAATTAACCTCCCTAGCGCACCACCCGTACCGCGTCGTTTGTAACCGCCTGCAATTCCTGCCCGCCCCCTGTCCACAGAGTCGGCATCATTAATGTATGTACTTTCCTCTAGGACCTCTGAGGTGTTCAGTGAACTCCAATCTTTCTTTAAATTTTACACTTGTACATTCTTCTCTCCCATACTGAATTGCTTACTTGATATCACTATGTACAGTCAGCTTTTCACATTGTGCACTAGAAGCCTTAGCATGTCCTATACATCCTGCCTCATTTTCTGGCTGATGGACAAATGGCATCATCACATGTGTGTGTTACCACAGTCCCTTCCTGCTATCTATGATCTTGCTTTAGAGACGCAATTGTGATGTCAATGGATTTAAATATGGTATGTCATAAAATAGAAACATTTTAGTTAATATTGTCATTATCAAATTAGGGAGCACAGGAAGGAACTGAATCAGAGAAGGCAAGATCAAACCAAACTGAACCCCTATTTTAGAGAGAATGCAGAAAAAAGTTGGCCAATTTAGGACCTTTTTAAATGCCACACATTGTACAGCACCTGGCCTTATGCCTGAGCTTTATAAATACTATACTGGGTTTAGTGATTCTAAACGTAGTAAAGGGAGAAGATCAGAATGCCAACCAGGCAGCTTACATAATCTATGTATTTATGTAATTATTTTATGTTCACACAGTATCACTTGTTGAAAACATTTTAATTCTATATTATTTTTTTAAATAAGATATTTATTATTTTTCCAACATGTAAAATACAGAACTACAAGCAGGAGGTGCCAGTTTGCCGTTGAACAAGCAGAACATCTTGGAAGAGCAGGTAAGCACCTGTGGCGTAAGGCCTTATTCAGCAAGCTGTCAAAGCACTTAAACTAACTTTAAGCTTTAAATGTGGTTTGCATTTGCATGGTCCTTTGCCACGAGGTCGGCTGTATCAGCATGCATTCCTAAAAATGCACATGGCAATATATACTGTAGTTGCATTCATACATATGTGGACAGAAAGAGCTTTTTTGTACTTTTGGTTATGTACATTACATCAATGAAATTTTAATGAAACAACTCGGATGAAGTTGAACTGCAGACTTTCAGCTTCAATTTAGTGGTTTGAACAAAAAATTGCATGAAAATGGCAGAAACTACACAATTGCTTTTTTTTTTAGAATGCTAAATTTTATGGTCAAAAATCACAGAATTATCAACCATCATGTATAAAAGTGTTGTACATATTTAAAACATGTACATTGTTAAACTATATACAGCTCCATATTCAGCAAAGATCTTTACAAACTGTACTCCTTTGATGTATCTATGTCTTCCTTTGGTATAAGTGCACTAGGTCTTTTAATGGGAGACCGTGGAGGCCTGTAATTGGTCCCTGCATTGGTGGACCCTCCATGACGCAGATCTGCGTCATGAAGGGTCCACCAATCATAGTAGTGTTTCATTTTAGTAACGGATATAGACGTCTCTAGACCCATTTTAATATTCCAAACAAGCTGAGTCCATGAATAGTTATAGAGTTAAACATCACCCAGTCTTTTGTGAAAGCTTTAATGTATGTTTGCTTTTCCTTAGTGCTGTTTCCAGAGATGGTGATATTACAGCCTCCACAGGTCAGCACCACAGGGCTTCACAAGGAGGATTGTATGGGCAAGAAAGAGCAGACACTCGCCCAGCAGGAAAATCAGGTAAATAAAACGCTCTTGGAGGAGAGCCCTATTGATTTAGTGTACAATGAGTAGTTAGCGCCATTGTTTAAAACAATCCAAATGATTGCATAATGCATTCCTTAGGTTCATGAAATAAAGAACTGAGGTTTCCAGAATAAACATGCCATAAAGTATTATTTAAGCTGAAAGCATTTTGTGTGTATTATACCTGTTCATATTTTTCTCAATAAACACTGAGCAGCAGTATGACATTTAATTCTGGAAATGTCAAGGAATTCCTTGTTCTTAAAAGCAGAAAGATTACTTCTGGCAGATAGCACAGTTCTCATTTTGATAAACACAGTGCTTGCCTTGTTCAGGCCCCTTTTCAATCCAAAGTACTTAATAGACCTGAATTACTAGTGTCTGCATTGTTTTTGTGCTTCGTTGCTTGGAGCATTGATAAATCTATAAATGAACGTCGCTTACAATAAGTTTCTGAATTCTGTGTTGTTCTTACAAAGACGGCTTCTCATAACTGTGCTCAGCCAGTAATCATGAGGGTTTTTTTGGGCTCTAGATTTTAGATTTTCCTAAAAATACATTTAGCTCTGCAGTCATGATGGGTATTCCTGCATTTGCTTTATAAATTCAGAGTACAAGCGGCCATACTTTCGTTATATTCATTCTATATTCATTCTCTATCGGACAAAGGTTCTCGATCTCAACCAAAAAATCTATCATAAGCGATCAGATATGTTGTTAAATTTTTATCGATTTGTTAAACAACTAATGTATATTCATTCAACATCATGTATGGCAAAAAACAAGGGTATACATTCCATACATGCACAAACGATATTCAATCAAATTATCGAACGTCCTTATCGAATCTATCGTCGATTGTCCAAAAATGTGTATGGCCACATTTATGTTTAGGGTTTGTCTGGCCTGCTAGGGTCACATCATGATCATGTTTAATAATGGTACCCAAGCTCAACTTACATACTTTAAAGGTAGTTTAGGAGGTTTTACCAATTAGTAAATGTGTCCGAATTTTAAAGCTATGCAGACAAAACATACATAAATAAATTGTTTTATATTCTGTGTGTATTTTTGTATATAAAAGTTATATGACCTACATGGAAAATGATAAAACAATAAAAAAGATGGAGATGCAATCATACGTTTGAGAGCTTTTTAGAAGATAAGAGTATAAGCCTATAATCACTGTCAATGAGGGTGACCAAACATGTACTAGGTAGGTTTGCCTGGGATGACAGGCTTGAGCTTAAATACCATAAAATCCATCTGGGAGCTGAGTCGTTGACATTGTTTGACTACCCAGACTCTTTTAAGCTAAAAACAACTGAACATGACAGACTGGAGAATATAATTTAACCTCCCTAGCGCACTGCTGAGGTCCAGATTTCTGTACCAAAAGTGCACCATAGACTTCAATAGTAAATTTTTCTTTATGTCGTAGGCCTTCCCAAAATATGTCCGTACAAGGGTCCAATAGACATCCTGACTATAATAATGTTTGAAACAAACAATTATGTAAAATAAAATAAAAATGTTTAATAAAAATAATGAAAAAAAAACGAAAAAATTAGGACACAAAACTATGCTGCTATGTACTAAATATCGCCAAAATAAAAAGTCTCTGGTGCCCCAGATGTTCCCATTTGCACTTAACCCTCTCTAACCCGGTGTGATAAAATCACACCAGGGAAGAAAGGGTTACTGCAAATGGGCACATCTGGGGCATCAGGGACTTTATTCTGGCGATCTCCCAGAGCCCCGATTTGTACTGGACGGCAGCACCTCGTCCAGTGCGATAGAAGCAGTTGGAGCGCTGGACGAGGTGCTGCCGTCCATAACGCTAGGGCGGTTAAAGGTAGCCATAAACGGTATAATCCCTGCCCAATTTTGCGGCTGATTGCTCGGTGGCCATTTGGCCGCAAATGGGATGTGCCCACCTGGACAGATCAACCAAGATTGCACTGCAAGTTGGACGCACTGTGATCCCACATGTCGTTAAATTACTGGCCGGGGGACCAGCACGCAAAGGGTGCGCTACGATTCTCTGATCGACCGGCTACAGCATGATGACGCCATCACACTATAATCGGCTACTAGAGAATCGAATGAGTATTATACCGTGTATGGCTACTTTTAAATTATGGACCTCCTGTGAACTATTCGGATTTAGTAATGACATTTAAAACCTCTTTTAGTCATAGTGATTGACTCCCTTTTTCTTCCTCCCCCAACTTTTTCTCCCATACCGCCAATTATTTTGCTCAAGCCCACCATCCTAAGTCCCTTACAGGATTTCTAATTGTCCAATATGACTTCAGTTGTGTTTCCACTATCACCCTACATATTCCTTCATTAAAATGAGAACCAACAGCAAGAAAAACACCAGACTTCAGCCAAAGACTTTTATCTATTTAAGCCATATGTATAAAAGCCATCTATTGTATTTGCCTCTCTCTAATATATTATGTTATTTAACTTGTACTGTAACTGTAATTTAGGCTGTCACAGTTACTACTAGATATTGGTAACATCTTCTGGCAGTATCAATCAGCCAAAAAATCACTGTTAGGACTAATTCAAATTTGTCGGTTTGAAATGTGCTGGTTTTCGGGTGGTTACCAAGGATAACATGGGGGTTGTCTGTATCCATATCCCAAGCGCCCGCACACAACTGTCAACTGTTGGCTGCCTTGAAATGGACCCTATGATTTAGCCCTTTATCGTGTGTTTATACGAAAAAAAAATAACTATTATGTTGCTGAAAGACGTGACGTGAAATATATATATACAGCCCATGATACAGTTTACAGTCGAGCCCATAATTGTTCATACCCAAGACAAATTTTGACTTTTTGTGGGAAAAAAACATTTCTCAGTTTGTATTAACATTTGAGCCAAAAGTGTCCAGTCCAACATAATTCATACCCTAATCAATAGAAAAGCCTTTATTGGCTATTACAGCAATCAAACGCTTCCTATAATTGCTTTTTTGCCCATTCATCTTTAGCAATGAGCACCAAATCTTTCAGGTTAGAAGGTCTTCTTGCCATCACCCTGATCTTTAGCTCCCTCCACAGATTCTCAATTGGATTCAAGTCAGGACTCTGGCTGAGCCACTCCAAAACGTTAATGTTGTTGTCTGCTAACCATTTCTTCACCACTTTGGCTTTGTGTTTTGAGTCATTGTCATGCTGAAATGTCCACTGGTGTCCAAGACCCAAGTTTCTTTGCAGACTGCCTGATGTTGTTGTTGAGAATCCTTATGTATTGCTCTTTTTTCATGTTCCCGTTTACTGTGATTAGGTTCCCTGGTCCATTGGCTGAAAAACACCCCAAAGCATTAGGTTCCCACCGCCATGTGTGACAGTGGGGATGGTGTTCTTTGGGTTGAAGGCTTCTAATTTTTTTACACCAAATTAAGGAAACATCATTGTGACCAAACAATTTCACTTTTGTTTCATCTGACCATAACACAGAAGACCAGAAGTCGTCTTCTTTGTTCAGATGAGCATTTACAAAGG
>CM070034.1:72074442-72087971 GCA_036250615.1 Ptychadena robeensis | reverse complement strand
CTATGGTGCACTTTTGGAACAGAAATCTGGACCGCAGCAGTGCGCTAGGGAGGTTAAAAAGAAGGAAAGCATGAAAGAGTTTAGTTGTTGCTTCTCAAAGAGGAAGGGCCAATTGTATTGAAACTTTTTTTTATGTGAGTTCAGTTGCTTTGCAATAAAGTAGAATAGTACCATTAATGCCAAGACAAGATGTAGATGCTTAAGAGAGAGAGACATCATATAGATATATAGACATAGGCTTGTATCCTTCCAGAGCAAAGATCAGAAAACTCTTCTTCTTTTCAGGGTACAGAGATGCGGGAAGGAAGCAATCCATCTTGGTTTAATCCTTCTGAAGCTGTTCAGGTTATGAGGTATTGCTGTATACTTGCAAAACATGTTACTACATCTGTTTCTGCTAAAGAGATTGGAGTGATTACGCCATACCGAAAACAGGTATGTGTATTGAAATGTATTGTTAGCAATATGCCTTGTGGCAGTGGTTCCCGAACTTTCCCTGCAGGGCCCCCTTTTCTGGATATGAATATTATTGACCTCCTCCCATTTCACACTAGCTGTGTTTTTATTGCAGTATCTTGTACTACTACTAGTGTGAAATAGTCCTCAAATTCCTACAACATTATTTGGTTTTCACACCAGTCATACAGAAACACACTACACTCATGCAGATACATGAATCATTCACATACACACACACATTACATGCACTCTGGTTCCTCCATGGTTGGCTTCCTACTTGTCCCTCCATGTCCCCCAGTTTGTGAACCACTGAGTCCATTCAGACCCAGCGTTGTTTGAATGAAGCACAGTTAACTTTTTGTTGCGTTTTGGTTCTAGATCTTCTTTTTTGCAATAGTATAGCTTAGTTTAAAAAAAATGCAATGACAGTTGGTTACTAATACTGTAATTTTCCATGGTAAGCAATCCTTTTTGTGTTGGATGTTACTTACGAGCTATGCAAATGTAGAGATTAAGGCTGATGAAGAAATTTAGGCTGTTCACTTAGAAAAGTGGCAGCATGATTACCTAGCACGGTGACTGGATGTTTGAAGTCACCAGAGCTTTATCTCAGTCACATGGATCTAGGTCATATTTACCTTGCAAATTGATAATTCTCTTTGTTAATTAAAAAGCCTGCACTCTCTAAGTAAAGCTCTTGCTTCACAGCTGAATATAGATTTGGTGGTTTTCGTCTGCAAAGATGAACCTTGGATGCTGACGAATATGAAATGACGTTTTTTGTAAAAGCCAACCTTCTTCAATATCCACATGCAGAGATATAAACATGTCAGCAATGTGTAGCATAGGGGGGGGTGTTATATGTGAAACCTATACATATATGGTACAGATACATTGTGTTAGGATTAATGCTGATTTAATATGTGTGTATTGTGTGAATACCTGCTGTTATTATAACGTAGCAGATAATTTGTTAAAAGTATTTAAATTTTTAGGTTGAAAAAATAAGAACTCTTTTGCGGACTGCTGACTTAATGGACATTAAAGTTGGATCAGTGGAAGAATTTCAAGGTCAAGAATTCCTTGTTATAATTATTTCGATGGTATGTATTTGTTGCACTGTTGCTTACCGCACAAACTGTATAGCAGGAGGGAGAAAAACCCTTACCGGTGATGTTTTGTCTAAATCATAGAGGCTATTTGTAAATGTAATGGTTCTGGGAGTATCAACATAATAGAAAATTGTGATTTAGTGGTTCCCAAACATATCCTGCAGGGCCCCTCTTTCTAGTTAGAAACATTGTCCAGGCCCCCTCCATTCAAATTACACAGTTTTAGATTGATTTTACTCTAGCCGTGTTTGGGTTACAGTATCGTGCACTAGTGTATGTTCCCACATATGCGATTAATTGACCAGGCGATCTTCAACCGCTATGTCTACAAAAAAATTGCCCCCATTGCGATTTTTGATCGCATGTGAATGCGATTGGGAAATCACGTCCATTCGTTCTCTTTGGACTCGATTTCCCACATGTGATCAAAAATCACGTCCAATCATGTCTATGGGCACGATCAGAAAAAAAAAATTGTCCATCAATTGAGTAGGGACAAGCCCATTCAACTGAATGGACGCAATCAACGCCGATTTTTGCATGCAAACATAGGCTAAAATGGCCCTGCACGTTATTTTAAATACAGCTCGTACAACTTTATTAGGTTTTCACACCAATCATGCATCATTTAGATGGAGACATATACCAATCTTACAGGAGACACACACATTGCACTCATGCAGAGACATGTGGAAATCGTTGGCTTATACGCCATAATATACAGTAGTATGAAGAAGTGAACAAACCTGACATTCAACCCAAAAGCCTGCTGCTAAGTTATATTTCATTTAAAAATCACGTTCGGGTGCTGATACGTTTGTGGGATAAATTCAACTGCAAATCTTGGTTTACAGGTGCGATCTTGTGAGGAATCTATTTATGAGGATTCCAGAACCTTGCTGGGTTTTCTTTCTAATCCAAAGCGATTCAATGTTGCAACAACTCGCCCGAAGGCTCTGCTGATTGTTCTTGGAAATCCTCACATCCTGGTCAAGGTAGGTCAATGCCACCTACACTAAGCGCAAATCATTTATGGAAAGTGGTCCAATATATAAAAATGTGTATTCTACTGGCCCCTCACTTTAGCTCGCATTTTATATCGCTGTGTTCAAACCTAACTAGCCTATAAAAAGTAGCAATTTAAAGGACCTCTTCATACTTCCCATCTGTGGTGGCATTGCTACATGAAGTTGGTAGATATTGATGTGTGGAATCACATGCAGTACTTTTGTTAGATGGCTATTCCTAATCTGTTAAGCTGCTGCCCCCCCTCGGTTCTATATTGATGCTGCTTGTTAGTAGCAAATGTTGCATGAGTTAGCAAATTTTCACACATTTCTTGCACTAGTTTGTCAATAATAGCCCCTCATACGCGTTTAGATTTTCACCTGATTTTGCGGGGGGGAAATCTAAAGCTTAAAAGTGTAAATCTGCCAGCAAATCGATCTAAGTCATTATGGACATGTCTGTAATTCTTAGATCGAAGTGATTACTTTGGATGGGGACCAGTGTCCCCGTCCAAAGTAAGTGTACGCCTCCTCTGTGTTCTCAGCTCCATCGTGTCCCCGCCAAAGGAATGCGCTTAGTGCAGGGTGGCCAACAGAGCCAAGAACACAGAGGAGAAAGCCGATCCACAATACCTGTCTGCAAATGTGGATCAGCTGTTTCCTCTGGGTTCTCAGCTCCATCGGCCCCTCTGCACTAAGCATTCCTTTGGTGAGAACCCAATGGAGCCGAGAACACAGAGGGAACATACACAAAGGGTGCCCAGCTGATTATTACCATATTTTTTTCGGCCGATCGACTCATCACGCACAGTCGATCAGCCGAAAAATTGGGTAAATATCTAAATGTGTATGAGGGGGCTTATAGTGAAATTTCCTTTATCATTTTCTCTTGAACAGTTTGTTTTATGAACAGTATTTTCAACTTTCTTTCAGGATCCATGTCTAAGTGCATTACTTGAATACAGCATAGTTCATGGAGCATACACGGGATGTAACCTACCTCCTGGCCTTGAAAGCCTTCAGCAGTGAGTGTTTCTCAGATGACCAGTGGACATGCAGTGGGTTTTTTAATTCACATTTGTTTTCTGAAGAACAATTTCTTCAGTAGTCAGCGTGACCAGGCTTGCCAAAGTCATCTTGAAAACATTTAGCTTGTTGCCCAACTGTTTGTCTTAAATTAGAACAATAAGAACAAAGTTGTTTTCACTTTTCCATATGTTGGGGGTGTGCTCCAATCATCAGAATCTGAAAACACAAGAGCAATGTAGTGTATGCAGTGCAGTGAGCAAACAAAACAGCTGGTAAACCAGCAAACACCTCTTGACAGGACTTTTGAGAAAACACCTGCGCAGGTTTATCAAAAGACATTGTATTTTTTGGATCATAAGGTGCTCAGTTGTATAGCACACACCGTATACAGAGCAGCGTCTAACTTCCCCGCATCCTGGACCCAGTCGGCAGCTTCTGCATGTGAGCTAGGCAGCTGGAGCCCAGCTTGCATACAGTGCAGATGAAAGAGCTGCCCGCCGGTTGGCTTCATTCATCTCTTTCTGCCAATGTATAATGGGTTCCAGCTCAAAGCCAGAGGAAAAGATCCACCCACAGGAGTGTCTTTATAGTGTTGGACAAAATATGGGAAATAAACGTTTCTTGAGACCAGTCAAGTTCACTTTCAACCAAGGAGACTGGTTCATAAGAGATGTACATTCTTTTGTCTTTTTTGTTTAAGATGGGATAACCAAGCTAGTAGAAAGTTTTGAAATCCTGTAAATACTTCGTATAGGCCGGACCCAAAGTATAAGCGAGGTACAAATTGATCTACAAACTGTGAAAAAGTATTGACTTTAGACTATAAGCGAGTGTGGGAATGCAAAGTCAGATAGTGGAGTTTCTAATGTGAGAAATCTAGAGAAAGCACCATGCCCCTAGGAATGAATCAAAACAGGATTAATATTAGTGCCCAACCTCACATAAGAAGAACAGTTTTATTGTTATACAGGGGGTTATCAAGGCAATTTATATGAACAAACATGAAAATAAATGTCCATTTAAACCTCCTGATGCGACTCGCCGAGGTCTCAGGGATTTCTGTACCAAAAGCGTTACGAGTTTATCATGGGGAAAAAGACGTGTTGTAGGCCTGTACACGGTCTAGTAGACATCATGATATATAAAGTTTCAAACGCTTAAGTATGTAATTAAAAATCACATTTAATGATCAAAATTTAATAGAAAACACAAAACTCTGCTCAAACCGAATTAATTGTTTTAAAAACCAAGACTGGACAGCGGTCTTGATATGCCGCGCCGGACAATGTCGCCCGCTGGCAAATTGCGGCGGATTACCTAAAGCTTGCCCAGGGCTTAGGGCTCGCTCCTACTGCATTGGAGGGAGGTGGCACCCTGTTGAGTCAAAATGCAGAAAAAACTGCGGCTGTACTGCATCATACATGCAGCACGAGCGCTGTTTTTCCGGCGTCTTGAGTGTTCTCTGGCGGCAATGTGCAGCGATGCAATGAAAGACGAACATTG
This sequence comes from Ptychadena robeensis, assembly GCA_036250615.1. Taxonomy (NCBI): domain Eukaryota; kingdom Metazoa; phylum Chordata; class Amphibia; order Anura; family Ptychadenidae; genus Ptychadena; species Ptychadena robeensis. The sequence goes on along the minus strand of CM070034.1, from coordinate 72,082,861 downwards.
GCAGCATCGCCGCAAGTCTTCGTAATTATCTCAGCGGACGCACCACTCAATTGGAACAAGGGTATAAATCTGCGCTATCATTTGAATGGGAAAGTGCACTCTCTGCGTCTTTTGCCCCGCTGCAGACATACGTCCACTGCCAGGAAAAAAAACGCCTGTTTACTTTGTCTGCCCATTTTCCTATTTTGAACTTATTGGATACAGAAAAAATCAATCCAATCAAATCCAACATGAAGAAAAATCATAATAAGGCAAAGCCATGTTTTTTATGTGTTTATGGTGTTTTTTTCATTTTGAATTGGAATTGGAGCGAAAAAGAATCGTTCCAATCAATGTCAGAAATGAAAGGCGAACATACCAGGACAAAAATCCGGCGGGTTACGGACACCAGGGAAAACGATGTTCAGACATCGGGGACCAAGGGGAGAGATCAGCAAGTATCCTGAGGTTGCCTGGGGCAAGCCATCTCATGCAGGCAGCCCGGGATTTTATTTGGGCCTCTTTAAGCAACTTTATTTAGCCCGAATTAACTCGGGCTAAACACCCAGAAGGTTAAATAGTCATTATTATTATTGGGACCAATACATAAAGTGGAAATGGATACTTAATTTCATGTTTGAATAATAAGTAGTAGAATCTCCAGTAAAAATAGTCCAGACAACTAGTCCACTAGATGTAGAATACTGTTGTGCCATTTGTTTACATTTCACTAGCCGATGTCTGAAACGCATGGAGCATTCAAAGAGGCTGCCAACACCTGTGAATCAGCAGCCAACAACGAACACCCAGATAGGTAAGTGGGGACCCTGATAAGCCGAGGGGGGCTTTTTCAACAAAATTTGTGGGCTGAAATATTCGGTTTATACTTGAGTATATATGGTACCTTTCCTGGGTCATGTTGATAACACCTTATAGCTTTAATTATGCAGATGTAATCAACACTTTTCATGCCAAGTTCATATGCCCTTGCTGATTGGAGCAACATCCCATGCTATTTATTGGTGGAGATTTTGGTACTTCTCACTATGAATAGAGAAAGCCAGTCAGATGAGGTTTTAAAGAAAACCTCAGCAAATTCAGTTTGGTGAAAGGCTTAGACTCCAGAAGAGGTTGGGATGTGTTTGTTTCAATTCATCCAAAAAACGTGTGTGGCATTCCCTAGTATTTTGAATGCATCCAATGTATCTTGTACTGGCACATACTTGCCATGTTCATGTCAACGCAGGCTATTCAGGCTATGTCAACGACGCACCTCGATATTCAAAGAATGCCTTGACAGTGCGTCAAACACTAGGATTTGTAATTGATTTTACTGAAGGGAACCTTCACAGAACAATGCATTACCCACATTACCATGTGCAGACCATGGCAGGATTATAGTTTTTAGTAAGTACTTAACTGGCCATACACAGGTTGATACCTGTGAGCTGAATTGTTTGGCGAATCCTGCGTTAGCGCGCCACGATTGATCGTTTTGCGATCACCCGGGTATCCACCGGTGTATGGCCAGCTTTGGTTAAGTACTTTAGAACAGTCCAAAAACTATCATTCTGGGCTGCCATCGTCTGCACATGGTAATGTGGGTAATGCATTGTTTCGGCAACTTGATGCGCACGATCCCTGGCCAATACATTGGATGGGGACTTTGTATGGCCACCTTAAGTTCTCAGGTGTACAACAAACTACTTCTGCCATGACTTGGTTATTGTATATTTACATTCTGAGGGTATGTGTCTGAAACATTTGATAACTGTTGTTGGAATTGAATTGCTTGTGGATTCTAGAGATGGTCACATTTTTTTCTTTTAAACTTTGGGGGTTAATTACAAAGCCTCTGAACATGGTATCATCACCAAACTTGCTAGAGATGTAGAGAAGAGTTGAGATACTGCAAAAAACAAAGTATTGCTGTAACGCTCTATTACTCTGTTTTTGCATAAATTAAGGTACAAAGTCATGTAGAAATTTCTACCTCGACTTTGAACTTAACCTCCCTGGCGTTATGCCCAAACTCAGTATGGTCACATTTTGTTGTTAGAACAAACTGTGCCCGTGCCGTAATCGGGGATAATCGCTGGTGCTCTGTGAACCTGCAGCAATTCTGCATCACTGCAGGCTCACTGATTCACCCCAGCCCCGTGTCTTCAGTGTGGAGGTGGCAGCCCTGTCTCTTCCCCTGTGGAAGTGACGTCACTTTTCCTGGCAGGGGGAGGGCTGGAAATCACAGAGTAGACTGTACTCCTCCGCGATCTTCCATACTGCGGCTTTTCATGCCCCCAAAAAATGGTGCAAAACACCTGCTATGCCAGGGAGGTAAATTTTTGCAAAAACTACATACTTCAAAGTTTTTTAAATGTTCCCACAAGCCCACAACCCTTCTCTACATCGCCAAACCCTTCCCTACATCTCCAGCCAATTTGGTGATGGAAGTATAGTAAGAGAGCTTTGAAATCTACTCACAGTCAGCTAGTCCAAAACTTCGACCATCTCTTCTGATTCCCTGTAATGTTGTGTTTGGGTAGACCAGTAATGACTGTGAAATGAGTGGCAGTTGGATCCTTTTGATTTTGATTCTCTGATTCATTGTATTCCTAATACAGGTGTGATTAAACAGACTGTTTCCCTGTATGAAGAAACGCCTTAGTAAACATGGAAGAAATTGCCAGCACTTGGAGCGGAATTTTCAGTTAATTTGATTTGAGAAATCTCTGGAAGATGTCTGAAGAATTGACAACCTCACTGACAGAAATTTTTTGTGTGTACATGCTTTGTTCATACCCAAACCATTGTCTTAATTATACAAAAGCAATGTGGTTCCACTTTTCAGGATATCCAGAATAGCAGAAAAGATGGAAAATGACACGGTGGTATCATTTATTTTTGTTCTTCTTGTGGTTGGTTAATACACTTTGTCCTCTTTGTTGTGCACCCTTGAGTTAATAAAAGCATCATTAAAGGTATTTTGGTGTGTGGTTTGGTGTATATTACTGGCTAAAATCTATATTAGTGGCTTTTTAGAAGTGAAGTACAAATAGTTTTAAGATACTGCCTTCTATATTATGCCCCCTTGCTAGGGGAATGTCTCGGCAGACCACCATTGGACAGGAAATATTTATTTCAGATGATGTCCAGTGTGCTTGCTTTTTGTCTGTTCTCTGCGCTCAGCTGCTGCCTGTGTGAGTACATGTTCTGTTTATGCTCCTTAGCCTGCTTTTTGCCTGTCTCTACCTTGTATACTGCTAGTACAGTGCCAGTACTCCTGTATTCTTTAAGCTGCCTCACCATGAATGATCTGTCAAGAAGGTGGATGTCCTCAATGGTTGTATTCTGTGACATATTTCCAGCTTTAGTTTTTAGGGTCATCACAGCCTGGATAGTACATCTGATTGCCATGGACTACAGAGCGCTAGGCTCCACTGTTACGGAGGGGGATCAGGGCGCATTTAACAAAGAGTATGGCAGCCTCATGGGCAGCAGAATCGAAGGTGTAACCGAAGACCATGTGCAAGGTCGCCTCAGGGGCCTCGGCGCATACCTTTTTAACTTCTTATCATGTGGATCCAGCATTTCTTACCGCTGTGGGGTTTGGACGCTCTATCCTTGCCTCTTCACATGAATATATTCATATTTTTTGCAGCATCCCATCCATGTTTTCTAGTTATTTCTCATTGGTCACTGACATGGAGCTGAAATTGGAATTCATACTTACAATAATTTTCCTTTCCTGACGTGCTCATGTTGGTGAACCATGCCCACCATTGGGCTAGTGTGCGTTAGGTAATGCTGTATCAGTGGGAAGGGCAAGGATTTATAGGAATGCTGATACAATCTCTCACATACTTCTTTTGTATGAAATATTTCAAAACAGTATGTACATATATTTTATATTTTGTTAATAATAAAATGTTATTTTAATTGGAAATGTGGTTTGTATTTTTTTTTTCTGAATCATGTTGGATACATCATCACTGTATCCAGTATAATTCCCTCTGGCACCCACTCTCCCCTGGTGACATCACACCAGGGGAGAAAGGGTTAACTTCAAAGGGGCACATCTGGGGGATCGCATAGAAAACGGTTTTTGTGCGATTTACTTTTAAATCTCCCGCCGCTGCCCCAATGTGACGTGATCACCTCACTCCGGGGGGAGAGGGGTCCGCTCTCCTGCAGCATCCTCCTCTTTAAATCGGGTAAATCTGCGCTGTCAAGGCTCCGATCTTGTCCAGTACATTAATGACAGGACAATGCTGGACGAGATGGTTACCCTTAGGAAACGGCAGGGGGTTAATCATCTAATTCGAGCGGAAGTGCTGTAGTGGTAAGCATGCCTTAAATGCTTCCTCAATCGGTTGGTAAAAGTCATGTCTCGATTACAGTGCAATCGAATTTACAGACATGTCCGATACAGTTCCGCTAATTGTCATGGCAAATCATATAAGTGCAAACAAGAGGCCTATTTACTTTATTACAATTACTTGTTCATATCTTACATCAGTGGTTCCCAAACTGGGGTGTAGTGTGGAGGTATTGTGGGCTAGGGCACAGCTAGAATGCTGAGGGAGGGGGAAGCCAACCATGGAGGAACTAGCTGCAGACAGTAAGTAGAATGCATGTAATGTGTGTTTTTTTGTTTCTGTGAATGATTCAAGTCTCTGCTCTGTGTCGTGGGCGTGTCTTTATGTGAATGATGAATGTTTCTGTATGATTTGAGTGAAAATAAAAGTTATTTTTAAAATAACCCAACACAAAAATGGCTAGTGTAAAATGACCCTCAATCTGGGATTGTGTCATTTAAATGGGGGGAGGGAGCTCGATATTTTTTTCTATATAGAAATGCTCTTTTCCAACGGTTTAACCTTCTATACTTAGACACACAAGTAAATGGCACTAATGGAATCTATGTAAGGGAAAAGCCGTTTCCCAGATATACAAACTTGGTAACGGACATATTCCTGGATAGTACTTAACATGTTATAGTGCTCGTCATCTATAGTATATGTTCCCAGAGCTTATAAAATAAAAGGAGTTGGTGATAAACTTCTGGCTTAACACTTGTCCAGTCTCCTTTGTACGGAAATAGATTTTACTGTACGTGTACCATCCCACAATGTGAATAGGAGACAGAACCCACCTTATTTCTTGGCTGGAGCATGTCCAGCATTATACATCACTTTCCTCTCCAGCCCTTCCATTCTTTGGATTAAAGGACAGGTGAGTTGAGTCTTTTCATCTCTGCTGGCCAGGTAAAATCCATGTAGGGTCTTTGCCCCATACATTTTGGTCATGGTTTGGTCTCCCAGAAGCGATGAAAAGAACATGCTTACATAGTCTAACTGCAGTAAAGTGCCTTGTTGCAGTTGTATGGAAAATCCCACACTCCCCCTCAGTATTTGATTTTATTTCTCGCATTCAGAATGTGCCATCCATGGAATATTTAACAGCTAGAATGAGGAACTCAAAGTTCCAACTGGTCTGGAATGAATGGGACTAAGGATATATTTACCCACACATACACCAAGGATACTGTATATTTAAAATGTATATGGTTTATATTATAACAACATGAACATGTATGACACGATACAATTCTGTACATTGTTGGCCATTACCTCACTGTGTGTTTGTCACAGATAGCAGTGTCACCCAGCGATATGTGACGTCAGCTGTGCCCTCTACCAGCTCTGCTGTGTCTCTTCCCAAACCTCAGAGGACCAGGACCTTTCCTAGATCAGCTCCCTCTGCTGGTGGTAGAGGTTGTGGCATGTGATGTGGCTCCTGCTCCATCTGCTGGAGGATACCAATTAGCACTCATTAGCACGCACCTGGAGCCTTGTCCAATCAGACCTCTTGACCATGTATTTAAGTCTAAGGGTATGATTCCACAGCGTTATCAGCACCCCTGGACCATCTGTGACTACCCTATTTGCTGCATGTCTGACCACGTCTCTGCCTGCTGTTACTGTACTCCACCTTAGAACTCTGCTGTCAGCGGCTGCCAGTAAATGTAGGGACCTAGACTAGGACCAGCTAAAATCCATCACTATTTGTGGGTTGCTCTGATGAATACTGGGAGGCTCCTTAGACTCTGCCTGGTGGCACGGTGTGTCCACTTCTCCCGTGACTGTTAAAAACCACATAATTATTTTATTGCAATGCAGAATGGTAATCTAATTACATGACTCATGCTATCTAAAGAGCCTTAACTGACCCAGAAGAAATCATAGAATTTATTCACAACCAGAGATGGAGTTGTATATTTACATTCTGCATTGCAGTAATATAGTTATGTCACCCAGACTCATCTCTTCTCCCATATGTAAATAGCTGCTCATGGGTAAGTTGTCAGTGCCATATCGTAAAATGTGTCTCCATAAGCCAAAGAAAATCTCCCTTTTGGCGGTGGGGTATCAGTTTGGCTGGAGGGAATACAACAAATGTCAGCTTCCTGGGATGCAGAGCTATTGCTCCCAAGATGTTTTAGCTTTTTACATATTTGGATCATAAGATGCGCAGACAATTTCCCCATTGATTTTAAAAGTGAAAGAATGTGATAAAATATCTAGGGACCACCTGTAGGGACCTTTTCAAATTGAACTTCCACCCCTTATTAGCAGAAATAAGAAAGGATTTAGCCTCCTGGGATAAGCCGGTATTTTCATGGCTTAGCAGAGTTAACATTATTAAAATGAATGTCCTACCCAGAATCCTATTCCCCCTGCAGATGCTGCCCATCCAGATCCCCTCTAATTTTTTTCCAACAGCTTCAGTCGGTGCCGGTGCCTGCTTTGTGTGGCAGGGTAGGATCTCCCGTACAGCCTCCTCGACATTGTCCCGTCATAAACGGGACGGAGGCCTAGGCCTCCCGGACATTAAAAGATGCTATTGGGCTGCTATTCTATTGCGCATCATGAGTCGGCACACTAGCCATGGCGATAAGGCATGGGTAGGGTTGGAATGCACTTTAGCAGGCAGGCACCTGGCTCACGCTGTGTGGCTGAACGGGGAACACCGGGCCCGATCGGCTCACATGTCGTCCCTTACGACCTGTACCCTGGCCCTATGGGATAGGCCTAATGACAGCTGGAGTCTATCCCCCATGGCCCCCCTGGTGGGCTTCCCCTGGTTCAAGCCGGGAGAACGGCGTGCCTTCTTTGGGCCATGGGGGACGGGGGAATACCTTTGTGCCTCTTATATTGTGCCTGAGGGAAATATGTGTTCCCTGCAGCAGCTCCAGGAGGCTTTTGGGAGGTTCCCTGCTGACGAATGGAGATATCGCCAACTGGCCTCCTTCCTACAGGGGATCAGTAGCCGACCTCACTCCGTTTGAAGATCTATGCCTAGACCGCCAGCATAAGGGACATGCGGTCATGTATATACGCCCTGCTGTTGCAACGGGCACACCCTGAACGCCCCAGATATATATCGCAGACTAAGAGGCGGAGTTGGGAACCCCCCCTCACAGACCCCCAAATAACACGTATAATGGCCGTCGCCCACTCATTATCAGTACGAAAACGCAGGAATCAAACTATAAACTCCTCTTGCGGTGGTATAGAGTACCGGTCTTTTTAGCCGCAATCTATACTACGGTGCCAGGGGACTGCTGGAGGGCATGCGGTGACAGATATGGTGATCCTGCCCTAAAGTAACCCCGTTCTGAGAGAAGCTTCACGAGGTCATTGGAAAGGTTTCAGCCCTAACTGTCCAGAGGGACCCACTCTCTATGCTTTTCCATTGATCAGCTAACAGTTCCTCCAACTACAAGAAGTCAGTGGTTCCTCACCTACTGAATACAGCCAAGGCCCTGATACCGAGGCTGTGGCATTCGGATAGGACCCCCTCGGTAAAAGAATGGTTCCATGACATCTCCAAGGTTAGAGAGCTGTAACATCTGATGCTTAAAGCACAGGATAGAGCAGAGAAATTCAAGGAAACGTGGAGAGGGTGGGATTACTTCACTAAATACTACTACTACCGAAACTTAGCAGGGGTATAGACAGCCACAGTAAAGTCCGCCTCAGCCTGGGTGAGAGGAAGCCGCCCCACAAGGAGCGGCGTCATGTGTGTCTGGATTGTGTCTTAGCTTTAATGTTGGACGGAGTTGCCAAGTGTATGATGCCTTTCTCCATCCCGTTCTCCCTGCCCGTTTGTGGCGTAAATGTTGCATTTTTATTTTTGTTTCCTTCTGTGATTTACTGTATTACTGTAATTTTTGACTTTATTTTTTGTTATTTGTTTGTCCAAAACTTTATCTAAATAAAAAATAAATTGTTGTTATAATAAAAAAAAGTGAAAGAATGTGTGTTATAGTCAGTATAACTGTATTTAAATCAGCCTCTATGTATTCACCTTGGCGTTCGTCTTTAACCACCCTAGCGTGCGGGACGGCAGCACCTCGTCCAGCGCTGCAGCTGCTACT
>CM070034.1:72058518-72074342 GCA_036250615.1 Ptychadena robeensis | reverse complement strand
TGGTGCGCTTTTGGTACAGAAATCTGGACCTCAGCAGTGCGCTAGGGAGGTTAAGGAGACTCTGTAGGTACGCAATTCTGCCCACTTGGAAATGCTGCTAACCAGACTACCACAACAACATGGATATCACTTTCACTGGTACCCCGATATGTGACTTGCATAAAATATGCACCATTAGGGGGATTTGAGAACAGGCTTTAAAAACACTGGTTTACAGGTATGTTATAATCCACAAAGCTATGTGGAAACCCCGGCCTATATTACATGTATAGAAATGTCTGCTACTATACCGCTTTTCGTTTTTTAAGCTTTTTTAAAAGCACCTGTGCGCTGTTGCTGTGATCTAGTTAAAAGCCATGGAGGAGCACTGGGGCAGTACAAGTCTAAACATATTCCAGCATTTAAAGTAGAGACATGCAATGTATGAACATACAGCATATTAATATTTGTGTTTACTGAACCAGTTCCCTCAATACATTTCCCATACAGTGGATGCCAATAAGCATGTTAGCGGTCATATGATTAAACCTCGACATACCAGGGAAAATGGTTAGCAGGCCAGAAGTTAAGAATGATGCAGTAATAATAGATCATTAGGGTGAGTTAAGGTGGAGAATGTATATGTAAAAATCACTTATGTTCTGAACTATGTTGATCATGTACAGATTTCTTCTCACCACATGAAAACATGCCGGATGATTCAAACTGACTGTAAAGCACTGCAAAATATACTGCACTATATAGAGGAGTGAAACAAAATGTATTGAAGTGATGACTGTGCAATTGGTGTCAACATGCCTAAGCACACCTGAGGGTTCTTATATACTTCTAGAAAATAGATCTAAGTTATATCAACTGAACCTTCAGGTCTGCCTGGCAGGGTATCCCAATGCATTTTCAATATATCGAAATATGTTTCTACAGCCAAATGTAATACATTCAATTGCAATTTTATTTCAAATCAAAATTAGTGCTCAATTTGTATTAAATAACAAAAAGGTACCATAAATCTAGCATACATCAGATATAACAAACTCATTTTTTTTCCTATTAGTCAGTGATTTCCATGTTAAATCTTCTGTGAAAATATACAAATCTCCCTGTAAAAGTGAACTTACTAAAAACACAAGTAATCAAAATGTACATTACAGTCACCACTGAAGAAATCCAAGTGCCTGGATTGTGTTAAGGCACAACAAAACTGGATTTTGAGGTAAGGTTGTATAGTTTGTCTGTCTCAGCATGATGTGCAATCCTTCTGCGCAAACACAAAAGTCGGTCTTAACCAATAAAGTGTCAAATCTGTAGTGACATTTTACTTAGGCACGAAGTACAACCACAACATCAAAACACAAAAGCTGGAAATAATCCAACAATTCTGTAGCTTCCCATGAACCCAGCTTACACTTGCTTTCAAAACAGAGGGAAAAAGGAGAAAAAAAAAAAAGAAGTGAGCATTTCATTTCCCGGTACATTTCAGAGGGATGCGATGGCTGTATTCTTGCCGAAACCAAAGTATTACCTTGGAAACTGGGTTTCGATGCAAAACAGGCTAGCCGTGGAAGCATCATCCTTTTATAAAGGAAAAGAACAGTACAATTCCATAAGTTCAGCATGTTTCACTAGGAACATGATTATGGCTGCATTGCACTAAAGTGATTAATAAATTATACAACTGCTAAGCGCTTGTTATAAACAATGATTTCATACATACAGTTTTCCACTTGATACATCATTCCTAATTATAAGACTTAAGTGACCTAATATGTACTTCTTGTATATATGAAAAATAGTTGAACAAAGCAAACTATTTACAATAAAGAAAAACATGATTCGTTCGGAGTGTAAATTTACTCCACATAAATGATTTCAGAAATGTATAAACAGTGTAACATAGTGCTCAATGTGATGCCAACATAAATTATTTCATAGCAAACATCAATCCTCCGAAATGTGCTTCTTGCAAATACATTAACAAAGATAAATGGTCAACAAGTGCTTTGTATAGTCAAAGCAACCAGCTTCTGCGTGGGATAAAGTACAGAAGGGCAAATATTCTATGTGTTTTATCATGCTTTACAAATGCATCTTATATACAAAAGACTGAAAACAAGGATATACAGCAAGTCATTAGTATGCAGAAATGTGAGACGAGGCATGAGTTTCCTGGACCTCTTTAACCAATAAAATACGTGTTAACATTTGCTCCATCACCTCTTCATTCACAGGCTGACCAGAGTACCAAATAGGGCTGTTTGGTGCAACCACTGACTCAGGGACCAAATAAAAGGCATCTGTAGGTCCTCTGGCCCCCTGGGGACTAAAGAGAGAGAATAATTAGGAATACTCTTAAAGATTAACTTTTCAAACAAAAACACTACAAATATTTGCATACATGTACAGCTGTGTGCAGAATAAATCAAAATGTGTTAAAATTCTAGAAGAAGTTTTAATTATACTTTATTTTCTATTTTAGATACCATATCTCTCATGCCATAAGACACACTGGAAGAAAAGATGCACCCCTGTATACATTGTTGTACACTGGTGTGCATCTTTTCTCCTCTCTGCTCTCCCTCCTCCTAAGTGCCGACAGTCAGCAAATAGAAGGACGGAGAGCAGGAGGTGGCATCTGCTTGTGCTCACGGCACAAGTCAATCTAGTCAAAGATATATCTAGCAAAAGTGAATGTGTGTATGGCCAACCCATACTTTTCGGACTATAAGATGCGCCTGACCATAAGACGCACCCAGTTTTGAGAGCAGGAAAACCAGAAAAAAATATATTTAATGTGTTCAAATCAAGTTACGGGAAAATTCCCTGCAGTACCAACATCAGCCATATCTAAAATGGTGTCACTAGGGAGCACACTTCACAGCACATCTCCTCTTGCTCATACAAGAGAAGAGGGGGAGGGGAACTGCTGAATATGTCTCCCCTCTAGGCTGTGTGTGTGTGAGGAAGCTGCCAGTGTCAGTGCAGTTTTCCCACACACAGCGAGATCTGGCAGCTCCTCCACCTCCTTGGCTAATCTTCTTGCCGGGAGTGTTGGGGGGAGCACATTCGGATCATAAGTCGTGGGCACTTCTCCCCCCCCCCTCCTGTTAAGTCAAAAAAATATGCTTATTCATTAGAATGTGTACAACTCCAGTAACTCATCACTATTGCAGATCAAATCAGTACTTCTCATCCCTGCCCCTGATCATTCAGAAACAAAATCATACATTTTGCTTCAAAATATATGGACTAATGCTTACCATTTAAAGCGGTAGAAATCATACAGTTTGATTGGACACTGCAAAGGATTATCTGGATTTTCAAGTTGCTCTACATAGGTTTCTTCAGTTACTATTAAAACAAGAAAAAAAACATCAACAAAAAATGTTGAAGCAAGCGTGAGCTGTTCTATGTTACCCGGACACCAAGGTCAAAGAGAGAAAAGCATGAATAGGACATTGCTCACATTAAACCATGTTAAATAAATACAAAACACACAAATAAATTTTTGGAAAATGTAATAAAAATATTGTAGTGGAATAAGGAATAAGGATAAAAGGCTACCGCTTATACTTTAGAAAATCCTAGTCCCTTGACAGTGCTAAATAATTTATTTTATATATTCATAAATAACACATAAATATCAAAATAAATAAGTAACAATTATTTCCATATAATAAATCCAACCGTTCATACCAGCCACTAGCCCTTATAACTAGCTCAGTGGGAACTTCCAAACATAACCACCCTGTTTAATCAGGGCAATGTAATAAAACCTTAGGGCATAAGCCCTTTATATAATAACTATAATAATAATAGCCATTTGCCGACAGCCCTTCCTACAAATGCACTGCTGAGGACTCGCCTTGCTGTGACAAAAAAAGAACATTAAATAATACAAAACACAAAAAACAATACAAATTAATACAATAAAACCTTAGGGAGGGAGGACAGGTGCGCCAAGTCCAAAATGGATGTCCTTCCGGGTCATTAACCCTTTAATAACGATCCCCAAAGTTCCACACCTCAACTTCCTGTCTATCGTACATCACCAGCTCAATCCATTGATGTCTACCTGCGCCTATACTTAAGTATGTGTAATTATAGCAATATAGTGTAATTGTATTCTAGAAAAAATCTCTTGATTTGGACCACAACATCAAAACTTATGGGGCTCATTTTCACAGTTATCAGATCATCTTATATGGATCTTGATGTATCACCGGTACCAATTAATCCAAATCCCCAAACTAATCAGTTTTCAAACTAACATGAACACTGATGCATGACTCAAATAAAATGGTTTATATAATCTTTCACCAAATATGGCGAGCTAAACAACACATGTGTTTCTTATCTATTGTACTTCCTTCCCTGCATGTCATGACTGAATACTAGAACATAAAGTATATTTTTTTTGGTAGGTAGCCATTTTTACCACGATACTTCAATACCTTTCAGGGAAGAACGAACTTGACCATAAAGACGCAAAAACCGTATAGTACAATTTTTGTCCTTTCCTATTCCGGGGTTCTTCCTAGTCTGCTTTGTTATTTTGGAAAAAGCAAGTTGTGAGTGCTGCTCCACAGTCTTCAAAACAAAATACCTAAGAAAAACATAAAAAACACATTGATCACATCAGTTCATTGTAATCATTTCACCCACCCACATTTCATGGAATATGGACACTGACCTGGTGTATGCAAGAAACCGCATTCACACCTATTCTGCCCACAAAATATGAAAGCCTACAAATTACCTTATATCTACAGCCAAGTTTTGTAAAAATTAATGGAAAAAAAAAAACAGCAGCACCAGATAGGTAGTCCGCACCACTGCCATATGTTTTTTCAAGTTGCGGACATTAGATTACTATGAATCCTAGAAAAAGATGTTATTTTTTTTTTCCGGAAACTGGCCCTCAAGTGTGCAGGCAGCAAATCAATGTCAGTTTCAGCATATATAGAAGGAAATAAGTGGAAAGCTCAGCCCTTTGTTTACAATGGGTTACGATGTGTGTCTGCACAGGTGTGTCATAGCCTGCAATGCAGAAATTACGCATCCATTGAAACTATGTAAATGTTCAATGACACATACAATATGGGACATGCCCATAGGTTTAAAAAGAGCACGTTATGAATGCTCCCTAAACAAGAGCACAACACTGCCAAGCTTCTCATTAAGCAAGCATAATAAACATAAAAAAACAGACATTGATTCTACAAAAAAAAAAATGGAGGAATAAAAGTAGCCAAACAGGAACTGGAAATTTAGTATTTGCAAGATCAACAGGAGCAACAATAGGGAAATGTCATCAAGGGACGGAAACAAAGTTTCATGTTTTCATATTAAAATATATTTTAGCTACCCTACATAAAATGGCCTCGATATCCAAAGCAGAGCTGGGAACAGGCAGAGCCTGTTATAGGCAAACAATACTCTAAGCTGTGCCACTGGTTAAGGAAAAACTAAATAAATTTAAGTGGTTGTGTCCTTTGCACACATATCTTATTTTTGTGCCCGTGTCTCATCGCACAAAGTTTTTTAGAACGTGGTTCCAAAAATCGTGCCACAATGGGACATGGGCACATTGCAAGTGCACGCCCATTTAAAGTGAATGTGGTGTGTACAGAATGTAAAAATGTAGTACTGGCCTTACAATGAAGGATTAAAGATTGTATCAAAATGTATAATAAATATTGATTACTTTGCACTTACCAATACTAAATATTACAAATGCCATTTCAGCAGATCTAACCCACATTCACATGCATGCGTTCTGTAAATTAGCTTACTTGGTATTGAAGTACATTAGTGTGAAGAGTAATGTAGTAGGTGAATGGGCACCTAACTGCTTGCAGTCCCACAGCATTTCCTCAGATATACAGCTGGCAATGACATAACCTGTAGGGAATGCAATTTCATTAGATCAGGAACAATCAATCATTCTAAAATACATAAAAGTAAATTTTTTTTTTCATACCAAATGGATTTACACGTGGACACCATCCTTTAAGCACTTCATGAAGCTTCTCCAAGAACTTTGAATAGTAAAGATCAGCAAATATATTATCAATTCTGTTGTTATCAAACATATGCTGCAAAAGAGAGGAGAAGATTCAAAAGAAGTTAATCATAAAAATGTTAAATAACTCACACAAGTATTTGTTAGTAAACAGTAGTCTGAAGAGCAATGTGTATCACATGTATTTTATATACATATGTATATGTAGGATTTTAAGTATCCCTCCTGACACAAACAAACCTGGCGTACACATTTCTAACATAAGAATCAGTGCTGAGGTGCGGCACTTTTAGCGCGTGCAAGTTTCAATCCTTGTGTTGTCCCAGTCCTAACCTCTGTAGTTAATGCTAATATTTTTGTATATTACTTTGTACAATTTTTGTCTGTGTACTTTTAAAAGCACAATAAAAATGTTATACAAAACATATTGTATGAACAATAAAGAGGGCCTTTATGTAGCAAGGTGTGTGCTGCAAATATCGATAGTTTTATGCCAAGTTTTGTGGACTGCAACACATAATTTTAGTCATAATTTAACAATATTTAAAAATTGCTCTAGTATTTAAAAAAGGATAAAAAAATATTCTCACCTTTTGTAAAGAAAGTAGTAAATAAAACAACATGTCTGATTCATATGGAGAACCATCGTGCTTCTTTGCTTCTTTGGTTATCAAGCACAACCCATAATTAAGTTCTGCAATTGGCACAGATAGAACATCTTCCTTAAAAATGAGGGGTTTTCTTCCTGAAACACAAGGGGAGTTCATCAATAGGCACCAATACAATTTAAATGTTGGCAAATGTATGTATTAGGAAAAAATTTATAAAAGATTTTAAAAAAATGTCTGATTTAATATAGTACACTCCTCAGATCATTGTTATAACCTTTAAAACAGCAGGACCATGTATATCTAGCATAAGGATAAGTAATTGGATAGGGAATGTGCACCAAGTGCGTAGAATAATAGTACTCCACCCTGCTTAGCAGCACACTGAAAATTTCATATTTTTCTCCCACATTTAAACAGAGGTTTAAGCTTCCTTCATTTGCAAATGTGTGTGTTAACTAGGGCATTAACCGACTATAGTTGACATTAGCAGCGGTTCCCAAACTTTCCTTTCAGGGCCCATTTTTCTATTTAGAAACATTAACAAGCCCCCCTCCCTCCCTATTCAAACATGTTAAAAATGAGGGCAAGCGCCCCCCCTGGAATACCTTCACGCCCCCAGGGGAGCCCACACCCCAGTTTGGGAACCACTGCTTTAAAGGCATAGTGGACAATTAATGAGAGAAGGTAACTAGTCGCCTCTGTGCGTTCTCACTGGTCAAAACCAAAGGGAAGCACAAAACCTACACTCTCAGCATTGGCTGGCTTCTGTGTGATGATATCATGACTAGTCAACCTGACCATGACTTACAAAATCAATAGTTGTTAATGCCCTAGTGTGAACTCAAAGTCTTCACAACTTAAAGTACTTCTGTAACATAATCAAAATGCCAGAACTGTATTGATGGTAATCGTTAGAAAGCAAGCTTAGGTTATAAATATTAGATGAGGCCACATTTTTAACATTTAAACCTAAAATCCAGTTCCAAATTCTATGAAATGAAAGATAACAGTTACATAACATTTATTCTAATTTAAATATAAGTATTCAACCAACCCAATGGGAAAAAACTGCATGATTGTAGCAGATGCAAAATGTATAGGAAGCGGAATAGAATGTGTACTTGTTGGAAAACATACTACCACATAAAAGAAACACAAGTTTACAATGTATATTTCTTTATATTACGGCATCAAAATGATCACAAAAGATCCACAAAATGATTTTCTACGGTTTTATGTATACTTTAGAAGCTGCCAACATACTTCCCAACCATGACTTGTTTTCGGCTTCTTTCAGCGTTTCAGCATTTTTAATCTGTGCCCAGGTCTTCCATAGTAAAGCGCCTTCTTCTGATTTAAGGGTACAAGGGAAATCAGCATTGCTTTGTAATCGGAGGTGAGGCTCTGATGGAGAACACTGCAACCCTTGAGGCTATGTGGGTGAAAGAAAGATGGCTTATTTTAATATTTGTAATTCAAAGGCAAAATATTCACACAATGATGCAAACCTTGAGGGCAATGTCTACATTTACAGAAAGTTTCCATACGGATCAGATAACAAAAAAGAGGGGGCAAAGGAATCTCATTTACAAAAGGGAAAAGGTTTATATTTTTTCAGTTTTTTTAGAATAAAATGGACAAAAAAGTTGATTTTTTTTTGTTCTCTATATAGATTTACAAAACATTTACCCACAAGTAACATATTTTATGATTGTAATCAAATGGACAAATGCATGAATCTTGGGTAAACTTTAAATGAACCTTCTGGCAAAACAATACACTAAGGCTATGTTTCCACGGCGCTATCAGGTCCGTCAGCACCCTCTGTGATAAGCGCAATCCTTGAAGGGGATGCCAACGGACCCGATCCACATTACCTGCCTACAGCACCGGCTGTCTCCACAGCCGATCCAGAGGTTGATGTACTGCACTATGTTGCCCTTCCGGCCAGCGCATTAGCCAAACGCTGTGGGAACAGCCAGTGCGCTAGGAAGGAAATGTGGATCAGGTCTGTCGACATCCCCGATAGCAACGTGGAGACAAAGCCTAATTCAATGTAATTACTAGTATGAATGTTGAGGTGGTCATGAACCTCATATATAGCACAAGAATAATGACAAGAAAGCAGAATCACTGGGCTACTGCTTCCATGTTTCAGCTGTGTGTTTTTAGTTTTTAACCCAGAATTAGCAAAAGTAGAGTAATTTTGTGTTAATTTAGGAAAGAACAGAAACCTTTTTTCATTACAGATGTCCAACAGTGCTTCCAGGCTCACATAAAGCTGTCCATTCACGGGGTGATTCCCGTGCGATCAATGAACGATCAATCGCAACGTGATGACTCAATCAGACAAGGGATCACCAGGGATGAAACCCAGCGTCTAAAGATGTCTATGCGTTCCAGACTTTAATTGACTGCAAAGGATTTGCAACCAAGTATTAAAAAGGGAAAGTTTGACTTATGAATATTATTCTGTCCCATTACTTTTGGTCCCTAAACAAATGGGAAGCACATATGCAAACTGTTGCAATTCCTTCATCTGATTTGAATGTAAAACCCCTCAAATTAAAGCTGACAGTGTGCAGTTAAAGCACATTGTGTTTGTTTCATTCCAAATCCATTGTGGTGGTATATAGAGCCCAAAATGTTAAGACATACTGTCTTTTGTTGTCTGGATCTTTCTATTGAATGTAAAAGAACCATCATTCCCACCTCATAACTGATGGAGAAAATGTCTTTTTCCATAAAATGAAAAGCCACAGAATTTTAATCAGCTGCCTAATATTGTGTATGTTCCTCTTGTAAAGCAAGCCCCCCCATGGATTGAATTTGTTTTTCATTGCCTGCCAATGTAAAATATGCGCATGAAAACCGCTTTCTTCATGTTCCAGTCCAACCCCCATCACAGGTTTTGGCAATAAAAGGGATTCTTATATCCCCAAAACCTCTGATGGGGGTTGGAGAAACAATTTCTTTGTAGTTTGCCTATTTATGTTGGGATGTGGCAGACCGGTATATGTGGTGTGGTCAATGCATTCTAGCTCCAGTTCAAACATCTTCCCTACATGGCCAGGATAACGATTTGTCCGTAAGTTCTGCTATAGTACCCATTAACTCTTGTGCACAGGAACAAAAAACACACCACCTGTCTTTTTGGACGTTCCCTGACTTGCAGTGTCTTGCCTTCTGTGTCAATTCTTCCTGCCTGCATTGATCGCGGCAGAATTGATCACGGTGAGCTGCAATTCTGATCGAGAACGGTAAAAAAAAAATTGGTGATCGCGCCCATAGACATGAATGGACGCAATTTTTGATCACATGCAGTTGCGATCGAAAATTAGCGTCCATTCATTCTCTATGGACGAGATTTTTTTTATAATGGGGGTAAAAAAAAAAAAAAACCGTCTGTTCAATCGCACCCGATCGTATAAGCAATTGCGTGCGATCAAAATCAGTAGCGCGAGGTGATTCACTGCACCGTTTACTATTTTTATGGCTGATAAAATGTTGCATTAGGGCTTGTGTCCATTCCCATAAAATATAATTGCTTATTTTCCATTTAAGCGATCACGCACTGACGCGCTTTTGAACCCTACCCTACTGATCGTGTCCCCTGGCGGAAAACGACCCAGAAGCATTGGTGCACAGAATCGCCGGGGGGAATCCAGCATACAGGTAAGTTTCTTCTGAGTTAACTTGGGCCGAGTTTCATGATGGATGAAACTCAGCATGGAGTTAACTCAGGCCATATGCCAAGGAGGTTAAAACATAATACATCATGGATTCCAATAAAAATTCCAATAGATAAGAGCTACGCACAGTTGTGTCTACTTCAAACAGGTTTGGTTCTTTATGAAATATTATGCTGCCCACGACCACAATGAGCATACTATCTACAACTGGTGCATACACACTCAGGAGTTAGACAAACATTCAAGTATGAAATGTGAGAAGAGAATCAACATAGGCAAACCTGAGAACTTCCTGTATGATTACTCCGATACAAATGTAAAACCTTCGGATATACCACAACATTAGGCATGACATGAAAACACTAAAACATAGTGTTAGTATGTCCTTTATAAGACATCATACAGAACTAAAGAAAATAATAATGTGTGTATGAGAACAAAACAAAAGTTTTCTCACAGTACATTAAAAGGTTAAGTGACATGAACAGATCATTTATTCCATCATCCATAATTGATACAAACCTGCACTTGCTGATCCCAGTATTTTGAGGACTGGTATACAGGTCGCCCACCTGTCTGTAAAGATAATGGAATTTCATGTTTTATGTTTAGTATGGACATAGGAAATCCGGATGCGCCCGCATTAAGTGCCGTTTTATCAGAGATGTTCTTTTTTGCGTCAAACGTCTCTTTGCTTTCTTCTATTTTAATGCTACTAGGATTCATTGGAATTTCTCCCATCTGCACCAATCCACAGTTATCCTGAGGCACGGAATTATTTATTAAGGATTGAGACTCTGGGCAAGTAGCATGGGCAGAAAATATTGCCCAAGACTCCACGTTGGGTAACTGTCCAGCAGTTGATGTACTTGCAGGTACTAGCCCATACAACTGACTACTATCTACAGTTAGCAGCTCTTGACGAAGAGGAATGTAGGCTTGTTGCTGGCTCTGCACAGGCAAAGCAAGGACTGTAGCAGGAGCATTTTGTAAGGATGTGTGGTTAACAGTGTAGCAGTCTTCAACTGGCAAGTCAAACTTTCTTTTTTTCACAGGCTGAGATAATCCTGATGAGCATGACCTCCTATCCTGGGAGGTTGATGTACCAACTAGGCTAGTATTCTGTCCATCATTCTGCACATCAACCTCCTGCTGCAAAGTCTTATTTGCGTGGCTCTGCTGAACATCAATATTGTGGCTCTGTCGTAACTGTACATGGTGCATTGGGAGGTGATGCTGATCGAGAGAAACTCCGGGACTTAGTGTAGAGTGCTGCAAAGGGGATGCAATTGGTCTAGCAAGTTCCAGCAAAGACCCTGCCACATCCGCACTGTCCATGTAGAAGAAATGGTTCCTCTGTTGATAAACAGAAATCGGGGAGTGTACAAACTGCTGCATTTCCTCAGTTCCTTTTCCATTAAGCGAATCTAAGAATTCCTTCATGCGGTGTGGGGGTATGGTCTGTGCTTTCATCCTTAAATAATCTTCATATGGAATGGAGTTTTCTAAAGAATGGTTCATTGTTACGGTTACTAAGAAAAAAAGAACACAGAAAATGAAGAAATTAACTTCCAATGTATGTATTTATCATACTGTACCGGTATTATTGACTGTAACTGTTAATAAACAAGTGCATTAACGAAAAAAGGAGCAATACCATGCAGGTGCACATGCAAACAGGCCATACCTAAATAACAAACTATTTTTGTGAAGCAGGATATATTTACTTAATAAAAGAGACATCACACTGGACATCCATAAAAAAATTGACCAGTGGCATCCTTAAATTACTTACCTTATTTTCCGGCGTATAAGACGACCCCCAACTTTTCCAGTTAAAATATATTTTGGGATATTCTCACCGTATAAGACATACTCTCTTGAAACGCATACCAAATAAAAAATGTTATGTCTACTCTGACTTTCAACCCCCAGAAATCTAAAAATGTAATATAGTGTAATACAGTTGTGTATGAAGTGAAGTTTTTGTGCAGCTATTTAATGTGTTCTAGCTTTAATCTCAATATCCCTGCTATACCAATTTCAGACACAATGCACAATGTCACTAGTGAGCACACTTGCTGTCAGTAGCAGCCAGCTACTTTCACAGACATCGGGAAGGAGAAGGAGGGGGCTGGAGGGGGGTTCTGAAGATCTCTCCCTCTGGCACCTGTCAGCCAGCGGACAGCATGGAGAGCATGGATCGAGGGAGCAGACCTCCGGGCTCCCCTAGATGGTCAGACAGGACAGGAGAGCAGCCAAGCACCCAACAGTCCCCCCCCCCACCCCCAAGGCGACACCCGGCGTATAAGACAACCCCCGACTTTTGAACACATTTCCCGGAAAATATGGTATCTGACAGGGCAAAAACCAGTGGGACCCCAACACACCCATTTTAAGCTTACAAGTGGGGAAAAGGTTTTGTATATTACTCAAGTGCAAGCTGAGCAACTTAATTAAAAAAAAATAAAACATGGGAAAACTCAATGACTCGAGTTTAGGCCTAGTGTAGAATGAAGCAGTCAAGGCACAGAAACATACAGCAAATTTAGTATCGGTGTCATTTTGTTCAACTGGCTGATTTGCTTATTCATCATAAAGCCCCTAAACTTGATATCATCACCAATTTTGGTAGAGAAGAGTTGTGGGAAGCTCTAGCTCAAAGTTCTTGCATAAATTTAATTCATCATTAAATCGACCTGATTTTGAGCTTTATATATGCAAACACTACATAACTTAATTTCATTTTTAGGAATTCATCATACCTTACTTTGGCATTGATCAGGAAGAAAATCGATGTCCTCATGTCCACAAATATCAAGGAAGTCTACAGATAAGTGATCACTTTGTTTGCCGTTAGTGCGATTCTACAATAAAGAAAGATGTCAATAAGAATATATTTATTCAACATAAATAACTGGAGTGGAATAGATGTTTTAAAATACAGTTTTTGTATACTTTACTGTAAAAAGCCCATGAGGATTGTAGTTAACTTGCACATGAATTGAGCAATAGCAGGTCTGCTGGATAGCATGGCCCTTCCACTCTTTCCTCTCACCAATACAGCTTGGTCGGACATGTCCAGAAATCTGTGGCCAATGGCATTAGTTTCAATGGGGACTGGCGTCCCCATTCAAACTAACGGCCGACCAGGGTGGATTTGATTTAAATCAAACCGATTTAAATCATGATTTAAATCACGATTTAAATCACTAGTCAGTAAGGCGCGATTTAAATCAATCATTCTTGCTGGTATAACTTTAAAATGCAAGTAGATGAAGATTTTTAGAATAACAAATTTTCAGATTAGTTTTTTTTATCCCCAGTTTAGGTTAATCATTCATATTTGGACAACTTTTCTGTTGCACTTAGTTTTGAGAACTGCAAAAGTAAACCAAGCATCTGTGATAATATCTTGTCGGTGGACAAACTGACCAATAATCTCACACAAACAGACAGACGTTGATGATGGCATAAGCACATCACCCAACATTTCCTCTGGATTGGACATGGATGAGGGGACATAAAAGCAATACATTTATTATACACAGTGGCAGAAATGAAGTAATGAAATCATATCAATCAGAAACAATGCGCAATGTTGTGGATGTACACATCTGTACACGTGCTTACACAATTAAAATAGTCCAAAAGTGACCCCTGAGGGTCTGTGTCCACTTTTATGTCGGTTTGGTTATTCAATATGACTGATCCCCTTGTGTCGGCTGTGTGTGTTATGTAGATTTGGCGATGAAATGACATATCGTACCCCCTGAAGGAGTCTTCAATGAAACGCTAGTTGGGGTGAAATTTGCGCCATTTAAACTATTTTAATTGTCTACGTGTACAGATGTGACATCCGCAGCATTGTGCATGGTTTCTGATTGATCTGATGCCATTACTTTATTATATTATAATACATGTATTGCTTTTACATATTGAGTGACCAGTCCCCTCGCCCTTGTCTATTCCAGGGGAAATTTGGGGTGATGTGTTTATGCCATTATCAAATTCTGTCTCATGTTTTGGGATGTTGGCCACTATACATCTGAGATTGTAGTTTTAATTATAAAATCTCACACAAACCAATGGATTCATGGAATTTATTTACCAAAAAAATTTAACATATACAGCCTTATTCTACATAATTAAACAATTAATTGTTAATCCTTGATGGAATAACCTCTTGATGGTAATCTATTTTCCTCAAAAAGCATTTTATTTAAAAAAAATCAATTTAAATAAAAAAAATCCGATTTAAATTGTAAAAAAAAAAAAAAAATAAAATCTGATTTTTTAGATTTTTTTTTTGAAAAAATCATTGATTTTTATCCACCCTGCGGCCGACACACAAAGGGTGCCCGCCGATGCTGTGAGCGATGGAGAGCAGCATGATGACCTTACACTGCCCTCATCTGTCAGTCCTGTCCCCCTGACTGGGGACATTAAACCTGTCCGGAATTTATTGTAGATGCTTAATGAAGGATGTAATCATGCATGGACACACCGCATGAAGATTGAGCCCAGAGTTGCAGAAAGAAGAACCCGTGAAACCACCAGCCCCTATTCCCCGGCCTGGGCTCCTCTACGTGCCCCATATGGGCCAATGAGTACAGGGATTCTGGGGACAACATAGACAGGATTCCCTCCAGCACAACTATATCTGGCAAATTAAGCTCGAGCTGGAACATGGAACAACCCGGCTACACTGTGCCATCGTTGATAATGTGGAATAAACCCGCATCATGACTTAATGGCAGAATTATTATTTATAAAATATATATTTACACAAGTATAAGCCAACCCAAATATAAGCAGAGGTAGCTCATTTTAGAAAGAAAATGGAAAAACCAAATGACTCGAGTATAGGGCTAGAGGGGAAAATGCAGCAGCTAAGGTTCAGAAATACACAGCAAACGTACTTTTGTTAGGAGATGTTATTATTCAATTCAGCAGATTTGTAGTCAATTACAAAGCCCCTGAACCAAAATTCACCAAAAAATTTCGGAGATGTAGAGAAGGGTTGTGGGAACATTGTAAAGAAAAATATATTGCCCTAGCATATAAAGTTTTTGCACAAAGTAAGTTAAAATTAAGTCAACTTAAAAACTTCAAATTGACTTTGAACCTTATTTATGCAAATACTGCATGTGCTAGAGCAGACATGTCACACACAAGGCCCGCGGGCCAAATCCGGCCCGCCAAGCCTTGCAATGTGGCCCGCGCTGTCATCACTGCACGCCTGGGGGGGCGTGGCTGGCCGCATACTGACAGGACGTCTCTTCAGAGCTCCGCTCGATCCCGCCACTAATCCCCTCTAATCCAGCTGATTTTTAATACAAAAGGACCCCCAGCATCCCAGGGGATATACACTATAGCTCCACTATACCACCACGGAGCTCCGGCACGACTTTTGGCAAGAGGCCCAAAATCGAGGACGCGGCTCGGGTCTAGGCCGTACCTTCCGGCGAACCTTCCGGCGAGAGGGCGCCTCGGAAC
>CM070034.1:72044806-72057216 GCA_036250615.1 Ptychadena robeensis | reverse complement strand
CCACCCAAGGCGACAACCCGGCGTATACGACAACCCCCGGAATTTTGAACCACATTTCCCGGAAAAATGGTATCTGACAGGGAAAAAAACCAGTGGGACCCAACACACCCATTTTACGTAAAAGGGGAAAGGTTTTGTGATATTACTCAAGTGCAAGCCTGAGCAACTAATAAAAAAATATAAAACATGGGAAAAACCAAGACTCGAGTTAGCTAGTGTAGAATGAACCAGTCAGGACAGAAAACAACAGCAAAGAGTATCGGTGTCTTTTGTTCAATGGCTGATTTGCTATTCATCATAAAGACCCTAAACTTGATATCATCAACAATTGGTAGAGAAGAGTTGTGGGAAGTTTAGCCAAAGTATTGCATAAATTAATTATCATTAAATCGACCTGATTTTGGCTTTATATAGCAAAACACATAAATTAATTACATTTTAGGAATTCATTAACCTACTTTGGATGATCAGGAAGAAAATCGATGTCCTCATGTCCACAAAATCAAGGAAGTCTAAGATAAGTGATCACTTTGTTTCCGTTAGTGCAAGATTCTACATAAAGAAAGATGTCATAGAATTATATAAACTAAAAACTGGAGTGAAAATAGATGTTTTAAAACAGTTTTGTATACTTACGTAAAAAGCCCATGAGGATTGTAGTAACTTGCCATAATGAGCATAGCAGGTCTGTGGATAGATGGCACCTTCCAATCTTCCTCTCACCAATACGCTTGGTCGGACATGTCAGAAATCGTGGCCAAGGCATTAGTTTCAATGGGGGACTGGCGCCCCATTCAAACTAACGGCCGACCAGTGGATTTGATTTAAATCAAACCGATTTAAATCATGATTTAATCCGATTTAAATCACTAGTCAGTAAGGCGCGATTTAAATCATCCATTATGTGGTATAACTTTAAAAGCAAGTAGATGAGATTTTGAATAACAAATTTCAGATTAGTTTTTTTATCCCCAGTTAGGTAATCATTCATATTTGGAAAACTTTTCTTTGCACTTAGTTTTGAAACTGCAAAAGTAAACCAAGATCTGTGATAAATATTGTCGGTGACAAAGACCCATATCTCACAAAACAGACAGAGTTGATGGCATAAGCACATCACCCACATTTCCTGGATGGACATGGAATGAGGGGACCATAAAAGCAAAATTTATTTAACACAGTGGCAGAATGAAGTAATGAAATCATATCAATCAGAAACAATGACGCAATGGGGGATGTAACAACATTGTACACGTGCTTTAACAATAAAATAGTCCAAAGTGACCCGAGGGTCTGTGCCACTTTTATGCGGTTTGGTATTATAGACTGATCCCTGTGTACGGCTGTGTGTGTTATGTAGATTGGCGATGAAAATGACCATCGTACCCCCTGAAGAGTTCAATGAAAACGCTAGTGGGGTGAAATTGCGCCATTTTAAAACTATTTAATTGTTAGTGTACAGAGTGACATCCGCAGCATGTGCATGTTCTGATTGATTGATGCCCTTATTATATATTATAATACATGTATTGCTTTACATATTGAGTGAACAGTCCCCTCGCCCTGTCTATTCCAGGGGAAATTTGGGTGAGTTTGTTTGCATTACAAATTCTGTTCATGTTTTGGGATGTTGGCCACTATACATCTGAGATTGAGTTTTAAATTATAAATCCACAAAAACCAAGATAATGGAATTATTTACCAAAAAAAATTAAATATACAGTTATTCACATAATTAAACATTAATTTAAACCTGATGGAATAACCTTCTTGATGGTAAATCTATTTTCCAAACAAAGCATTTTATTAAAAAAAATCATAAATAAAAAAAATCCGATTAATTGTAAAAAAAAAAAAAAAAAAAAAATCTGATTTTTAGATTTTTTTTTGAAAAAATCATTGATTTTTATCCACCCTGCGGCCGACCACAAAGGGTGCCCGCGATGTGTGAGCGATGGAGAGCAGCATGATGACCTTACATGCCCCACTTCAGTTCCTGCCCCAATGGGGACATTAAACCTGCCGGAATTATTGTAGATGATTAATGAAGGATGTTAACATGCATGGACCACAGCATGAAGATTGAGCCAGAGTTGCAGAAAGAAGAACCGTGAAACCACAGCCCTTACCCGGCTGGCTCCCTACGTGACCCTATGGGCCAATGAGTAAGGGATTCTGGGAAAAACATAGACAGGATTCCCTCCAGCACAACTATACTGGCAAATTAAGCTGAGCTGGAAACAGGAAACAACCGGCTACACTGTGCATCGTTACTATGGGAAAATAAACCGCAATCATGACTTAAGGGCAGATTATATTTATAAAATATATATTTACAAAGTATAAGCCAACCCAAAAAAGCAGAGGTAGCTCATTAGAAAGAAATGGAAAAAAAAATACAAATGACCGAGTAAGGGCTAGAGGGAAAAAAGCAGCAGCTAAGGATTCAGAAATACACAGCAAACGTATTTGTTAGGAGTTTATTATTCAATTCAGCAGATTTGTAGTCAATTACAAAGCCCCTGACCAAAATTCACAAAAATTTCGGAGATGTAGAGAGTTTGGGAACATTGTAAAGAAAAAATATATTGACCTAGCATATAAAGTTTTGCACAAAAGTAGTTAAAATAAGTCAACTAAAAATCAAATGACTTGAACCTTATTATGCAAATACTGCATGTGCTGAGCAGACATTCAAACACAAGCCGCGGGCCAAATCCGCCCGCCAAGCCTTGCAATGTGGCCCGCCGCTGTATCACTGCACGCTGGGGGGGAGTGGCTGGCCGCATACTGACGGAGTCTCTTCAGAGCTCCGCCTGATCCTCCCCCAATAACCCTAATCCAGTGATTTTTAATACAAAAAGGACACCCCCAGCATCCCAGGGGGATATTAACTTAGCTCCACTATATATACCACCACGGAGCCCGGCCGACTTTTGGCAAGAGGCCCAAAATCGAGACCGGCCGGACCACTTCGAAATTGGGAGAGGGCGCCTCGGAACAAGCATCAGAGGCACGAGAGGTTATACGCGAGAGGTAGCACTGCGCTCCGGTTCCCACAGTCGGCTAGTGGAGGGTTCAAAATCGAGGCCGGGGATTAGGGCTAGTCCACCAAAGTGAAAAAAAGGGGAGACAAGTCTGAACAGGAATACCAGAGCGGAGTAGAGTAATACGGAGTTTCTGAGCCTCCATATGCCAGGCCCTTCCAAGTGACATCTCTGCCAAGCCCCCAAAATGAGGCCGCGGCTTGGCTACAATCCATCGCCAAATTGATCCAAAAATAGAACAGAAAAGAAAAGTGACGGTGATGAAGGCAGACAATTAAGACAAATGGGAAAATAATAAGTTTGTTTAGAAGGCAAACCAGTGTGATATTGTGTTATGAGACAGTGTCTGTGATGAAAACGGTCAGCACTAAAGGAAAGAGATGTTCCATCATTTAAATTACACATTATGGTTAACATGTCAGTTATGACTGTTCAAGTCACCACGCCCCGATTTAGGGGGATTTTAGATTTTGGCCCCCTCTGATTGAGTTCGACACCCCTGGCAGAGCATATTTATTTTTCAAATGTTCACACAAACCCTTCTCACATAATGCAAATTTGGCATGATGCAGTTCAGGGGCTTTGGAATTCACTTGAAGTCACCTATAAATGCTGCCGATTTTTTATTCTTTAATTGAAAATTACGGTATATATACTAAACGAGGATGTAATTATCCACAGGCGCATGAATGAGTAACTCTGCCAAGTGTGCATGCCCACTGCCGCTCAGAAACAGTTTCAAGTGGAATGTAAACCACTTAACAACCACCGCCCCTAAATTGACAGCCAACCTATCCCGTTGTGGGGGGGGGGGGGGGGGAAATGACAAAACAGCATATAGTGAGAATATTCTGTTTCAACACAGCACCAAAGAGTAGCCGATGTATTCATTAATCTCCTGTTTATATAGAAAGAACAGTGACACTAACATTTGCTTCCTATCATGCAGATAATTAAGTTTAAACCCGTTATTGCTATTTAGCTGGTGCAATGTGTGGTATAAATTTTTCAAAATGTCAAGCTAAAAAAAAGAACCTAAACTATCTGTGATATACAGAAGTAGTACAGCTAAACCAGTATGTGGCCACTAATACACCTATACGCAATGCATTCAATCAAAAACACAAAATTCTAAACAGAAGGACAAGAAGATAAAATTGCAATATTGTAAAACTAGCTAAATACAGGGGCTGCAACCTCTGCAATAAAATGTTGAAGGATTCACTTTATAGGTTATTAAAAAACTTGTGTACAAAAAAAATTCTGGGCCCATAGAAGCTTCAGGGAGTGTGGCCAAAAAATTAGTTAGGGAGCGCACCCCTCCCGTATATAAAAGAGCGCCTTCCCAAGAAACACGTGTATGATGAAACAGTGATTCAGGATGTGCGACCGGGCAGTGGCTACATATAGGTTCCATTTAGATTAACAAAAAAAGTGCCTGGTACACATATTAAAAGGAAACATTACAGTGGAGGATAATTATTTGACCCCTCACTGATTTGTAAGTTGTCCAATGACAAAGAAATGAAAAGTCTCAGAACAGTATCATTTCAATGGTAGGTTTATTGTAACAGTGGCAGTAGCACATCAAAAAGGAAAATCGAAAAAAATAACTAACTAAAAGATAGCAACTGATTTGCATTTCATTGAGTGAAATAAGTATTTGAACCCTCTCACAAAAAAATACTTAATACTGGTGGAAAAACATTGTTTGCAAGCACAGAGGTCAAACGTTCTTTGTAATTGATGACCAAGTTTGCGCACATGTTTAGGAGGAATGTTGGTCCACTCCTCTTTGCAGATCATCTCTAAATACCAAGGTTTCGAGGCGCTGTCTCTGTGCAACTCTGAGCTTGAGCTCCCTCCATAGGTTTTCTATTGGATAAAGGTCCGGAGATGGCTAGGCCACTCCATGACCTTAATGTGCTTCTTCTGAGCCACTCCTTTTGCCTTTGCTGTAGGTTTGGGTCATTGTCGCTGGAACACCCATCCACGACCCATTTTCAGTTTCCTGGCAGAGGGAAGGAGGTTGTCGCTCAGGATTTCACGATACATGGCTCGTCCATTTTCCCGTTAATGCGATTAGTTGTCGTGCCCTTAGACAAAAAACACCCCAAAAGCAAAATGTTTCCACCCCCATGCTGAGGGGGTCATAGCAGCATTTTTCTTCCTCCAAACACGCGAGTTGAGTTAATGCCAAAGAGGTCTATTTTGGTATCATCAGACCACAGCACCTCTCCCAGTCACTCTCTGAATCATTCAGGTGTCATTGGCAAAACTTCAGAAGGGCCTGCACAATGTGCCTTCCTGAGCAGGGGGACCTGCAAGCCCGCAGGATTTTAAATCCATTGCGAGTGTAAGTGAATGTTTCCAAAGGTTTTCTTGGTGACTGTGTCCTGCTAATTTGAGGTCATTAACTAACTCCTCCCATGTAGTTCTAGGATGCTTTTTCACCTTTCTCAGAACCATTGACACCCATGAGGTGAGATCTTGCGTGGAGTCCCAGAGCGAGGTCAATTGATGGTATTTTGTGCTCCTTCCATTTTCGAACAATCGCACCAACAGTTGTCACCTCTCTCCCAGCTTCTTGCTAGTGGTTTTGTAGCCCATTCCGCCTGTGCAGGTCTACAAATTTGTCTCTGATCCTGGACAGCTCTTTGGTCTTTCCCATGTTGGAGAGTTTGGGTCTGCTTGATTGATTGATTCTGTGGACAGGTGTCTTTTATACAGGTGAAGTTAAGACAGGTGTCTTAATGAGGGTGACTAATTGAGTAGAAGTGTCTAACCACTAGTGATGCTCCGATGATCGGCCGCGATCATGATCGGCCGATATTGGCTTAAATAGCATGATCGGCGATCGGCACAAAAAAGCCAATCACGGGGGCGTGGCCTGACGCCGGGCTGCATGGAAGCCTGCTCTGGAGCTCCTCCACTTACCCCTGTTTTCCTGCCTGTTTCCTCGGCCATCCTTCACTCCCTGCGTCCCCAAACCTCACCATCAACCGGCTGGTAGTCACCCTCCACTCCGGTGACAGTTTGGCGGCGGCGCGCTGCACTTCCGGACGCGGCCGAAAATATACAGTGGACCTCTGCCTCCCACATCCCCCCATATATACAGCACACCTCTGCCCCCCATATATACAGCGCACCTCTGCCCCCCATATATGCAGCGCACCTCTGGGCCCCATATATACAGTGCACCTCTGCCCCCCATATATACAGTGCATTCCCCTGCCATTTTGTGATCGGCAATCGGCAGATCATGATCTTGGTGATCGGTAATCGGTGATCGGCCCCAAAAATTCTGATCAGAGCATCTCTACTAACCACTCTGTGGGAGCCAGAACTCTTAATGGTTGGTAGGGGTTCAAATACTTATTTCACTCAATGAAATGCAAATCAGTTGCTATCTTTTATTTAAAGTTATTTTTTCGATTTTCCTTTTGATGTGCTATCTGCCACTGTTACAATAAACCTACCATTGAAATGATACTGTTCTGAGACTTTTCATTTCTTTGTCATTGGACAAACTTACAAAATCAGTGAGGGGTCAAATAAGTATTTCCTCCACTGTACATGAGTAGTGTTTGAAGTAAAGGTCTAGCAATAGTAATAAACTATCATTACAAACTTTGGTACATTGTATTAAAACTTCTTTATAAAATTGAAAAATCCCAGGGAAAGCGGGTCCACCTTATAATAATCCCAGAAAGTGTCTAAGAACGCCAAAGAAAATTGTTCACATTAGGAGAAAAAAAAAAGAGAACTTTCACACTTTACTGTATTTTTCAGACCATAAGACGCACCCAGTTTTAAAGAGAAGGAAAATAAGAAAAAATTGATGTGTTCGAGCATTTATCTCAATTGGGCAAAAAAATCCAATAAAATATAAATTTCAGCCACAAGAGGTCACTAGTGAACACTTGCCGTCAGCCTACAGATGACATTATGGCTTCCTTCTCACACATTGGGGAAGAGGGGGGGAGGGGGACACGCAATGTAACCAAAATGTAAGTACCGTATTTTTCGACCATAAGACGCACTTTTTTACACCCAAAATTGGGGGCCTGCGTCTTATGGTCCAAATGCACGACGCCCGCCGGTGGTCGCACCTTGGCTCCCCGCCAGCTCTCCAGGCACGCAGATTAGCCGGGGAGCTGTCAGATGCGAGATGCCGGCTGGTGTGCGGCTCTTTTATCTATACTGTGTATTTGACTATGCCAGCAGAGTTTAGAGCCCTGAACTGGAATAGGCAATGAAGAGAGAGAGATAGATGAACTGGCACCTATCTCTCTCCTGTCCATGGAAACTGCAATCACTCTGCAGCTCCAACGGACACAGTAATGGCCAGCCGGTGAGACTGAGAGCAGACACTCTGCAGATTTCTGCCCCCCTCCTCCTTCAGTGATCAGTGTGGAGAATGACGCTGTGCTGAGAGTGTACTGCTGCTAGTGACCCCTTGTTACCACACCTTTGAACCAAAAGATACACCCTTATTTTCCCCCCACATATGGGGGGAAACATTTGTGTGTCTTATGGTCTGAAAAATACAGTATGTTATGTGTAACCATGCAGACTTGTATGCGCAATATTGCATGTATTGCAAAACGCCCTTCTGCATGCATTTTTGACACACTATTGTTAGTGTTTTACAATATGGTATGGTGTGTACCGTGTAATACCCAGCACATAACACATGCATGTCAGTGCACAATGCACCGCACATAGAGCGCAAGAGCCCCAATGGTTCTTCGGTGGAGTTTAGGCTCGTGCTCATATTTTGCCATCCCTTACCATTTAGCATTATGTAGGAAAGGGAAAGATGATTCTGGATGTTGTCCTTTAAAGAAATTATGCGAGTTCTACAGACACCCATAAACATTGTTAGAAGATAGTTGCAAGAGCAACAATGCAAGAACAGTCTGGCTATATATACACATGTCCTCAGCCTCAACTGACCCAGCTGTGTGAATTGATGCTATTTAGATAGCATGGGTTGTGTATTTACATTGTGCATTGGAATACAAAATTGATACACCACAGACTCTGCTCCCCTCCCATATACAAACAATGGGTACGGTGTTCGTGCCAGATTGTAAAATGTGTCTCTCCATAAGTTACTCAGTGGGTTCAGAGAATGAGAAACTGCTAGCGTATAGACACGATAAAATTTCAGTCCAGAAAACTCTGCTGGAATAAGGACTTCCCTCCTGGAACTGACCTTTTGATCAGGGCATGGTGATTTGAATATTAGTGTGTGTTAAGTTTATAACTACATTGTTTCTCTATAGATACATTAGTTCCAGATATGTATGAATACTGGGGAAGCCATATCTGTTCATTAAATATGGATTCTCTCACACAGTGCTTCCGACTCCACTTCTCCATTACACAGCAAATGTAGGAGTCTGCAAACCCATTGAAATGATGTGCTTCCTTGCGACTGACATCATCTCTAAAGCCGGGCACACACGTGTGCTGCCGATGATGTCATTACGCACAGCCTCTCCTGCCAAAAATTGGACTGGCACCCTTTGTGTGCCGGCCATTAATTTACTTACATCCAAAGTAATGGGATCGATCTAAGAAACCACTGACACGGATATACAGCCAAATGTAGCTTTTAAGCATTTGATTTGCGGCAGATTGTCCACAGTGAGCCGATCAGCTGCAAATCTAAACATGTATGACCACCTTAAATGATTGTTATGTATGTAATCCTGCTACACTTTGACAGATATTTTTGGCTTTCAATACAAAAGAATGATAGACCTCAAAAGGCAAGCAAGCTGCCAAGTGATCACAAGTGATTTTCTGGTCCTGCATTGGACATGGAGCACTTAGAGGTAGTGGAAAGTACTCACTTTGAGATTCTGTTTGAACAAGTATTCTGTACACACATTATATATATATATATATATATATATATATATACACACACACCGTATTTTCTGGCGTATAAGACGACTGGGCGTATAAGGCGACACCCAACTTTTCCAGTTAAAATATAGAGTTTGGGGTATACTCGCCGTATAAGACTTCCCCTTCCAACGCACACCAAATAAAAATAAAAAAAACATCAGATTTGCTTTCAATATGGTAATTTTAATTCTTATGACATGAGCAAACTGCCTGTAAGTCATGGGAAATGCACCGGTAAATGTGTCGGTGCGTGCCATTTTTTTTTGTCCAGCTCAGGGAAACCGCAGTGGACCCTTGGCCTTACATATGTCTACTCTGACTTTCAATTCCCAGATCTCCAAAAACCTTTAAATTCCTTTTTTTGTAATTTACATTCCTAATTTCACACCCCTAACTACAACCTTTCATATTAATGTTTACCTGTGGTTATTCAAGTGACATAAATTGTGTACATTTAATTCAAAGAATTTTGGCAATCAAAAATGTAACTAATATCATGTCACATGATACAGTGATGGTGATTTAATGTGTTTGAGCTGCAATACCAGTTTCAGCCACTGGAGCCACAGCCTTTAGTGAGAGAGGGAGGGGGGATAATTGGGCGCTTCCAATGTCTGACAGGCAGACTCCTCTGCCTCAGACGTTTCTGCACTCGGATTATAAGACGACCCCCGACTTTTGAGAAGATTTTTCTGGGTTTAAAAGTAGTCTTATACGCCAGAAAATACAGTATGTATGTGTATATATATATATATATATATATATAAATATATATATATATACACACATATACACACACACAATCCATGTACAAATCTTTTAGCAGTTGACATCTGGGAGACAACATGGATTTAAATGATTGTATTACATCACTATGTTGAGTAATTTGTAGTCATATTTAGATTTTCCTGGATGTTATTTCACTCACAAAAATGTGAGTAAAAGAACCTCTCTTAATGTTTTTGTATTTCTTCTTTGTCCTGCGTGCTGCGTTGAGTTTTTACAATACTGCATTTTCTCATAGAACACCAACATTACCATTCTCGCTACATGGATTGCATTTTTAAAAAGTGTTAGCATATGCATTAGTTCTGGTGGGGACGGCTGTCCCCATCCGAAGTAATGGCTGGCACACAAAGTGGGCCGATTCTTGGCACTACCGGGTGTGCGTGATGAAGTCACGCTAGGTCGGCTCGGCAGTCGACGGAAAATCGCCACGTCTATGCCCAGCTTAAAAAATTTAGGTTTTTTGTTTATGCGTTAACGCATGCCTTGAAAAAACACATTTAGTGTGAAAGGGCCCTGAAAGCTTTCACCTTTTATTTATTTTTCTCAATAATATCTTTTCGCTCTGACCTTGTTGAATTACATTAAATTGGAGAAGGCATGAACTAAAGGTTACCATATCCCATTGTGGGAAGAAGCATCCAAATCCGAGTCTTTGTTACTTGGAAGAGAAAGTGATGTTAAAGAAGAAAACAGAAAGCTTTCCTTTACCGTTTTTGTCCCAAATCCACCGTTTTTTGAGCTGTATAGCAGGGTAGAAACATGCACATATGGGCCAGATCGATGGCCACTTTGAGCGCTGTGCGCGCTCACGGCCATCTATCTGGCCTATATCAGATGCGGCCATCCCTGTTTACGAGCGGGACTAATCAATCCCACTCGAAAACAGCCATTTGCCCATGCCTAAAACTGCCACTGTGAGGGACATGCGGCTCCTGAACCACTAATCAGAACAATTTGCAGAATTAGGGCACACAACTTAAATTATTCCACTAAGCTTTGCAATCTAGGAAATATAAAGTACAGGCATGTTGATTATAAACTTATCAGGTCTCATTGATCTTGCTATGGGGGAAGTTATCAGCTGTATTTCCTCTTTTTTTTTTTTTGAACTTTGTACAGCTCCATTGCTTTTTAATCATGTGTAATGTGCTTCTAACTTTAACGTATCAAGTTGGTCTTTCTTATGTTCTATTTTCCAATAAAATGTTTAAATGAAAAGACCCCCCCCCCCAAATAAATAAATAAATTGGTAATTTATTTCATTTTATCCAAAGGGGGGCAGACACAGCTCCGCTACACGGCCCATGAGCCCCAGCAGGTAAAGTCACAGTAATGCCTGCCATACACACCCTGACGGGTGCAGACAGACCAGCTCCGATATGCACCGGAATGCAAACATGATGACGTCATCACGTTTGCAACCTGGTGCATTATGGGGCCCTTTGTATGCCGGCCATTAGCTTCAATGAAGAATGCCATCGGCCAGAGATTATGGGACATGTCCGTTCTCTGGCCGGCCGAGCTGTGGGGCGACAGGGATCTGTCGCCCCATGTGGGCACATGCCGATAAGCGGACGATTTTTCCGCTGACTGACAGCACGAGCGCGCACGCCCGTCGGTGAGGTGAAAAATCACCTGCTTATCGGCATGTGTATGCCAGACATTACTCCCTATTACCTGGGCTTAAGCCATCTCCCGCCGAACGTATTATGGTCGGTCCCATGCAACTACAGAGGTGCCCACCTTGAGGTTTCGACCCAAAAAGCAGGCAGGTCGGATCGCACGGCAATCTATCCTGCTGGTTCTTTTTGTGGCCAATCCTGTTGTAGGCAGTTAAGGTGGGTTAACAGGTATAGGTTCTTTCATTCGATCAACGAAGAACAAACAATTTTTTGGTTGATTGATAGTTTTGAATGTATTTTCATTTGATATCAGGATGGATGAACAAAAAATCTAATGTTACATTCGATAAATGAATGAACGATGTTTGACAACAACATCCAACAAAAAATCGAATTGGCAGTTGATTGAAGAAAAAATCTACACGTGTAAACCCTTATCTCAACTTTACATAAAAATAAAAAAAAACACAGCCACTTTTGTGATGATTTCATAAACTTATACTCCTAATGCAAGAGTATATTGCAATCACAGAACCAACTATGATAGTCTATTATAACTACAGCATCGCTTACAACAGGCCTTATTATATTAGGTAGAGCCCTTTATGGTAGGTTGTCATAATTACTGGTTCTATAATGACAAATATGGTTCTATAATGAATTACAAAGAGTACCCCTTATGACAGTGTCCATTATGAGTACCCCTTATGATAGGGCTTTTATAATGAGAGTACCCCTAATGACAGGCGGAATTATAAGGATAGCTCGCTTATAATAGGGCCCATTATAATGAGAACCCATTTTGACAGGGTCCATTATAATGAGAGTACCCCTTATGACAGGGTCTATTATAATGAGTACCCTAATGACAGGGTCCAGAATAATGAGTACCCCTTATGACAGGGTCTATTATAATGAGTACCCCTTATGACAGGGTCCATTATAATGAGAGTAACCCTTATGACAGGAACCATTATAATGAGAGTAACCCTTATGACAGGGTCCATTATAATGAGAGTACCCCTTATGA
>CM070034.1:72009489-72032692 GCA_036250615.1 Ptychadena robeensis | reverse complement strand
TGCTTAATGGAGTACAAATATCCCCTTTGGGCATCAAAATGTGAGGAATTTCAATTGTGTATATGGAATGTGAGTATTCTAAATAACAAAATAGACATAATATAATTTAAACAATTTGTTCATTAGCTATTCAGATTCCAATAAAATAAAAGAGCTAGGCGTAAGTACAATCTGAATGCAGCAGCCTATGTGATGGTGTCTCCGGGAGGAAGAGAGGAACACATATTGTTGCATAGAGCAGTGAAGCCTGTAATGCTGGAGACCCCGCCTCCATTCTGTAGCCTGCAGTAAATGGAAACGCTATGTAGCTAAGCTTTCCTTGTCATAGAGAAGACATGAACACCAATATACTTGTGCCAGGAGAAATGCCTTGCTGATTTTTTATTTTGATGCCGCAAGATCACAGCTTAGAATCCACAGAACATTCCAGCTATTTTATTTTTCAGGTTTTCAAGGCGAATGACATTGTCACCTCATTCATACTCGTACAAAGGTTTGCCGGCTTTCAGGGACATGCAATGTAAGTTTTCAGTCAGCCTGAAATGTGTAGATGGCAGCTTTTCTGTTTATCACCTTTGTGGAACTCAGGGGACAGCCAGCAGGTAAAGATGACTATATATACACATTGTCTTTTTGTGTTTTAATGGCACTGCAGCTGAATGCAGATTTTCCATCAACTGATGAAATCTTCATTAAGCATTTCCTTCCACACAAATTAGTCCTACATTTTATGTCTTTTAACGTTTTTGTTTCATAAACTTTATATAGCATTTAAATATATAACTGCATACATTTTTCATGGTCACAGGATAATGTATGCTTTGTCTCAATGTTTGAATGTTTGAAAGTATTGGAAAGGCATTAAGGATCAACTTGTGTTGTA
Source organism: Ptychadena robeensis (assembly GCA_036250615.1). NCBI lineage: Eukaryota > Metazoa > Chordata > Amphibia > Anura > Ptychadenidae > Ptychadena > Ptychadena robeensis. The sequence goes on along the minus strand of CM070034.1, from coordinate 72,031,809 downwards.
TTTTATTTCTGCAGACTTAACTTGATCTTTAGACCAGCAACGGTCATCCCAGTAAATGGTGACAATACAACAAAACCTAAGGCTCCAACTGTAATCACAAACGCTTATGCAACATATCATTGATAACCATCCAGACATGGCTACTGCTTTGCTAGCTGGAGAGAAACTGAAAGAACTGATCCTGCCAGGGCCGCAAGATGATAGGGCTGGATCCCTGGCAGCACTCATGGTACAGCTTAAGCTGGAGCTTCCGTTTGATCGAGTAGTAACCATTGGCACAGTCCTCATCCCTATACTCCTTGTCACCTTGGTCTTCACAAAGAACTTTGCTGGTGAGTCCAGTATGATTTATGTTTTTAGTTGCATCCATTACATTATTACAAAACATCATTGTGGATAGTGCCATTTCTCTAGTTTGGATTAAGGGGGTGGTTGAACATGAAACCACAGTGATTGGTAAAATGCTCAGTAGTATTTTACGTTGGTTGGATAGGTTTTTGTTATATTCAATCAATTGCGTAAATTCTACAGCTCAAAGCTACTAGTTTCTACAAAACTTTTAATTTATTGTCACTGGGCTGCCCAAGAGTCATAAAGGACCATGGTTCTACACAGAGCCTTTGTTGTGTGCAATAGCTTCCCTTCTACCTGGACTGCAAATGATAAAAAGTTTCCATCTGGATTCCATGAGTGAAAAATAGTTTTATTGACAGTTCTAAAGGGCTGCACGAAATGCTGTATTACTTTATATTTTCATTTTATAACTATACAGCAAGGGTGCCAGTACAAAATCTGGGTGAAGGTTATACAAAGAACATGTCTTGAGTGAGTGTGGCAAAATCAGTTACAATGCATCTAAAGGTTCAATCGATTTAATTCGACCAATTATTTTAGTTGGTCGGTTGAAAATTAAAGCATTGAACAATAGTTTCAATTCAATTCAAATTTTCATTTCATTTTGATTGGACCAGTTGGAAAATTTGTATTGATTGCTACCACATCAAGTGTAAATTAAATACTATTTCTTGTCCCAACCTATTGTGATTAGATCCAATCAATTAACATAATGTTACATCATCTACTGGTAGGCAGAATAGGATGTTTGTATGTATGCTATAAATATATCTATTTTTTGTTTTAAACATGACAGGATATAAGCTATAGGTTATATAAGCCAATTTGCAGTAATGTAATTGTTTTCTGCTGCAAAAACCCATTTGAACATAAGTGGTATGTAATATGCAAGCCCGCCAAATTCGAAGCCCCGCTCTGTTCAAGACACCATTTTGACTGTAGATTGTATAATTACTATGCATAGGTTAGGTTATTTTGAGGATGCTGTTGCAGTAATGGAGATGTTTACCCATGAAAAAAAATTTGTCATAATAGGTAGTGTGCTTAAATTTGATCATAGTAAAAAGTATGATGCAGCGGAGACTGCATAGAGAGACTACATACTCCTGCCCAAGTAATAAACCTCGATCCGTTCAGTCGCCACTTTGACTGTAGTCAGACCAGTATGATTACTCCACATAGGTTAGGGTATCTTGAGGCTGCTGTTGCAGTAATGGAAATATTTAAGATCGAACACTCAATGTGGTGTGTCATTCAATTCAATTACAATCGATATACGATTGAATGGTCAAATACTTTGATTGAATTGATGAAATGCAAATCCTTAAAGCCCACCATACAGATTTCAATCTCTCTGTACAATCTCCATTAGATCTACCAACAACTATATAGTATAGTGGCCCCCCTGATTGAATCAACAAAAGTTGATTTTCAGAAATTGTATGTACGAAATATAATTGGTGATACAAAATCAACAGTAATAATAAGAAACTTTATAAAAAGAAAGACACATGGCGATTAGAGAAAGCATTTCCTTAAAACATGTAAGATGAAAAAGATGGTACCCAGCCCTAGTGTCAATGGCTTCTAGTGAAGGGCCTGGCATGATACATACAGTCAACCTTTGATTTGTTGCTTTTGTAATTTTGTAATTATATAAGATTCTCTCCATTTTTCAGTTTTCCTTGGATGATTATATTGACTCAGCAGAATATTCCTCATAGCTCTAGCCTGCTATTAGTTCAGCATATGTGTGTAATTGTAATGTTAGCAAGCAACCATTATCCTAACAAATACTGTGCTGATTCATGGCACTCCAAGCAATGGTAAGAAGATATTTTAAACCTTAAAGCCCCCCATAGACAGGCAGACTCCTCCATACAACTTTCATGAGACCTACCAACAACTATGTAGTATAGTGACCTCCCTGATAGAATACATAGTGATTGGAAGGTGTAGAAAGGTCCTCCTATTACATGGTTTTGGTAGAAGAAAAGTTGGTTGTACAGAAGTTGCATGGAGGAGTCTGCCTGTTTATGGGGGGCTTTAAAACTATGGCAACACTTTTTACTTGCTTTCAAGTGCTGCTTAAAGCAGAGAAATCCATACCTGACCCCAGAGTTATCGACTGCAGAGGCATTGACATGGAGACTGCTAGTATATATATGAGAGAACGTCATTGGTGGGTTTTAGTGCTGTTTCTTCAACACAAACCAAACTCAGGTCATAAAAAGGTCAATAGATGATGGCTGGATCTACAGTGCCACATAAAAGATGCACCTTCCATAGTGGCCATGTTTGTATTTAAAAATACATACCCATATAGCCTTCAAGATTGTGGTAAGTGACACACTTTGGCCTTAAAGCCCCCCATAGACAGGCAGACTCCTCCATGCAACTTCTGTACAACCAACTTTTCTACTACCAAAACCATGTAATAGGAGGACCTTTCTACACCTTCTAATCACTATGTATTCTATCAGGGAGGTCACTATACTACATAGTTGTTGGTAAGTCTCATGAAAGTTGTATGGAGGAGTCTGCCTGTCTATGGGGGGCTTTACTCCACTATGGGTTAAAACCCTGCATTTGACGCATCCATTGAAAATCAATTTATGTAATCCGTCAGCTTGAGTTGCGTTAAAATCAACGCAGAGCACTGCATTGACATTAACACAAAGTAAGCCAATGCAAGTATGGTGCGTTGACACACCCATAGAGAATTAATTGGGTCCGTTAAAATGCAGTGGTATGCGTTGTTCAATGCGTTGATCAATCCGTTCATGGTAAAAAAACAAACTCAAAACGTCACAAATGCATCCCTTAACGCATCCTTGATGGATCCCTAAAGCCCCCCATAGACAGGCAGACTCCTCCATGCAACTTCTGTACAACCAACTTTTCTTCTACAAAAACCATGTAATAGGAGGACCTTTCTACACCTTCCAATCACTATGTATTCTATCAGGGAGGTCACTATACTACATAGTTGTTGGTAGGTCTCATGAAAGTTGTATGGAGGAATCTGAAGGTGTATGGGGGGCTTAAGATGCACCCCATAAATTTGGAGATTAGTGATGAGTCTCTGTCACATAATATATTTTCTGCAATGTAGAGTGTAAAAAAATATAACTCATTCTATAAAAAATAGCTTCAACTCACTCAGCTGTTACATGGCTATTTGCATATGGGTGGAGTCACATTAAATATTCACAACAGTAATAGCTGAGTGAATTGATGCTACTTGGATAGCATGAGTTGTGAGTAGTTACATTTACAAGAAATGTTTAATTTACATTAACACAAAAAAGAATTGCTTTACATGCAGTAACTGTTTAGTACAGTCATTTTAATGCATAATAACTAATCAAAAAATTACAAATTTTTTTCGCCATCTCTCAAGTAAAAGCCCTATCTATATTTCGGATTTGCAATTCTCTTTACAAAAAAGTTGAAATATCACTAAAAAAGGTAATATAAACAAAACAATGTACACACTCCAATATTGAAAACCACTGCATGACTACAGAAACACTATAGAAATTCATAAACTATGAACACTGTATGTCACTGCATCCATCAATAATATTCTACCATACAAAGAGAAAACAGTATATAACAATGTGTAAAGCTGGGCATAGACGTCTCGATTTTCTGTACGATTTCTGTGAAAACGATCGCCTGAATTGTTTGCTGCGATTAATCACAAATCGATGAATGCACAAAGTGATTGAGTTGATCGCTCTGGAATTTTGGAACGTTAATGGAGACATGAGATCATTCCTATCGATTGACCTATTGGCGTCCAACCCACATTACATCATTTCCGATTAGAACAGCTGCGAGCTAGAGATCGATCGATCACGGGAAGGAATCGATCAGGAATTTGCAGACATCATATGGTGCAGTGTGCGATCGATTCTGTAATTCAAATCAATTCCGGAATCGCATGCATGATTGTTTAAAAGATCAATCACTGGGAAATCTAAATGCCAGCTTTAGAATCACCTCTGCTTTCTCTGGGTTTCATTTAAGTTAGACCAGTGGTTCCCAAATATTCCCTGCAGGGCCCCTCTATTCTTTATAGGAACATTATCGAGCCCCCCGCCATTCAAACTACACATGTTCAGAATAAGGGGCCCCTTTTCCCAGGGGGCCTGGGTCTTTTCCCGGGGGGCCCGGGTTGGGCTATCGGCAGACTTAATAAAATTTATGTTACTATGCCAAGACAATGGCTGGGCCCTCGCCCCTACATAGCTACAGGGGGTTTAAGGTTAATGAATGGAGCTTTGACATTGACATTTTATGGAATTATTGCACCAAACAATTGTAGACAATTGTAGACAATTGTAGACCGCAGGAAATGTATCATATTATTCCCTGTATCTATGACAATGTTATAAAATGTAATGTGAAAAAAGTTTAATATAAATGATATATATATAAAAAAAAAAGAATAAGGGGCCCAACACACCCAACGAGCTGCAGATTTTGCCACCAACCAATGTGCGTGTGCACTCGCAGCCATTGGTCGGCTGCAAAATCGGCCGCCGATCGCAGGTGCCCACATGGGGCAACAGATCCCTGTCGTTCCAAAGCTTGGACGATCAGAGAACAGACATGTCCGTAAATCGATGCCATTAGTTTCAAAAAATTTTTACACACACCAATCATACAAAGACATGCATCATATATACACACCAATTATACAGAAACATTCATCATTCACTCACAGAGACTCATACATTACATGCACTCTACCTACTGCTTGCAGCTACTTCCCCCATGGTTGTCCTCCTGTTTGTCCATCTCTCTGGCTTATCTGATTGGCTTGCAGTGGTAGGGGAGGGTGGACTGTGTGCAATCCCAGAGGAATAAAAGAACTGACAGCTGGGAGAGCCAACAGTCATCTTAGTTCTGCAGATCTCACTCTCACCTCTCTCTGGTTGACAGTGCGATTCTCCAGTTGGGGAACCACTGGGTTAGACCAAGAAAAAATGCAAAACAGATGTGTTGTTTAACAAAAAAAAAGTGGATTACAGCTCTGACAACTTCCCTGTCGTGGCTTAGCTCAGTGCATTTGTAATAGAAGACGCACTGTTTTGGAGGAAAAAATGTAGTCTTATAGCGCAAAAAATATGGTATACTGTACTCAGTATTTATAAAACATTTCAAGCATTAAAGGTACCCATACACGTTGCGATTTTTCGGGGACCGATGCGATATTCGATTTCGATGCCCGATTTTCGCTTTAGTGCTATTTTTAAAAGTCGGTTGGATGCCCGATCTCTCGTCCGATTATTCGACCGATTATTCGTTGGTTGGATTGGGAATATTTTAAGAGTGGCCGACCGTCCAAAAATTACAGGCATCCTCATTCGGGACCCGACCGACTTTTCGGCCGATTTTTCTAAAAACGGCATCGGTCGGAATACATTTGCATGTTAGGAATCCCGAACGATCGACCTACCCGACCGACCGGATCGGTCGGAAGGGCTAAAATCGCACGAAAAATCGCAACGTGTATGGGTACCTTAATACAAGACGTGTGGCTTATTTAGATGTATCTGGAACTGTTATGTGAACAAGCATGACATGCTGCTAATGGGTTAAATACACCATTTTTGTTTTAAATAAAGAATAATAAGGAAATATATATATACATATATATTAATTTGCCTATGCCAGCATCTGAAGTTTGAATTATTCTGTTCTCCAGACAATATGTTCCTTGTAGGCCTTTAGAAAGCCTGGATGACATCCTCAAGGTCAAATGTAGCTCATGCATACGGTATACATATTCTCCTAGGGATCCATCTGCTACTGCAGTTATCAGAGTTTACAGTGCTAATCATATAGTATTCTTGTTTACCTTGTTCATCATTTTATTTTATTTTAGTTTGATGTTTTATCATTTATGTTGGTCACATACACATTTTTTATATCATATAACATATCTGATGAGATCTACAATATAGGAAATGAAAAGGCAAAATCAATAGGTAATTTTATTCATAAACCCCTAAAAATGTTTCTGCAAATGTGAACTGTGCAGGGTGCTATACTGACCACACTTGACCCAATTCTTTCTGACCTACTCTGGGCGCATTATGCCACCCTTGCCCCTGCACTGACTAAACTTTTCAACCTCTCCCTCTCCACTGGTATCTTCCCATCATCCTTCCAATATGCTAAAGTTCTGCCCAAAATGCAGAAGCCATTGCATGACCCCTTCTTCTTCATAGCCACCTCACTCTTGAGAAGAGTTGCTCATAGCCAAGACTTAAGGCAAAGTTTTGCCTGCTTTTGCTCCTGAATTTCGGCCTTCTACATTGTTGATCAGCCTCTTTTTCTACAGACCTTGCACTCTATGCTATTATAGCCTGACCACTTGTTTTCCCACATTTCCTTCCCAATCATTTTCCCACAAGGCCCAATGCTTGTCCTGGTGCTTTTTTTCTATTTACATCTCCTCCTTTGGTATACTCATCTCATCCTTCAGCTTGCAATACCATTTATATGCTATCCATCCCTGCCTTGACTCCCTCTGTCATGGGTAACATTTCATGTTACCTATTGGCTATCTCTTCATTCATGGCTGATTCCTTAAATGTAACCAGAATAAAACAGAACTCATTATCTTCCCTCATTGCCTTCTAAGCTTCCACATCTCACTGACAATAAATACCGCCATCTCCCCTACTCCACGCGCACATTATCTTGGTGTCACCTTTGACTCTGCACTCTCCTTAATTTACTCCCAACATACAGAACATTGCAAGATCCTGTCACTTTCTCCAAAGTCCTGGTATATGCTCTAAAATGTTCTCACTTTGACTGCAGCATAATCCTTTCTAGTGTTCCTACAACAAAGCAGGGTCAGGGGTAGTGAACTAGGACCACCAGTGTTGATTGAACAGTACAAATTGTATTGGAACAGCAGCAAACTGGTAACTTGATTAGGCCGGAGCCGTTCCATAATAAGCAAAGTAAGAAATGTTCACCCGTGCCGCATCAATCTATAAGAGTCTCTGGCTCAGAGGATTCCTGATCCCAACAGGGCACTTCTGGGTTCTCGATCCAGCTCTGCACACCTCACCGTTAACCAGGGTGTGGTCCATGCCGTGAAATCAGCAGGCAGCTACAACTTTGGTTGGCACCAAATACCACTGCATCATCACTTTGTATGCCACCTCCAGGTTGGTGACATTCCTTGTGCCCTGCCACAACTTGAACCACTCTAGTAGTGTATGTTGAGTGTTCAAGTCATGTTCCCATCTAGTAAAATAAGTATGTTGGAAGTCCAGAGTGGGTGCATTCAGGATTGATTCTTTTTCAAAGGCCTGTGCACATGCTACATAGTACCATCAGATACAAATTGATCCAAATATCTTGTAGCCTATCAGATACTTGAACGATTGACTGAAATTTACTAACATGACCAATCAATGCTTGGTCAATGTTATTGTCCATTTCCATTACCTTTGGTCAATCAATTCAGGTAAAAATGAATTGATTTTCAAATGATTAACTTTAACCTCCTGAGCGTTTGCCACGTGGAACGGTTTTTTCAATATGCTCCGCCGTGATTGCCTGCTCAGCTGGAGGACCTACATATAAGCCCGGCGTCACTGGAGACGCCGGACTTATGCTGAAGAAAGGCGACGCCCCTCCAGTTTGACGGAGGTCTATGGCGCCGCCTACCCCCGCCCCCTTCGCGTCACCGGTGACGCGATCGGGGGCGGACCCGGAAGCATCGGCATACATGCCGATGCTCCCGACCGCCGTAAGAAGACGGCGAGACCTCGAGCGTGCCTCTCGTTAACTGGGGCTGAGTTTCATGCATCGAAATGATCACGACTTTGAAAAAAAACTTTTGTTCTTTTGTAAACATTCATATGTAGTGAATACAATTACACTTTCAGGGCCCAGATAAATAGGTGCAGACTTTTCAGTAACTCAACACCACCATCTATCAAAGCTTTGTGCTTCAGGTGTAGGGGTCACGTTTGGCGTATGATCTGAATACTGCAACATAGTTACCATTATTTTGGATAGACAATTAATATGTAGATGTGTATTTCATTTGTATGAGGAATAAATTGGTTTATTATTTCTGAGAGACATAGAATACAGGACACAATGTCATAATTATGTCCTACCCTTTGATGTTCTGTTAGATAAACTCACTGAGGTGCAGGCTTTTGTGGTCAGCATCATTATCTATACAGCATTTCATAGTGTATGCTAACAATAGCAGAGTAGTGTACAATAATAAGGTTTTTTTTTTCAATTAAATGCATTATTATGTACATAATAATTACATAATACATTTTAAAGTACAACTTCAACTTTGTTATTTGTTTTTTTTTTCATAAATCATTACATAGGCAAGATTTGAGTTTCCTGTTGTAGTATAAGGAAGTAAGGCGATGGATCTTCCTGGACGTGGTGAAGATACAGGAAATAGCTTGCAGAACTATAAATACCACTATGGACATACAGTAGCTTAAATAAAGCGATAGGTTAAAGGGTTGCATTTGAGTATTTACAAATACCCTATAACTGTTGTTTTTTCATTTTTTTATCAAAAGTGATCAGCAAATTTAAATCCTCCCTGAAATATTGTATTAGAAGGCATCTCAATGGTCCAACTATAAGGGCAATGCAGTGGCAAAGTCCAAGCTTGCCTTTTACTAGAAATGACTGCAAACTCATACAGCTGTGGAAAGTAAAGGCAAGAAAAAAATGGCAGCTGTTGAACGGACATGTTGGACTTTCTGCTCTCTATCCAGCCTCCTTCAGACTTCAGATGCTGCATCCTCTCTCCTAAAGCAGAACGAGTACTGTATGGCCTCTGGGAGCAAAAGTGTGTGTATGGGGCTTATGTTTAATACTTTTAGGCATTTATTCCATCTCACCACACAGTATCACAATAATCATTGTATACATACTCCTTCTCTTACTCCTAAATGTGTTGCCATTTTAGGTCACTTTTGCACCATACCACCATGTAGGTGTTTGAGCTGTGGACATGCTGTTCTAGGTTCACATCTAAAGCTAGGCATACACGGATCGATTTTAGAGTTCGATCGACTTAAAACGATCAAAGTTTACATCAATTAATCTTAAACTGTATACTGCACACATGGTTCGATCAACGAAAATTGTTCTATATAGTTTAAAACATTGATCAAAAAATGATCGGACTTGTTAGTAAATTTTTGTAGATTGTACAACAATCGGGCTCTTTCCCAAAGGGTTCTTGTAGATTGTACAACAATTTGGCTCTTTCCCAAAAGGTTCTTTGATGGTATGTTCATTTAGGATGGGGCCTGCACTTTGGCAAGAGCTAGGTATCATGTATTTTATGTTTTTTTGTGTTTTATCTTAATAGCTTTTTCTTGATTGTTAATCTTTAGGATGCTGTTTATGCTATTCATTTGTTTTGTATTTTATTTTAATCACTGTTTAATTATTGTTTTTTCTCTGTGCTGTGTAATGTCGAGCATCTTTTTTTATATGTAATAATTTGTAGGGCATACCTGTCAACTTTCCTCTTTTTGAATAAGGGAAAATTGTCAGGAAGTTAAGTCACTTCCAATATTCGTACTGACAAAGTGCTGGACTTCTACATTCCAAATACAGGAAGTCCCATCCCCTCCTAAGCTAGCTAACTTAGGTGGGAGAGGGCGTTACTTTACCAAAAAATTCCCACCCCGCTTGTGCAGATGATGTGGGGAGTGGGAAGTTAGTAGGGTGTGTAACGCCTCTTCCCTCCTAAATTCTGGGAAAATATGAGATTTATTGAAATCGCATAAAAAACTTGGCTTTCCCAGTCAAAACAGGATGGTTGACAGGTATGCTGTGGGGATGGTATTGGCCTGGTGATGAGCAGTGCCTGCTTTCCTCCAAATATGATGCCTGGCATTCACACCAAAGAGATCAATCTTTGTCTAATTATACCAGAGAAATTTGCCTTTTGGCAAACTCCATGCCATGCCATGTGCCTTTTCGATCTGGCTACTCTACCATACAGGCCTGATTGAGGAATTGGTGAAGAGATGGTTGTCCATCTGGAAGGCTCTACTCTCTCCACAGAGGATCTGGAGTTCCGAAAGAATCATACATTGTGTTAAAAAAAATTCAGTTTCTGCAGTTTGGTTTTGCTTCAACACATGCTTTCTCATCTCTCAAAGCATAATGTAGCAGTCTGCTCCTGATTTCTGGGTGCTAAGCTTTTTATAGGATGATGATTACCTGATGTAGCAGGATGCAAGCAAAACCTATTTTGGGTCATGCTCAAAGTGACGATGATGGCCAGAGATCCAAAATCCCACAAATTGATGCACAGTGGACAGGTTGTGAATTACTCATTAAAGCGGACTTACCACCAGGAATCTATGTTTTCATGAATGGCACTAGAAGTGCCAATAATAGGGAGGAATGCAGTGAAAAAACCCAAAAAAACCTACCTGGTTAATGGGCTCAGCAAAACCCGGCAGCACGTCACAGCAGCACTTGATTTTTCAGTGTGTAGCCAACACATGAAACACATGGTGGTGCAATATCGCGGGTGGCCACTGGGGGCGTTCAGTGATCTTCTATGGGAATTTTCAAAGCAGCTCACTGAAAAATCACGCGCTGCTGTGACGTGGTGCCCGGTTCCGCTGAGCCCATTAACCAGGAAGTGAAGAGGAATGGCTGATTATATTCCTAAATTGCTCATTACAGGTACGTTTTGGGGTTTTTTCACTGCATTCCTCCCTATTATTGGCACTTCTAGTGCCATTCATGAAAACATAGATTCCTGGTGGTAGGTCCACTTTAAGTGTTCGGTTCAAAGTAAATCAGCTAGGATTTTATTCAAGAGTGCACAGAGGTGGAAGGACTGACCTTTTTTAGGTCCCAGCACCTGGGGATATCATGGACATTGATGGCAGTTTTAGATTGAGTTTGTGTGTAATCCATTATCTTCAGGGAGTGCGGGCATACCAAGTTCATTTAATATAGAGTGGCTTGGTTTTAATACAACTAATGCTGTCTATAAACCAAAATATTGCACATCATCTGCGTCAGTATCACATTAATGACCCTGGAGATGCAAGACCAGGGGACAGAGGAGCTGTGCAGGCAACACTGGAGAACGCCACAGGCTTGTGTGGATCAGGTAAGCCATCCCGAATGTGGCTCAGGGTTATGGTTTTCAATAATGGATATTTATCCAAGCCACACTCAGAAATACTGCCAAAATGAGAACATTTATAAATACTAAACTGGAATGTGATTGGCTGTGATTGGTAAACAGTGTAATTGCCTCTCAACAAGGTATTGATACCATTAATACAAGCTTCTGGGTTGGTCAAGGACTCAGATAAACGTATTTTCTGCAGTAGGTAATTTACCATATTAAAGTAGCTGGAATGTTGGCAAGCTGTAATTGTAATTGGACACAGATGGCAAAGAACTGAATTGTTCCGCTGTATATGAAAAAAGTCACAAAGGAATATGTAGTGTCGACACATAATGCACATCTAAGAGAATTGTGCCATCTGTCAAATCATAATGGATTTTCTTGTGGAAATAAACTGGAACTATTAATTTCATTAAATGCTATTTATGGATGGCTTGAGCTGAATATCGGGGGCAGTTAATTTCCTTTAGGAGTATATTTGACCTTCTGTGTTGTTTTTTTTACATTAGCAAAGGATAAGCAAATTGATTTGTGTGAGTCAGGACTAGGAACTTCTCTTTATTTATTCTTATGGGTAAATTAGTGGTAAACCACTAGAAAAAGAATAGGCTTCTTGGAGGCGCCCAAATGATGATAAAAATGTCCTTTATTTGCTAAAAAGAGGTATTTTCTATATTCTCTTTATTTATTGCATATAATTGAAGAAAAACGGCAGACATATACAACCCCAATGGAGATCATCCCCACGCATTTCATTTGTTATGAGCTTATTTGTATGAGTGAAATGCATCAGCCGGGTGATCCCTGTTGGAATTGTATGTGTCTGTATGTGCTGTTTATCTTCAATTAACTCTTTATTTAAACTTGGTTTTGCTTTACATTATTAATTCATTTGTTAGGACATTGCACACATGAAATCATTCATTATTGTGCTGCCAGTTTTCCAAAATTTACCCTTAGGGCTTGTTTGCATGGGAGTTTTTTATTGGCTAGTAAGCAAGTGATTAGCGCAACTGCCCAGTGAAGGCGACATGAGTCGCTTGTGCGGGTTTCCGGCTTTCACCTGATAGACCTGCCGCGGGGGCCTTTTCTATATCGTGGCATGAATTAGAGAGGCAGGGAAGGTAAGTCAATAGAGGAATGCATGTGATTTTATTTTTTGTTGTTGTAAAGGGATGTGACATTTGTTTGGCCGCTATGTTTTACATTCTATGACTTCAAATGTATTTATTTTTCAGAGTTTCTTTTTAGGTTAACCCCACAGCAGTGACTTTTCTCTCTGTTATACAGAGGAGCCTATATACTGCTATACACCTCACAACTTCACCCGGGATCAGGCCTTGTATGCCAGAGGATATTGCTGGACAGAACTTAAGGATGCATTACCAGGAGTGAATGCCAGTCAATGGCCTTCTTTATTTGAACACAAGTTTCTCCCATATGCTCTACTGGCCTTTGCCGGAATCATGTATATTCCTGCTCTGGGATGGGAGTTCCTGGCTTCAACTAGGTTGACTTCAGAACTAAACTTTCTTCTTCAAGAAATCGACAATTGTTATCATCGAGCAGCAGAGGGGCGTGCTCCTAAAATTGAAAAGCAAATACAATCAAAAGGCCCAGGCATTACAGAAAAAGAGAAGCGGGAAATCATAGAAAATGCAGAGAAAGAAAAAAGCCCAGAACAAAACCTTTTTGAAAAGTACTTAGAAAGACGAGGTCGCAGTAACTTTTTAGCCAAACTTTATTTAGCCAGACATTTGCTTATCATATGTCTAAGCATCCTACCCATTACTTATCTAAGCACATATTATGCAACTCAGAAGCAGAATGAATTTACATGTGCATTGGGAGAGCCTCATCTTAAAACTAGTTACTCAAAGTTGCATATAAGGGTGAACTGCAAATTGCCATCTGTTCAACTCCAAAGAATCATTGCTTCAGTAGATATTTTTCTGCATAGTTTTATAAATTTAATCATTCTTGTCAACTTAATACATCTCTTCATTGTCAGAAAGTCCAACTTCATTTTTGACAAATTAAATAAAGTTGGCATTAAAACTAAGAAGCAGTGGCAAAAATCTCAATTTTGCGATATAAATATCCTTGCCTTGTTTTGCAATGAAAATCGCGATCATATCAAATCCTTAAATCGTCTAGATTTTATTACCAATGAGAGCGACTTAATGTATGACAATGTGGTTCGTCAGTTACTTGCAGCTTTAGCTCAGTCTAATTATGATGCCACTCCCACTATGAGGGACTCTGGTATGCAGACTGTTGACCCAAGCCTAGACCCAGCTGATATTGATGTCAATGAACAGCTTATTATAAAGCGTCCTAGAAAGAAAATGAAGTGGATCCCCAGTAGCAACCCTTTACCGCAACCTTTTAAGGAACAATTAGCCATAATGAAAATTGAAAATAGTAAACCAGAGAAGCCAAAGCCAATGAGAAGGAAAACTGCAACAGACACCTTAATTGCACCACTTTTGGAGTCATCTTCAAAATCTTCACCTCATTCATCTCAAAAATGTGATGCTAGCACAATGCCAAATTCTGCTGGTGAGAAAAAACATACTCGACACTTTTCATTAGATGTCCAACCCTATGTTCTTAGTAACAAAAAGCCCAAGTCCGAGTCACAGTACAGTGCTCCAATAGCCTTGTCTGAAAGCCAAGAAAATGGTTTCCCAAGCCGGGAAGATATTGTCACTGCACATGTGAAAGGTAAGAAAGTTTTTCTAAGTAAACAAAGATCTTACCACCAAGATAGTTACCTAAAAAGTTCATTTATTTTTTTTCATTTTTACTCAGTAATAGTTTTATTCAATTTTACAGAATTACAAAATACAGAAATTTAGCAAGTCAAAACAAATACACTTTATCATGTGAGCTTGTATGCATTAGAGATGATCGTTTATTTTTATTCGACCATTTCGAGTTCATTTTAACCTCCCTAGCGCACCGCCTGTACCGCACCGTTTTTAACAGTGTGGTACAGGCAATGGCAGCAGTGTATGAGGTACACTGCCTGCCATTTCCTCCCTCCCCCCTCCCCTCTCCACACAGCCAATGTCATTCATGACACTGGCTGGGAGGGCTGGAAAGCAGAGGCCCCTCCATTAACATGGAGGTCTATGGCACTGATCAGTGAAGCCGCAGAACCCCGGAAATGCTGCTGCGGCTGGAAGCAGCATCGCCGTAGCTTTCCGGGGATATGCGGCTTCATGTGAGCCCAGCTCATCCAGAGTTTGTTCTTCACACAAACTCTGGACGAGATGGGCTCGTCATGAACACTAAGGAGGTTAAAGCCCCTGAGCATGGTATCATCACCATACTTGCTGGAGATGTAGAAAAGGGTTGGGGTATAAAAATGAAAGTATTGCTCTAACACAAATAGTTTTGCATAAATTAAGTTCAAAGTGAAGTCAAAATTTTTAAATTAAATTTATGCAATAACTACATGTGCTAGAACAAAATGTTCGTTTTTCCCAATGTTCCCACAACCCGTCTCTACATTTCCAGTAATTTTGGTGAGAATACCCTTTCAGAAGCTTTACAATCAACTCACAAAGTCAGGCAAACAGATAGCATGCAAGATTGACCCGCAATTGCTTGCAGTGTGGTGACGTCACCATGCTGCACTTTATCGCGGGTCAATTGAACGGGAATCAATGTGCACCACTTTGCACTCCGATTTCACGTTCGATGGGGATCCTGGTTGGGTATGAGCTATTTTCTGGTAGCGCACAACACTGGCTGGGAAAGAGGGACAGAGAAGGGGGGGCCTTGCCTGTGTAGTGTATACAGCCATGCTAGGCCCCGCCTCCTTCCCCCTGCCTGGAGCCAATCACAGGCTGTTGCTCGATTGTGCTCAAATCTATCAAAACATTGTATGCCTAGCATAACTAAACTGTGGAATAGATGAGAATGTATGTGTTTGTTTTAATAGTCTCTTCATACCAGATTTGTATACCCAAATGAAAGATTGTTTGGAACATTAAGGGAGATTCATCACATTATTGACAGTGTACATTTACACTGACGAGGATTGGGCTGAAATCAGCCGCCCTGTCGGATCGCACAGAGATCCGACAGGATGGTAAATTTTAGCTCAATCCCATTAGTTCGGCTGGGGATGGCTGCCCCCAGCCGAATTAATGAGCTGCAGATGAAGAGTGCTGGCCGATTCTCGGCACTAGCGGGCGGCCGTGACACGCCGCTCCTAGTGCAAAGAATCACATAAGGAATAGACAGTACATCGTACCGTCTATTCCCAGCTTAAGGCATACCCATATGTTATAAAAAAGTATGTGTGTATTTGTTTCCCAAATTGCCATTGGATTGTATTTACAAAAGAAGTGTGTGCATTGGTTCATGTCCTCTATGTCCAAGTCCAAGTTCAAGTCCTTCATTCTAGTGTGTACATGACATTGTGACAATAATTATGTTATAGTGTCCTGCATATAGATAGTGTGCTATAAACAAAAGAAGGAGTGTGATTTATTCTTGCGTTTTTTTTTTCTTCTTTTCTAACAGATCTAACAAAAGCTGCAAAAATGGTTGAGAAAGAGAATCAGCCTTTATCTGAAAGTTGTGATAATGTTTCAGCAGTATTTCTCACTTGTGGCAGCCACATGGTGAGTGCAGCAGTCGCTACATCAAGCATTACCCTGAGTCAGGTCAAACCGGAGCCCATGACCATCTTCAACCGTAATCCAACTCATCCTCTGCTCCATATTAACACTTTGTATGAAGACATGGATGAACGTATTACCGCCAATACCTCCCCTGATCCAGCAGACATCATTTCAGTTATACCACCCAAGCAAGTCATACTGGCCCCTTTTGAAGAACCCAGGGCAATAATCCATTCTGTGGACTACTAGATTTGAGCGCTGCATCAAACCACCGTGCCAAAAGTCACTGCATGAGCATGGAAAACAGTATTCTAAATATGCAAGCAGCAGCTTTCATACACAGCTTTGTCACAACTACCAAGGGGAACCTAATGATTGTTCCATGTAGTCTGCTGTGTGAAGCACAAATTACATTAAAATAATTATATAAAGAAGCATGACACTTGGGCAGTATGTATACACAATGCTATGTAACACTAGATTCCCTTCTGGAAGGATTTCCATCTTTGACAGTTCTAAGTGATTAATTTAACGGCAATACTCAGACAATAGTTATAGATAGGGTTATTTATCTTATTACAGGGTTCAAGTTATTACTTTTTCATTTTGGTGGCCTGTTAACATTAATAAATATTAGAACTAGTTTGATGGGCCAAATTCTTACTTAAAAGGTAAGTACAATTAAATAGAATGTGAATTAAAACTAAGCATAGCATTGATACTATCAATATAAAGGGAACATATAGTTTTTAGTAGTAGAATATATTTTTCACTTTATTTTTGTACAAAAATAAATGCATCATGACATAGTTATATATAAAAGAGGTGGAAATCTTTTATGTAAAATACATTGGTCCAGGTAAAGCCCCCCATACACCTTCAGATTCCTCCATACAACTTTCATGAGACCTACCAACAACTATGTAGTATAGTGACCTCCCTGATAGAATACACAGTGATTGGAAGGTGTAGAAAGGTCCTCCTATTACATGGTTTTGGTAGAAGAAAAGTTGGTTGTACAGAAATTGCATGGTAATTGTATGTGGTGTATGGGGGGCTTAAAGCTTCACTGAGAGGGTGATATATCACTTTTTTCTCCATTGAAATAGAAAGTATTTTTGGCCACCTACCTTGTATTAACTAAGAGAAGAATATATTCTTGTGAAAAATATTCGCGTAGGAGCCTTAAATAACGATTGTTATTTATTAGTATTCCTCTAAACACTCTAAAGCCCCCCATACACCTTCAGATTCCTCCATACAACTTTCATGAGACCTACCAACAACTATGTAGTATAGTGACCTCCCTGATAGAATACATAGTGATTGGAAGGTGTAGAAAGGCCCTCCTATTACATGGTTTTGGTAGAAGAAAAGTTGGTTTACAGAAGTTGCATGGTAATTGTATGGGGGGCTTAAGGTGTCACTTACTATGTCTAGATTAGCCTTCCTTAACAAGGATTCCTCCAAAGGGATGGGATAAGGATTCTTGGAAAAAGGCAGATTAATTTCCCTCTTAATGCTTTCTGCTTAATATTGACACCAATAGGTCATTCAGCAGAGCCAGTAGTTTGGGACCAGTATATCCGCTCTTCTTGTTTCTCAGGGAAGTAACCATTGACAACAATAATGTTTAACCTGTTTGTAACTAGGCATCCTTCTCACCAGTGTAGGGGTCAGCTCTACCTCTGACCAACAAAGTGAGGGAAATTCTACTGATGACCAATGTAGCAGAGCACTTTTCTACTGGCTACCATGTAAAGGGCCTTTCTTTATTTACTACCAATGAAAGAAACAATTACCACCAATACAGGGGGTATCTTTCCCACTGAACACTAATGCAACAAAGCACCTTTCCATTAACAATTACTGTACTGGGATACTTTCTACACAACATCCATTGTGAGAGGGTAATTATTTCCTAACCACCAATGTGGCGAACATCTAAACCTTACCATTGTTTGAGTGTGTGTCGTCAACATCAACGACACAATAATTTTTTTTCTAATCACTGTTTTATTCAATAAGTACAATTGACCCTTGAGTTACAACCAGCTTGACTTAAGACCAACGAGAGCTACAACCAAGTTTTGCAACCACAGACTTGACTTACAACAAAAATTGTGGCCAAGGGCAAATTGTGTTTTCTCTTGTACTGTTGTAAACCCAGACCCAGGATGTCAGAAAAGCAAGAAAGAAAGAATGGAAAAAAAGGTTGAGAAAGTAATCACAACTGAAATGAAGAAGAAAATTGTGAAGAAATATGAGACGTTCATGTGACGATCTCACTAATATGGACAACATGTCAAAATGGCCCATTATAAGTCTCACAAAAGGCTACAGACTCCAAGAAGAAATATGAGAGAGTTGTATTCCTGATGTTTCTATAGACGAGATTCTCCCTCCAAACAATAATCTTCCATTTCATCCTCTCTTTCAGAAAGCCAAATAGGTCAACTTGAATGCTGAATACAAACGTTTGTTTCTGTAAGCTGGGCTCATTTTAACTTTTTGGTGAGAACAACAGAAAAAATTATTGATGCTTCTGATAAATTTCACATTGTGCACTCAATTATACAATGTTTTGTTTATTATTAAAAGGTTAGGTAAAGAGTGCTTTGGGAGGTTCCAAGCTCATTATGGGTATTTTCAATATTTTGTTATGTCTTAACTTGAAATCAACCGTGGGAACAAATTAGGTTTGTAAGTCAAGGGTCCACTATGTCACCAAAAAAAGTTAAGATAATGCTAAGATACTGTATTTTTTTGCACTATAAGACGCAATCCTTCTCCCTAAGAATTATATTGCAAATGCATGCTTCGTATACTGCAAATGAGCAGTTTCGCATTCCCTTCCAGCTGGGGCTCAAGCTACCCACTCACATACACAGAGATAAAGCAGAAAGAAAGATTCACCTTACAGATCTATCCTCTGCTGTGTATATAAGTTAGCAGCTTGAGCCCAGCTCATATACACATTGGAGGCAGAGTTAAAAATGCGCCCGCAGGCATTGCCGCCCTGGGTCCTCACATCCCTGGCATCATGTACATGCTGGCAATGTAAAGGGGGAAGGAGCGTGTGCGGGAAATCCGAACAGATTACATTGTAATCTGTTTTGATTTCCCATACAGCTTTTTTTTTTTTTAAAGGTCAACGTGCATGTCACCCAAGGGGTTAAAGTAGGTACTAAATTTTTGCTTAACACTTATTTTGAGCAATTTCAGGAATTGGGATAAAAAATCAATCATTAGTATAAATTTTAACTTAATATTTCTTTTTCTTAACAACAGCATAGTGAGAGATATACATTATACAATACATATTTCAACAACCTAATGTCCAATCACAATTGTCTACACTTTTATTTTGGTTTAATGCCACATATGATGGGATATGATGGCATATGGTGATGGGAATAACCTAAGTAAAAATGTTAAATTACCTCTGCAGCTTTATTGACAATCCATGCTATGAATGTGTACATCATTTTATGCCATCCCTGCTCACAGCTACTAGGTTTAAGAATGATATTTTCACCCATGATTAGAAATCTGCATTGTGTACAGCAAGAAAATATCATGGCAAGCCTGAGACAAAACATAATAACATTCAGTTTACCCTCACCATTATACAACTGAAACAATTATAATCATTTGTGGTAATTTCATCATTTTCACTAGTTCACTACCTACCTTTCTGTTTAATATACAATACTATAATGTAATAATGCATAGCCCTAACATTACCTACCTTCTATCCAAAACAACCTGTATATAATAGTCACATGTTATTTTTAGTAGACCTAAATATTTGTGTCCCTGAGAATACAAGCTTTATATGTATGGTTGTCCATAATTTCATTACTGTACTATACCAAGAATCACTGCAATACTAAAGCTTCCCATACACCTTTAAGCAGGGTACAGACCTGCAGATATGGGCCGAATTGATGGCCGCTTCGTGCGCCGTGCACGCTCACAGCCATCTATCTGGCCCATAAAATATATGGCCATCGCTGTTATCGAGCGGGATGACATGACAGTAAATACGACCAATGTCCGTTGCTTTGCCTAGAGACCGCGGGTCTCCAGGCAAAGCATCAGCTGAGCTGGGGAGAGCAGAGCTGTCTCTCCCCAGCTCCACCGATATCTGACAGCAGCGTGATCATGTTATCACGCTGCTGCACGGAACATCGGACGGCTCAAATATCGTACCCTGCTTTAGATCTCTCTGTCAGATATTCTTTAGATCTACCAACAACTATGTTGTGCTGGGTCCTCTGCGATTGAACATAAGTTTTCATGGCTTTGGTAAAACAAATGGAGATCTAATGGAAATCTGACAGAGAAATCTAAAGGTGTGTGGGAGCCATTACTGAAAATGGGAACAAAGTAATATAGGGTTGTTACTCATAGTACTAGTACTGCTTTTACTCTATACCTTGTATTGTGATTGGTTCCTGAGGGCAACTTGCTCATGTTGCTTTTCATTCATATCTAGAACCAGTACAGAAATAACTTTTTGTTTTACATAGATCAGTCCTAAGCACATTTATCATAGTTGAAAAACAAATACAGAGTTTATTTTTGTATTAAATTTTATAATGAAAATGATTTTCATTTAGAAAAAAAAGAAAACATTTCTTTTCAAAAGCACAAACCATATTTTTTTTAATTGTTGTTCTAACACTAAAAACCACAGTATTTAGGACAGTATTACAGCAAAGCAATAAATACTCAAATGCAAAGGATGTTGTTGCAATGGTTATTTATTAATCACCAACCCTGTCAGTTTGGATAGATCCTTCCTGGCAATTACTGACAATTGTAGGCTAGTAGGTGCTACTGTTATTTGATATGACAACATATTATCTATATATTAGTGTACTGATATACCCTTAGTTTAGTGCTATGATAATTGTGTTATGTTGCATTAGCAATATAAAATTACATTCCAGAGTAATTTCTCAAGTGGCTCCTAGTATCCAATCTAGAGAATCTTACATTATTAATAGTTTTATTATTAACAGGGTGTTTACGAGATGCCCAACGACTTGATGTTCAGTGACACTGTAATGCTGAAAATGAATGCATTCCACCGGCTACCAATAAATTTTTTTTTACATGCATGACGTGTTTAAGTGTCTTTATTATTGCTTATTCATTTTCTGAAGTTTGGCACTCCTGGGGGGGGTGGGGTATATAATATTGAATCTTTTTTTTAAAATTATAGGATGGCAGTCCTTTCCTCTGCTGCTTTTTCTAGGTTTTTTTTACAAGTAGACATAACACTGTGTTTAGTGTGCTTTCCATGGTGGAGTAGATGTAGAAATGATAAAAATATAATCAGGGTGTGTGGTTTTTCCTATACAGTGCAATTATTATTACGTTAATTGCACTCAAAACACAATTAGATGTAATAATAGAACAATATTAAACAGTCTCTAGGACTTCTTACCAGTTCCTAAAACAAATGTGGGAAAAAGCCCAACTGTTGGAAAATAAAATCAAATTACTACATATAGAAGTTTATTTGGGGGGCTTTTTAAAAGGCACAAGAGGTTTTCCAACATTTGTTACGCCTTTAGGGCTTGTTTGCACTATACGTCGGGACCCCTACGCTAAGTGTATACGCTTAGCGTAGGGGTCCCGACGTATACCACAGACTTTGCCTGCCGGCGGATGGTCTGTTTACACATCCGCCGGTGTAAAGGCTGAACGTACTCGACTACGTTCAGCCTTACACCAGCGGATCGGCTCAGCGCAATGAAGACACCCTACGGCGAGCAGGTAAGTTTATCTGTTACGTTGGGACCTCCCGCTAAGCGTGTACGCTTAGCGGAGGGGACCCAACGCAATGGAAACAAAGCCTTAGGAATGAGTCATCCATTCATCCACCACTGTTGTGCTTGTTTTCATTGCGTTTTTCAATCCGTCAAGGTCCCTCCGTCAACGGAAGGGTGCATCCGTCAGTGCATCCGTCAGGCATCCGCCAGTGCATACAGGAAATGTTTTCCTTCAGTGCATCCTACAGTGACAGATTACACCTCTCCGTTGCATCAAAATAGACCCTGATATAATGGGCTACGTCAAAATCCCTCCGTCTGACGGAGGGATTTTGACGCAGTGGAA
>CM070034.1:71998349-72009389 GCA_036250615.1 Ptychadena robeensis | reverse complement strand
ATCAACACCAGGCCTTTTATTTGTTTGATAATGACATAACAAAGGGATTGCCCTCACCTACCCATCAGATACAGTTTAAGTCAATTGTCCAATTACTTTTGAGCCCCTGAAAGTAAGTGATAAAGGAAGGAAGTGTTAAAAGATGGCATTTGTGCCTCACATGCAATATTTTTCTTCAAAAAACTGAATTAACGTGTAACATCTGCAGTTCAACTGCATCTTCATGAGTTATTTCATTTAAAACTAGAAAATACTTATGGACCTATATATATATATTCATTGCTACAGGAAAAAAAGTAGCCTGATACCACTAAAGCAGAGTGATTGTGGACTGCCACTTCCAGCTGCTCAGCCTTCTGGTCTCATACAGAAATACTGACAGTTAATGTA
This sequence comes from Ptychadena robeensis, assembly GCA_036250615.1. NCBI lineage: Eukaryota > Metazoa > Chordata > Amphibia > Anura > Ptychadenidae > Ptychadena > Ptychadena robeensis. The sequence goes on along the minus strand of CM070034.1, from coordinate 72,008,999 downwards.
TTCTCCCTGAGGATCATTGTATCTGTTCTACACATACTGTCCTCATATGACTCCCACTGCTAGCAGATGAATGTTAAAGAATAATTCTTAGGTTTGCACAACCTGTATGAATTGGTATCTTAAATTTATAAATTAACCGCCCTAGCAGTCGGAACGGCACCATCTCGTCCAGCGCTGCTACTGCTACTAGAGCACTGGACGAGATGGTGCCGTCCAGTACACATCGGGGCTCCGGCAGCGCATACTTACAGTTTTGCGCTATCCTAGTGTCCCCGATGCAACATGCCTTCTTGGATCCTCCGTCTCTCCCCCCACCCTCTGAGTGACGTCACATCGGGTGACGGCGGGAGATTTGAAAAGTAATTTGCACGAAAGCAGTTTTCTATAAAGAAAACTGCTTTCAATGTGCACCTATGTAATAAACATCGCCCAAAAAAAGTCACTGGTGTCCCAGATGTGCCCATTTGCAGTAACCCTCTCTTCCCTGGTGTAATGTGTCATTTTAATTTTACATAATTGTTTGTTTTAAACATTATTATATTCAGGATGTCTATTAGACCCTTGTACGGACATATTATGGGAAGTTACAGGCCAACAACATAAAGACAAATTTACCATTGAAGTCTATGGTGCACTTTTGGTACAGAAATCTGGACCTCAGCAGTGCGCTAGGGGGGTTAATATGATACAACATTTTTTTCAAATAAATATTAAATAGAGGTCATGCAGACTTTCAGAACAACATTATACAGAAGAAAACAGAAATCCAAATCATAGTTAAATGCAAAAGAAATGGGTATATATTTATGACATTCACTTTTTATTCTATGGTTATATAGGACAGTTCACATATGCACACAATAACAACATACATAGCCTATAGTATTTAAATCTATGTGTACTATAAATACTTTTTTCTTGCATGCAAACCATTTAGGTCCAGCTTGGCAGATATCATGTTATAAAATAATAACAGGTGACAATATAATGAGTGAGTCAGTGGCCCCAAATAGCTTGCATTAGTAAACTCAGGACATCTGCTATTTTCATCCATGCATGTCAGAATCGTGTCCTGGTTTTCTGACTTCATTAGGGAATCCCCCAAACTGCAGACCAGGACCTAAAAAAGTTGGAGATCACCATCCCAACCCTACAAGGTGGCATCTTGGAGCTAACAAACACTGAGACATTAGCTTGGGATCTTCCCTGAGGGACAGTTAGGACTCATGTCACTAGAAATGATCACAAATAATAATTTGGTAAAGTGGTTCAGCATGGGCAATGTAAAATTTAGCAGTATGGCCAATAAAGTTTCTCTGATGCGCATGTACCGTAAGATGAATAAAGTTTTATTCCCTTGGAAAATCTACCGAAGCACATACTGTTTAAAAAAACAGTTTCTGGTTCTGGTTTATCACAACCTGTGGTATCAAGGACTTCAAATCCCCATCAAAATGCCAATCCTGACACCTGTAGACTATAACCTATATGTAGAAGTTGTAGGCCTACAAAGGGCATGTGAGCAAAGAACCATGAAGCAACACAAGAAGAAAGTCGCCTAGTCCGATTTTCTTTCAGAAGAGCCTTAGGCCCCCTCATACACATATTCATCCGCGGGAAATTTTGCAGACGATCGATTGACGGTTCTTTTCTGGTAGATTGCCCATCCAAAGTATCTTACGAGAATAAATTTTTGAGTGGCCGAACGCACAGGAATCTATACATGTATGGCTAGCTTTACTTCACAGCTAGGGTCTGCTGCTGCCATCAAAAAATATGTGTAGTCTATGCTACACAAGGGTCAGAACTGTTTGATTGCACATGGGTTTCCTATACAATATAAGTAAGTTGATTTTATTGTTAGGGCTTATGAATTTGTATTTTGTCACTGAACATCTGTGCTTTTTATATGTTAGTACTACCTATATCACTTCGTACGTCAGTGACAGTGATCAACAGGAAATAATGGGCAACATTCCAGATGAGTTCAAAGACTACAATCAAATCCTGACTTCTTTTACTCTGTGTAATACAATTAAGTTTTGTCTGAAGTTGTTATGTCTGTTCATTTTGACAAGACAGCAGGTTATTCAAACTTTTGTGTAGTTTGATTCTGGAATATGAGGTTATCTACCTGTTAAGACTATCATAGTAAGTTAGAGTAAAGCCCCCCATAGACAGGCAGACTCCTCCATGCAACTTCTGTACAACCAACTTTTCTTCTACCAAAACCATGTAATAGGAGGACCTTTCTACACCTTCCAGTCACTATGTATTCTATCAGGGAGGTCACTATACTACATAGTTGTTGGTAAGTCTCATGAAAGTTGTATGGAGGAGTCTGCCTGTCTATGGGGGGCTTAAGGGAAACATACAATAAGAAATAAAAGCATGTATTTAACTTCTACAATTTGTCACATGTCCCAGGTACCTTGCGGCTCCCCACCCTCGCCCATCCTCTGGTTCAGTCCACTGGCTCCTATGTCACTACACAACAATGATTTAGGAGCTGATGAATGAAACAATGGAATGAAGAGAAAGATTGATTTGATGAAGCTGTAATACCTGACAAATAATTTGTATTTATTTGTATCCAGTTTCTGTTTTACATAACCGCATCACACTGCAAAGCTAGGAGGATGGCACCACATTATTTGTTTTACAAAAGAAATAGAATGGTGATTGGCTGGTGAAAAGCTGATGAAAGACCACCAATTGATTTATGAGGCCATCTTAAGGAAAATAAGTCTAAGTATGGCTATACCTATTGCCCTTAATTCACCCTGCCACAATATTGCTTTACAAATTATTGCGGGATACCATTACACCATCTGCCGTTACAAATACATGTATTTATTCATTCATTGGGTTATATCCTCTATATTTTCCTGATGGTCAGCCTTAAAGGATGGATACTAAACATTTCTGATAACTGGGAAGCTGGCAATCCATGTCAGCTGCCCTATACAAGTTACTGCCAGAAAATACCTTTTTCTCATTATTTGCCATTTATTAAAATCAGACAACTGTTTCGCTTTGTAGTTATCATGCTTATCAAGAAAACTTAAAAGCCATTTTCATTATTTAATCCTGGAAAGGTGCCTTTTTCTACCAGTATTTGTACATACAATAGACAGACTGGCATGACTCAGGTAGGTATTGTTTCTGGAAGCTGGAGAGGTATTTTGTTGGCCAATATACATGACAAGACAATGCCTATCACTTGAATTAATGCCAGCCCCAGAGCACAAGTGGCAATGTAAAACATGTTGTCGCTTACAAAGTCACAGACTTTCTTGAAACAACCTTCCGTGCTGATTCCTGATGCTTCACTAAGCAAAGGGATATTGCGGCACCCTTTCCGTGTCTGGCAGCAGCTGCTAGGTACCGAGCCGTTTTTGTGTCCCAGATGATCATACTGTTGCTCCAAGGACCATGGTGATTCAAACCAGTCATGATAACTATGGACACCACAGCAGTGCAAGTGTCTTTGGATAGCATCCAGAGCATCAGCCTTCTCTTCGTCATCTGCATAGGAGAGGACAGCATTTCTCAGACCGCTCTGAAAACCATCTGCAATATCCCTGTGGAAACATTGATATTGTCAATTAAAAATATTAATGAAATTAAAAAAGCAGCATTGCAATTAAACACAACAATCATTTTACAAGTTTAAATTCTACATGGGTTGTTTCATGCATTAAAGCTTCAGGTAAATTCTCAATCCTGTGTTACCACATCACAATGAAATACCATGCACTGATGCTTCGGAGAGTAAAAACTTTGTACACCTTAAACTGTCCAATTGTGTTACTAATGCTGTAACAGATAACAAAATTACATTACCTAAAAGACTTATATAAGTCATCAATAACTAATTTACCCAAATTACTAAAAAAAAATTCAAAATATATAGAGTGGTGGGGTGGGGGGGGGGGATACATCCATTTTGTTGTATGCAAGGAACGCTGCCACCATTTTTGTATTTGTAATAATAAATTAAAGGGACCTACAGGATTCATAATTCATGGGATCCTACATTTGGTGCTAGAAATACACTTCCCTCTTTTATATCATTACTCAACTGTCTATCGATGTAGCCATTTAACACATTATTTTACAGGGAACTGCTTAATGGCAAACTAAATCTAAGCTGGCCACGGATGTCTTGATGCTGGGCCCATTTCTTGGCAGATCGACCAGGTGTGATAATGTCATGACGCACGGACATTATGATGCTGTGGATTGGCTGTGCATCCTTTGTATGCCAGCATTTACTTAGGATGGGGACGCTTGTAATAAAGATTTTATTGGCCGATTTATGGTGGGTACACTAGATTTTGAGGCCTGGTCGCCACAAGCGAGCACGGCGGTTGATCTGCGGCGAAATCGTCCACAAATCTAACCATCTATGGCCACCTTAAGTATTGGTGGCTGTGCAGCTCAAATTTAATTTAAGATTTAAATATTGGTAAGAGAACCCTGTGAATAAACCATGGCCATTTCTAATAAGTGTATTAGAATGTACTGTATAAAGGTTGGCATAACAGGACTGAAAATTCACCAGAATATTACATATTTAGTTGACTTATGTGAAACATACTGACTTAGGTGACTTATGGTAAGAAAGTACTATCTAGTGCAGAAGTGGGAAAACTAAGGCCTGGGGCCAAACCCGGCCCTTTAGTCTTTCAACTTGGCCCTTTCTCACCTTGGTGTCAAGACACTCTAGCTACCCTCATTCCCTGTAATAAGTGAAAAAAACACCTATAATTGTTGGATAATTGTTTGGATTCCTAGAGGCCATAGTTTGTCTGACATAGAATGTTCAAGCTTCTCTATCAAAAGCTTTTATTTTTTGGATTACTTCCTTGTCTGTGGCCTTTACGAGACGGTATGGTGGGGTGGGGTGGAACAGCACTGTTTATTTGTTTATTGGTTTATTTGTCTGTTTGTTTGTGTGTTGGTTTCGATAATTTCCTATGTTCACCAGATACTGATCAAGGGCTTTCATTTCTCCTGGTGTTTTTCTTCCACTGGGATAATTCTAGGTTTGGTGAATGATGGATGTTGAAGCCCGCCTCCTGTTATATTATCGTTCTTGTTTTGTTTTGTTAGTACTACAACACTGTATATGTCATCACATACGGACGTTATGTCGTCTAGGCTATTGCTTGTACTGTTACTCATGGCTGTATTGCTAAACTTGTTGGAAATATTTTGAAAATCTAATAAAATATTTTAAAAAAGCTTTTATTTATAATTTTTTTAACATTGTAGCTATGAGGACTTAGAACCCTTCTGTCAGGTGGCCCATGCAGGCTCTTGGTCCAGCCCCTATGTCACATTAAAAAGCCATTGTGGCCCACAAGTCAAAAGATTTGTCCACCCCTGGTCTAGTGATGAATAGTAGTATGCTAATTCTGGTTCAGAGCAGTAGTTTCTAGTTAGACCTGTAATAGCCATAGAGAACATTCAGAGGTTTGCATTAAGCTTCTCAATCTGTTGACTCTTGCCATAGCCAGTGGACATATATAGCTTTAGGACAGCTGCTTAGAGCTATATAGTAAATCAACCAGAGATTACTGATTTGCCACAGGCATTGACAATCTGTTTTCAGGAGCCTCCCCACTCTATGTAGAGCTGTTTATTAGAGACAAAAAGTAACAGTAAAATTCATTAACTGGTTCTGTTCTATTGTGCATAATATATAATTCATTAAAATATTTATCAAATGGGGGATGAGGACTGCAAGAGTACTCTGACAATTTGAACTGGATGCAACAGAAAAACATCTCCTATGTGTCATACATCTTTCTAATTATTTAAAGGCCCTATGTAGTCATGGAGATCAGCCCTTAATTAAAAAAAATGTATTTAAAAATGTTTGTTCTTAAATCTGGCCATTTGCGTTACTTATGGAAAAATAGATCATGAAATCTCCATGGACGTGGCTATTAGATCTAGCTGTAACATACTTGTTTCTGCAAGGTAAAGCTCTGATTCTTCAAGGACAAACAAGCATTATTGACCTTCCCTTAATTAACTTGTCTTGTCCAGATATGTGATTAATTTGCATCGTAAATATGAGACTCATGAAAGGTAGTAGTTTAGTGCAATATATTAACATTGCTTTATTTCTGCTTTGCAACCTGAAAGGAAAAAAATGTCACAAACAAATGTGGGTGAATTGACATCTCTGGCAGTAGGGCTTGAGCTATTTGAATAGCTATGAATCCTGCCTGTTGTCTATGTGATAAGCTGAAATATAAAAAAATGCACATATGTATTAAGTAGAAAAAAAATGTATATATATATATACTGATAAAAATCCTGAAATTGCTTTTCTTGGCTCTTAACACAATACATACAAATTTATTGTCACATACAAAATATTTGTCACTTGTAATGATCCTCCATAATCTCTAGAGTAGCATGAAGGGAGCATGACAAGATACACTCCACTAAGACCTCCCCCTTGGGAAATGGTAGCGGTCATTTCCACTGTGGTGGATCGCCAAACAAGACAGACACATGAACATGTCCTAAACTATCTATTGTTATAATCTATGTTGACAATTAATGCTTTACTAAGATTGGGGGAAGGGAGGACAGTTTGGTGTATTGCATAAGGCCCCCATACATCTTACAATCTTACTATACAATTTCTGTACAAACAAATTTTGTTCTACTAAAACCATGTAATATGAGGACCTTTCTACACCTTCCAATCACTATGTATTCTATCAGGGAGTCCACTATACTACACAGTTGTTGGTAGATCTAAAGGAAATTGTATGGATCGATTTTCAGGTGTATGGGGGGCTTAAAAGAGTTCTGATAAAAATCCTGGAACAGGAGGAGTAAGAAGAGTAATGATTTCATCAGTCTGCTTGTTTCTTCAATTTCCAATCCTAAGCTGAAGGGAGATGTAAACCAGTGGTGGGCAACAGAGTGGATATGGAGGGCAAACAGTGCTGCCTCTAAAGTGACGCACTTTTTCAATCTATGCTGACTAGTATAAGCATTTTTTATCGGAAAATGACAACAGGCATAGATAGAGGACATTTTTTTTCCTTTTTAAATAACAAAATGTATTTAAAATTATACTTCAAGCTTTGGGTAACACTGTAGTATGGTCATGCACATTTTCATTCAGAGGATGTGTGATGCAATATGAGGTTCTATGCGTGAACAATTGTTGTGGGGGCCGCAAGTGGAGGACTAAGGGGGGGCCGCCGATGAACACCCAATGCGGCCCCCGGGCCGCAGGATGGGCACCTAGGATGTAAACTATAAAAAACATAAACAAATAAAACATATATATAACTCATCTACATCCAGTCTTCTTTAGGGGACAGCGACCCCTAAAAAATGTATACTTACCTTTCCTGGCTACTCATTCCCACGAGTCCCATGCTCCAAGCTGCAGGCCGCCTCTCCGTGTCAACCGATTCAGATGTGGCTGGCTGCGGGCGCATTGGTGCATGGGTAGGTAGACGTCAGAAGTGACATATGTAACTGGTGGGGGGGGGGGGGGGAAGCTTTGCTGTATTATTTTTTTTATACTTTTGACCTCTGATTTATTATATATTAATAGAAGGCAGAATCGGAGGTGGTAGGTCCAGTTAAAGTTTAGTTGAAAAAAAGTCAGGTCATTTTTTGTCTGCAGGCTATGTAAATTCCAGGACAGGACATACAATAACACAAATTCTTTGGCAGTTATATATTTTAACTGCATGACCTTTAATTCTGCATTCTTACAATCTAACAATCTCACAATCTTGAATACAAACATGGTAATGATTATGTTATAATCAAGTGTTGTTTGTTGTAAAAAAAATTACTTTAATTATACACTAACCATATATTAAAAGTGTTGTACAATGATGTCATCTATATTAATCAATTTGCTACTTCTAATCCAAGTCCTGTATTAAAGTAGATCAGCTAGTGGTATAAGAGGAGATTACCTGCGGTAGAACAAGCCTGAGAGTCCAGCAGCAAGCCCAGCCAACAACACTGCCAGCTGGAAAAGCCCATAGGTACGCAGGAGGCACCTCTTCTCTACTGCAGCACTGAAGCAGCCCAGGAAGCCCCACAGCAGGACAGCAGCACCACTCACCAGCAGAATGAGTGGGGTGTTTGGATAACTGTTAGTAGACAAAACCAGATATTGCTCCAATGAGAGTTTTGCCCATATTCCCACGGTAAGCATAGCCAGACCTGCAATCCAAAAGATGAAACTGAAAGCCATGAGGGACAGCTTTAACAGGGCCATCCTACGTCGTGTGTAGCTCTTCCTGGGCTGAAAACTGTATTTGGGGAGCACCAAAGATCTAAAAAGCATGTCATCGTTATCTTGTAACTCTGCTGCTACACTTTGCTGTGACACAAAGTGCTGCCTTTCTTCTTCCTCATTCTGGGGATATTCAGGCAGCACCCACACGCCCGTTGGGTGGCTTATTTGTGGATGCCCTGCCACGATGGAGATCCTTCTATCACTCTGTAACTCCAAAAGGTCATTTCTCCCTGCAGAGTATTTCCTTGGATGTACCTGCTCTGCTGTGCCATCAGTCATGGTCCCTTGCCTCTGCTGGATTTTACAGCCTCCCCCTCTTATCACCTCTCTAGAAAGCCAATACATTTCTTTCAGCTCAGCAATAAATGTCAGAGTGTTACGTAGAAGACTAATATGCTCCTTTCGACTCCTGTTTTACCAGTATTAGTAGTTAGTATTAAGGCTAACCCTAGTATTCTTCTTTCTACATTGTGAGATGTAAACTTAGGAATAAAGGTTTGAGGACCTATTCACACTATATGCATTTTTATAGGCATGCGTGTCCGTAAATATGCAAAAACACATGCGTTTTTGACATTACATATGCGTTCGCGTTTTTGAACAAATCAATGAAAAATGCAGGAAAAGTGAATCAAAAATGCATACAGCAGTGAGTTTTCAAAAACGCATGCGAAAAAGCTGCATTTTAAAAACCCAGTGTATGCAGTGTGAATGGTAACATTGGTTTTCTATGTGAAAACGTATGCAGTAAAAAAATGCGGCCAGCAAGAAAAACATGTGCGTTTTTAAAACGCACCGCAATGCACATAGTGTGAAATCAGTAAAGCATAACTTCATGTTTGGGCTTACTAATTATATTTTTTGAAAACTGTTAATATGAAAAGATGATGAGCGCACAAAAAACACACTTTTCCCAATATAATGTGACTTAAAACCTGAACAATAAAGGGTAAAAATTATAATATAAAATATATGTTCAATAAACATGGTTCATTTGCTATCCCACAATTTAAAAACACATATATGGCAGCCTTAATATAGAAACAGTTCTGATAAAATGCTTCCATTGAAATGATATAGCTTTTATCATTTAGAAATATTTTCATATCATAATTCAATAAATAATATGGTAAAATAAATATATTGTGGTGAAGCACATGCTAGTAGATGAGGTAGGCCAGAAAGCAGAACAAGCAAACTCTAGTAGACAAGCAACTTTATCCTCCTGAAGCTCCTTGTTTTAAGTGTATTCCCTTAACCCCCCTCTCATTATTCCCAGTATTCGAAGCTGACCTGCTCCCTGTGATCCCAAGGGATCACTTTTTCCTGGTGACTGTCTGGGACACCTATGCCTGATGTAAAAAATAGCCATAGACGTGGACAGTCCCCATGTCCCTGGCTTTATCAGTGACACAGGGGACATGGTTGGGCTGCCCAGGCCTATACCTGTATTATTTGACAGACATAGGCATTCCAAGTCCTCACATCCCAGCGTCAGTGATGTGCAGGGGGCCCAAAAATCTATTTACAATTTTTGTACCTCTTTTAGCACCCAGAAGAAATGGGACCCCAGGGAAGTTATCTTATTTATAAATGGAAAATAAATCAAAAGAGAAGAACAAAAAAAATCTAACTGAAAACCTATCATTCATAGGGTGAGAAATAATGTGCAGTCGAATGAGAAAGCAGAGATAGTGAAACTTTCAACATCTCCTGTGTTGAATTGATCAAAAAGAGTAAAGTCATAGTAGTAGCAGTGGAGTAGAGTAGTAGCCGACCAGAATTAAAGCAGAGGTACCTAATTTATTCTACAAAAACTGGGAAAACCTATTGATGCGAGTCTAAGCCAGGGATGGAAATGCAAAGTCAGAGAGTAGAGTTTTCTAAATGAGAAAAATATAGAAAAAGCACCGTTGCCAATAGGAATGAATCAAACAGGTGAAGATTAGTGCCACACCCTCAATAAAGTTAATAGAACACAGGTTTATTGTTATGACAGGATGGGTTTTCAAGGCACTTCTTATGATTCAAACATGAAAATACATTTGCATGTTATTGGGACCAATAAACGGAATGGAAATGAAAACGTAATTTCGTGTTTGAATCATAATTAGTGGGGTTTTGTACCTTCTCCAGTAAAAAATTTACAAATTGTCCACTAGATGGCGGTGCTGTGCCATTTGTTTACATTTCACCAGTCGATCTCAGGAGGCATCAGATCATTCACAGCGGCTGCAGGGAGACCATCAAACACCCACACAGGTAAGTGGGACCCTGATTAGAGTATAAGGGTAGATTTCAGTTTATATATAATTTAACCTTCCATGCATATATAACCAGTAGTGATG
>CM070034.1:71974660-71985004 GCA_036250615.1 Ptychadena robeensis | reverse complement strand
AGGGTGGGTGATACCTGGGGATATGACCACTAAGGGCTGTTACTGACACCTCTGCTCTGTGGGTATTGACATTTTCTGAGCAGCTGTTGTCCTAGGATGTGTGGTTATGGATCAAAGCATATCAATCTGTTCAGCATGCTTACTATAGTTTAGATTTGTGTTGCTAAAAAGTGTATTGCACACTGTCTGGCCCTGCTGCTGTACATACTACTAATTGTCTTATCCCCTGCAAAATGTTCCTTCTCTCATCAAGATCTTCTGCACTTGAGGCTATATGCTGCCCTCTAATACACTTTTATTAACCAGCAGCAAGTGATCACTACTTGTTTAGTCTCGGGGAGAGGGATAAGAGACAAAAACATTCATCGTTATCCTAGAAGATGGAGCCTACCTTTTGGACAGGCCTTTGTTCATCTTTTGTGCTCCACTAAAGTTCGATTGCTGCTGCATCTGTATCTGCAAAATATTAAGCACCAATGTTTACTGATTTCTCGAAGTATTAATATTGTTATGTTTGACATCCTCTTTCAGGCCAGCAAAGTGCCTTTTTGCAAATTTCACCTTGGAGATAGACCCATTCCTGTAACCTTTAAAAGAGCTATTGCTGCACTTTCAATTTGGCAAAAGGTCAAGCTTGCCTGGGGCTTGTGCTCCTTGTCAGACCCTATAAGGTAAGAAAATGTTTGTGTTTAAGATTGTACAGTTCATGGATTGTCCCTAAATCACAAGCTTTTATTTGAACAAATGTATTTATATCTCTTTTTTTTTTTATTCCAGTGAAGATGATGTGGAGAAATGTAAACAGAAGGATTTATTAGAACAGATGATGGCAGAAATGATTGGTGAATTTCCTGACCTCCATCGTACCATAGTCTCTGAGAGGGATATTTATCTGACCTACATGCTAAAGCAAGCCGCTAAGAAAACAGAACTACCTCGTGCCTCTGAGAGTAATGACTTTATTATATCATTTATTTTCCATTCTGTATCCTTTGCTCAGTTTTTTATATTCTCAACCTGTCTTATTTGATAAAATTACATATGCCATACAAATTATAAAGTAAAACTCCAATTAAATCTAATGTATTGTTTTAGTGATAATTATTTTTCATAACAATAACATTATGTTTCTTTTTTGCAGATGAACCTCGAAAAAGTGTACCTACCATTGTTGTTGGAGTAGTTGGAATGGGACATGTACCTGGTATAGAGAAAAACTGGAGCACCAATGTAAATATTCAAGAAATCATGAGGTAAATGTCTTTTTCCATCTACAGGTGCATTTATGGATTCCTACATACTCCTTTTTTTTTTTTTTTTTTTTCTTTTTATTCTCATAAATAGTCCTCTAAGTATTTATGATTCTAAAACCTTGTGGAAATTGGTTTTTGTGTATCGGTTCCACATTCTTTATCAAATGTTTGTGCTTAATTGAGATTGTACTGGAAGAAAAACATTTAAAAGGTTATTACCGTATTTTTTGGACCATAAGAGGCACTCAATTTTTTGAGCAGGAAAACCAAGTGCTCAAATCAATTGGGGAAAAATTCCCATGCAATACCAAATTTCATCCACTAGATGTCACTAGTAGCACTTCACCGCTTATCGTGTCATCTTTCTCAAACATCGGGGAAGAGGGGGGCCAAGGAGTAAGCTGCGTGCAGTGCCTGGCTCTGTTTGTGTGTAAACTGGCAGCTTGAATGCAGTTCTCACACGGGCAGTAAGAGATAGGAGACATGCTGGCTTGCAGCTCTTTCATCTATCTCTATCTGCTGTTCATTGGTTATATCTGTGGGGCTCCGGAGGCCGGTCTTCCATCTGACAGCTCCTCCACCTCCCTGGCTTATGTTCTTGCCAGGAGAGCCAAGACGTTGGTGGGGTGCCAGGGTGCAATTGTGGACCATAATTTTTAGTTCATTCTGACCTCATTTTTGTTAGCCCAGAGTGCATCTAAAGAGAACCTTTTCATCTTTCCGCGATTTATTCCATAAATATCAAATCCGGTTTGTTAATAATCATTAGGCCTTAATATTGCAATACAGACCTCCTATATTTATAGAACAATGCATTGGATTATGGACTGTTTGAATGCTTGCACTCTTAAAACATTTTTTCTTTTTTTTTTTTTCTAGTGTGCCTCCTCCTTCAAAACTGAGTAGAATTATTACATTTGCTGCAAAAGTGACATTTTTTGGACTAGTAAGTTATGGCTGTTTTTGTGTAAGTAGAAGGACTGTACGATTGATCCTTTCAGTGCCAGCCACACAGTATTGCCTTCAAAGACTGAACCAAATGAGAATGTGGGATTTTTAAATTCTTCTTACTTAACAAACTACAGAGCTATTCAATAACGGTGTCTTTCTTCATTAATGGTCACATGCAGCTGTCGAGAATCTCCAAAATACTTGTTTTAAGTAAAGGTTTTCTTAACATCACTTTACAGTCCTTTGAATACATCAGATGGCAGCTACTACAGGTTCTGAAGAAACCAGACTTGGGCTGTGATTCTAGAGTCTATTAGTCTATTGCAACAAAGAAAAAACTGTGCGGTTATAACACATAAAAGTATCAATGGCTTTTGCAAAACAAAAAGAGTAATTGTGAACGGGCTAATATAATTTGTGTTCCTTGAATAGGGTTGTAAACGGATTTGACAACTTTCTTTATTCATTCATATTTTTTTTTCTAATTGTTATCTCTTGTATTGGTGGCAACCAGTAGAAATGGAAGTAAGGTTACATTTTTAAGGACCCAGGTGAAAACAAATTTCTAACCTTTACCTTCTCTATCTAGAAATGTAAAAACAAAGTTGAATTTAACAACTAAGCCATTTAACAAAAGCCACGGAGCTCAAATAAGGTTTTAAGAGGGAAATACCTGAATAAAGCAAAAGACTGCTGACTGTGTTTTATTAGTCTGTAAATGTTGTATTGCATGTAACCAGGAGAAAATAGGATCTTTATCCAAGTGCCTGCTGGCTACACCAACCATTCCCATTACTCCACTGAAGTACCATTGATCCTTTTGTTAATAAGAATAAAAATGTCAGCAACCTACAAGAGCCACTAAAAAGAAGACCATCTGCATACAATGTGGATGGATTTCACTAATACAGAATGCTGGCAATTTAGAATGTGCCTTTTTTTAGTTTATATTCTTGTCCTATGAAATGACAGCATGCATCGCCCCTTCGTATTCACATTCCTATCCCCACTCCCACTTAGTTAAACACTTAAAACATTTCCTATATTTAGTTTTAGATTCTTTATTTCACCCAGCACACTCAGCTTTGTCTATGTTCGTGTGATGAATGGTATGAGTTGTAGCACTTTTTTAGATAACATTTTGAGAAAATGGTTCCTTTTGTAGTTTTCCTGTTCACAATTTACTAAGTAGTGCACACATGTCTGTGTTACACACAGCTAAGGCTAAATTCTATTGATGGGGTTTTTATTTCAGTTTACACTTTTATTTGTAGATGGACAAATCTGGTTACCTAGGATATGTTATAATTTTTCTTTAATGGGGGTCATTATTATTACATAGGTCAGCTGGATCATTAGGACACATGCCAGCATTACTAAATGACCTATATTAAACACTGTGGTAAGATTATTTATTCAAGGCACAACCAGTGCACATCAGTAGTAAGCTGGTGCAGAGTCTGTCTGTGAATAGGCCAATAATGATTAGAATAGTAGATAAACACGCTCTTTACATGTACATTAATGACACTGACTGTAAAAGTGGATTCCTGTATTCTTTTTGGTGGCTGCTTGTTTTCATCAATTTGCTGAAAAATGTAGGTACTTTGCTGGATTGAACCTGAAAACATTCATTGTTTGTTTTTTTTTCTGTTAAAAAAAAAAAAAAAAATCCTTGAACTAACTTGACTTGCTATATGACAATGACCTGTGGTCTGTAGACATTGTACATGTTTGAATGTGAATAACAGAGCTGCCCTCAATGCTTAATCTAAACGGTAGTATTAATCTTATGTGGACTTGCTGAAGGTGTATGTGAGAGTCAATTAAAAGGCCATTAACATCATCAATACTGGCTCAATTTGTGTAAAGTTTGGATGACCTCATCGGTTTCCTCAGTGTTTCTGCTTTGGACAAGGTACTCTTCTGTCTCCATTATGAATATGATGGGGTTTATCAACCCACAGTTTGTAGGCTACCATTGCTAGCCCTAAAGCCCCCCCATACACCTATGCATCACCCCATACAGTTTCCATTCGTTCCACCAACAACTATGTAGTATAGTGTTCTCCCTGATAGAATACATGGTGATTGGAAGGTTTAGAAAGTTCCTCATATTACATGGTTTTGGTAGAACGAAAGTTGATTGTACAGAAATTGTATGGTAGGATTGTAAGGTGTATGGGGGCCTTTAGACAGTCTTTCTATCAGACTTCTTGGTAAATAAAAGAACTTTGCATGTGTTTAAACATTTATCGTACATATTTTTTTAATATTGTTAGTACACCTTTTATGATTGAATTTCTTCCCCTTCTGCTTTTCTTAATATTCTAGGAAGCTTGGTATGAGATAATGTCTTGAAGACATAAGTTGCCTCTTTCATACAGATCCAACTTTGGTCTATGCTACAAGAGAGATAAAAACTCATTAAAAAAAAAAAAGAACGTATGTGTTTTTTATATTGAATTATTACAATTATTATTATTTTTATAGGATCATCTGCAGGCCACATTTTTCCTTGGTTCCTGTTTTTTTTTTTTTTTTTTATCTAAACCTGTTTTCTTCTAGAGATTTGCAATCTTCCCTTCTCTTATCTCACTCCATGTGATTTTAAGGGTTATTAAAATTGTTGCTTCAGAAGCTAGTGTGGGAGAACTTAGGGCAATTTATAAAATAAATTCTGTATAATGTATTGCGGTTTACTTGATTTACTTTCACTTATTTGTTTTGGGATAAAGGAAATCAGCTAAGCTGTGGCAATTGCAGTTTGCTTACTACTGTCTTTAAATTGATAGTGTACACTTTTTCTGCCACTTTATACTTTTTAGTTTCTCTAAATGTTTAGACAAATAACAGTAACAATTAAGTTAATACTGTACCAATTTTCTAACTGTATTCTTACATTACTAAATATCATGTAAATGTATACTCTGCATGGGGATAATGTAGCATTTTGTACTTTTATCTTACCTTGCCGCTGTTGGATACCAAATATTTTTAAATTGTACATTTAAAGCTATTGGTAATGACAATTTGATAATTTGACAAGTTTTTTGGACATTAGTTTTGTGTCTCAGGAATTTACCTTTTTTCTTTGAATTTAGGGGTGCCTTGTCCTGGTTTCATTAACATGAAAGGTCTTTTGTGTTATTGTCAATTATATTTAAGCTGCATTGACATGGGTGCCTGGAAACCTTACTTTTGCCCAAGGGATTACATGAGGGTGTTTCTAAATGCCCCCTAAGCGCCTGCACACTGACGGGTGCTTCTGCCAACTGTTAGCGCCCCTCCAAGCACACATGTGAATGCAGCCTTTAAGTGAACCAGTCAGCTAGTCAAGCTGACACCAGTGTTGCGGTACAGTAAATATTGCAGATATCCTCCTTTTTTTTTGCTCAACTTTACAATTTTTTTTAGTTTAGCGAGAACCCTTTATGTACTTTCTACTACTTCTAAACCCTAATGCTTATTAATAAGAATATTTATAGATGAATGCTAGTGGTTTTACAAACCAAATGCTGAATTTTATTACTAAAGCAGTGTATATTGGTATGATCTCCATATAGTTAGTAAATTCTTTAATTATAGCAGAATTCACATTTATAAGATGAATGGGCTGAATTCCTAGAATGCCCTTTACTAATCTTTTGTACGTTTTTCCTTAAAAGGGAAATCGCTATCGGTAATATTGAGAAAGTTTTGTGTGTGCCCTGTAACTTCAGTTCTGTAAATTACAGCTAAATGTATATGCCTGTGCATTCAATTGTAATCGCTCTCCTCATCTAAATTGCTTTGAACTGTTGGACACCTTATTGTCAAGTTCAAACCCCCCCAACCATTTTTAGTTTACTATGATAATTTACTTGGTAACTTGTGCCCCTGTACAAAAGACTTGAATCGGGTTGCCAAGGTTAGTGCTGTATTAAGCCAGAAGTGGAGGCGCTATACATACTTGAAATCAACATTCTATAGCTTGCTTGGCTCACAGACCGTGAAGAATCAGTTGGCATAAGCCTTAAGGTACTTGTGTTCTGAATATTTGCAAGTTTATTATGAAAATTGGATTCCAGAAGAGCCTACTTGAAAAAACTTTATTTATAGTTCCAGGCTTTATAAGATTTTTAGCTTCCAGTGTTCATTGTGATACAGATCTACATATTGGCAGAATAAAAGTGGTTTGTTGAAGAATCTGTGTGAGAATCTTTATTTGGTTATAGGCTGTCTAGCATGGAGTGTGATGGTGGATTGTGATTTAATAGAAAAGAAGGGCACTGCTGCACTTGTTTAAGCCAAAGCTCACTGAGAGGGTTTTGTATGAAATTTGAAAAGTGAGCATATGCATTGTCAGATATGGAAGTTTGGTTCTTTTTATTTTTTTTTTATTTTTTCGCAAAGACTAAAGCCGGCCATAGACGCCTCGATGCCGGGCCAATTTCCTGGCAAATCGACTGCACTTGAAGATGTCATCACGCACGGCTGGTCGTGCAGAGAATCTTCTGTGCACCCTTTGTGTGCTGGCATTTACATTTGATGGGGGTTCTGGCTACGGTTTTGTTGTGTGTTCTAGGGTCAAAATATTTTTGCAATTAAGATTGTTACCTGCTCATTAATTTTCCCCTAGCGCATATTAAGATATCATGAAAGTTTGGATGACAACCTAAGCACTTTGGCACATGTGACAGTTCTCTGCAGACATGCCTTTAATGCAGCAAGCAATGCACATGCACTTATAACAAGGGTGATTTTTGTTTTTTTTGTGTGACCTAAAAACTGACACTACCTTCCTAAGGTAAATCAACCTTTTTGATTTAGTTTACCTTTAAATCTACACGCCTTTATTTAAAGCTCCATATAATACTTCACAAACCTACCCTTTGCCTTGAATTAGAACCTTTTGTTTTGTAAGGATAGCCAAAATTAGCCAAACATGTTAATACCAACCCCATAAATGAGGTGTTTGTAGATGTGATGCATTATGAGTTGATATATTAAATTTTTTTGAAAAATCTGTGAAATACATCTAACTTTATAGTGGAATTATTGTTTTTACCTATACCTGACAAAATATTAAATGGAAGCATTGTTATTCTGCTTATATCCCCTTAAACTAAGCATCAGTGCCATGACACTGGTTTAATTTTTGTTTTCTCTTCCCCCTATAAAATGCCTGAACAAAAAGTGCTTGAACATAATTGCACAGTTAAACTATAATTTGTTCATAGTGACCCTTCAGCCTTTTAGGTGTGCTGAGGTTATAAGGGAAAAGACGGATAAGATTACTGGTTTTTGTTAAATGGGTTTTTATTTAGCATAAAAATCCATCAGCAATGAAATCATTTAGATATGTCATGGATTCATATGTAGTCTTTGCTGGAATCATACAGTACAAAAGAATTACGTTTGTCCAGGGCAGCGTTGTATATAAATTTTGGTATACTAGTTGCAAGCAGCTGAAACATGGGTGAAATAGAAAATGTATATCCTAGGTATCTGTGAGCAACCTCTGTTGGTCTTGCTGAGCAACTCCTCAAGATGTTTACTTGGTTAGTTCAGTGTTGAAAATATGAAAATCCTGGGTAACATTCACATTAATGTTCGGCATTGTAATGCCTTTTAAAATGCACTGCTTTATGCATTTGGCCTGTGCTTGTTTCCAATTAATTGAATAAAGAACTTGAGCAAAATCCATAGAAAACACACTGATTTTTAAACTTGAGCTCATCATGTTTATATAGCGAAAAAAGTTTCAGTGGGAACAGATGCAAAACTTTTTTTTGCATTCCATCACTTTGAAATACTTAAACTGTTGCCATGCATGCAGTATTCATGCCATTACGAGGGTAGCAGATACTTGCACACAACCCCAAAAGTAGAAATTGAACTTTAAGCCCCCCATACACCACATACAATTACCATGCAATTTCTCTACAACCAACTTTTCTTCTACCAAAAGCATGTAATAGGAGGACCTTTCTACACCTTCCAATCACTATGTATTCTATCATGGAGGTCACTATACTACATAGTTGTTTGTAGGTCTCCTGAAAGTTGTATGGAGGAATCTGAAGGTGTATGGGGGGCTTTACTTGTACCAAGCTGCTGAACATGAATGTAGCAATTAGCAACTGTTGGGGTTGGTTACATCCATATACTTTTAAATTTTTTCTGTGTGGAGAACCTGTTGATGTACATAAATTACTATAGTATGTAGTGTAGAATATGCCTTTTGGTTTTCTGTAGTTGTAAATGTTAATGGAGACTGCAGTGTGTATTCCATATCTAGAGCAATACAAAGTAATTCTTGGAAAATTTTGAGTTACTTACTGAGGACTTACCGGTAACTCCTTTTCCAATCGTCGGGTTCAGAACAGAACCTGAGAGATCGGATCCTGCTTGTAAAAAGTCCAAGACTATCAGCAGGTCAGGGACGGATCCCCCTCTGGAACAAAAGGAACAAAATGCCTTCCAAATCTTGCCATAGTTGGCCCTTGTGACTGGCTTCCGACTGGTGATGATGGTCCTAATCACTTTATGGGAGAGACCCTTACTGGCTAGTAAGGTTTCCTCAGAAACCAGGTTCCAGGAGGGGGCCTTGTTGCAAACGATGGGACCATGGGTTAGACCTGTTGGGTCTTCAAAACCAAGCTTGCTTTGGCCAGTACGGGGCTACCAGTATTAAGGATGTTTGTTCCTGGTGGAATTTCTAGAGCACCAATAGAAGCAACATTAACATTTGCGAAAAGTCCAAGGTTGGGACAGGGCACCCAGAGCCAGTGCGTTGTCCTTCCTGCGGATTGAAAAAAACAGATTTGCCTTTGCGGTTTGCCCTGACGCAAACAGATCTATGTCCAGCTTGCCCCATCTGTATATCAGTAACTGAAAGACTTCTGGATTCAGGCTCCAATCTGCTTCTTTCAATCAATGGCAGCTAAGAAAATCCGTGTTGACATTCAACTCTCCTTTCAGAGAGTGACGGAATGTGAGATTCTGCCCACCTGCAGATGGTCGTTGTCGAATCTTGAAGTGCCTTGCAATGCGCCCCCCCACCTTGCTTATTGAGGTACGCAACCGTGGTCGAATTGTCTCATAGGACAAGGACATGTTGATGTTGAACCTGCGGCTGGAAGAAATCGAGAGCCCGGCACACCGCTAGAAGCTCCTGGAAATTCGAAGATTTCCTTGCCACTCCCCTTTCCCAGGAACCTTGAGCGACCAGATCCCCCAGGTGGGCCCCCCAACCCCAAGAGCTGGCATCGGTCACCAACCTGATCTGAGGAGCATTCACCCAGGGAAGTCCCTGCCCCAGGTAGTGAGGATCCCTCTACCACTATGAAGTTATTTTCACTTTGAAAGGAAATGAGAATCTGTTGGTCCAAATGCTTCTTCTCCTCACTCCAGTTGGATAGTACATGCGCCTGAAACCCCCTGAGATGTGCCTTGGCCCAAGGGACTGCCGGGATGGAAGCAGGATAGGTTGAGTTACTGAATCTACCTTGTAACCCAAGAACATGATCCTTTGTGAAGGAACCAGATTTGCCCCGTTCCTTGTTACCCTGCCAGGGTTTCTTTGGCGCTGGTTTTTTCCCTTTATAACTGTGTGACGTATTACCCCCTAAAGGGCCGTTTTTTAGGTGGTTTGCGCTTATTCTATGGGAAAGACTTTTAATCCGCTGTGTGGTCTAGTATCTTATTCAACTCAGAGCTGAACAGCAGATCCCCTGAGAAGGGAAGGCTGCACAACCTTGATTTGGATCCTGCGTCCCCTGACCAAGCTTTCAACCAAAGAGCTCTAAATCCGGCCATAAGGCCCCCATACACGTGTCGGATTCCCACCGGATTCCGGCACGATCGATCCTTTCTGATCCTTTCTGATCTGATTCTGCACACATCAGGGGGAGTTGCCATTTGGGAAGTAAGTGATCGGACACGGAATCGTCCAGGAATCCGTGGGACAAGGTGGTATGCAGCGATTGGATACTCTTAATTGGCTGATTGATCGGAGCTCCGCTTCCCGCTGAGATCCCCGGAATTGATCGGGTGAGTGATCAATTGGCCATGGAATCTGACACGTGTATGGCTAGCTATAGACGTCCCGATCTATGGCCGACATTTAGCAGACTCTTCACAGCGTGGTGACGTC
>CM070034.1:71945117-71972816 GCA_036250615.1 Ptychadena robeensis | reverse complement strand
AAACAAAACACAGCAAGTCCAGTTGATTTGAATAAAACACTACAGATATACAATGACCTGAATAATTGAGAACCTTCCCAGACATGTGGCGATATGACACTATCATACCAGCTCAGAGTTAAGTCCAACTTTAATTTTACATATTGAGTATACATCCGCTTTAAGTATGCATTCTTGTGAAAGCACCACTGTGAGGGCTTGGAGCAGAGCAGTTTAGTTGCTGCTGTCATGGTAGGACTTGTGCTCATTTGCTCCTTCAGTGTTCAGCGGGCAGGGCAGTGGGGAAGGCCGTGACATTATCATTTTGTACTATACACAAGTTTAGTGCACTTGTCGCCCCTGGCTTCAGGACTGTACAATATCCTGGCAAAGGTGACTTTTGTGCCGCACACATGTGCAGATAAACAGACATTACTAGATGGAAGAACAACCCAGATCTTTATAGTCCATAAGTGATGGTTGGCAAACATGATGCCAGCACATGAAATATTTGCAACTATTCAATAAGGGTACTAAAATGTTTTGGCGTTTGTTTAGATTCCTGAACGATCGCTCACCATGCGTTCACCAGTGATTATTCGGTAATCAAATGCGAAAACCCTTGTTTGATCTAAACCACTCAAAGAAATGTTTAACACTAATATGCTCGATCGTCATAATATTAAATGGGTCCAGGACCCCCATGCGAAGTATCAATTGGGAATCGATCACCCGAAGTGTCACTCGAACGGGTATTGACTCCTGTATGGGCACCTTAACACTTCAGTGATAAATGATTTATTAGAGGGTGGGAGATACATGTTACTTTCTTGAGAACACTTGGGAATGTTCTGAGAAGAGCTGAGGGTGACACTGGGCTGTAGCTGCACAGCCGGCCACAAAGGGTTAATGTTTCAGCCGGTTGTCACAGAGGGAGGCGCTGGTGTGGTCATGTGACCCGGAAGGAGCGCACCTCTTCATTTCACATGCTCAGTGTAGAGAGCGCGCTGAGGCTCGTGCACGCTGATCTGGCACACAGCGGGCACAGATTGTCATGTAACTCCAGCTCCTGGTTGTCAGCAGGAGGAGCCAGTGTCTGTGTTGGCCCAGGTCATGTGATATCAGTGTTTACACCTTGGCTGGTGTTTTGGGCACGCGGATGGCCCTGAGGGTGACACATGCCCTTCAGCACTTGTCACAGTCGGCTGTGATCCCTCTGCAAGGTGGGAGCCGAGTCTCCCTCATGGACTCTCTGCTGACTGGTATTGTTGCTGTGATGAAGCGCTCCGTCCAGAACTCTGCCAGCCCAGCCTCCAGTCTGCGCACTCTGCGATTCGATAACCGGGCACTACGCTCTCTGCCAGTGGAGCCCGGAGATGGGCAAAGTGACGACGCTGTGCGCTCCCGCCAGGTCCCCGGGGCTTGCTTCTCTCCAGTCCGACCTACCCCACTAGAGAAGCCGCAGGTGGTGGCTCTGTCCCAGCCCGCGCTGTCTCTGCTAGGGGTCCATATCGGAGAAGACGAGGAAGAGGAGGCAGCGGAATACTTCAGTGGTAATCGGCTACTCCCGGGGTCACAGCCCGCTGCTCACTGCTACTGTGGTCACCAGTTTGGGAGCTTTGCAGGACAGCTGGGTGATGGTGCCGCCATGTACCTGGGAGAAGTGCTGAACCCCGAGGGGGAGAGGTGGGAGATCCAACTGAAGGGAGCAGGCCTCACCCCTTTCTCCAGGTGAGTGTGGCCATCATTACACAGAATATAGACCTGTCTGTATACATGTATATAAGGTGTACTGAGGGGAGGGTACGCCTGGTACCTACCCACTGCTACTGTGCTCACTGGCACATTGTGCCACCATGTACCTGGGAGAGATGGGAGATACAACTGAAGGGAGCAGGCCTCACCCCCTTCTCCAGGTGAGTGTGGGCATTACTACGCAGAATATAGACCTGTCTGTATATAAGGTGTACTGAGGGGAGGGCACGCCTGGCAGCCTGGTACCTACCCACTGAGAAATGTGAGGTACATGTTGGTGGGTCGGGTGTGGAGAGGATTATATACTTTATTACACACAGACGGGAAGTAGATGAGACTACTTATCTAGACACAAAGATACAGGCCATGTCTTCACTGGCTGCCACCTGTAACACAGGAACTGTATGGTCTCCTGGGTTGAGAAGTGTCTTTTCCCTGTGTAACCGCATGTTGTGTTAAAGTGTGGATGGTCCCAAGGTTACAATGTGCCCTTTACTACTTGGCTGTCAGCCCTGTGAGCTGAATCTTTTGAATGGACACAGTGCCGTCCACATTTCGAGGCTCTGCCCTGTATGCCAGGGGAGGCTACAGAAGTAATGTGGGTCTGCTTCTCTCCAATCACACCCATCCTAGTAGGGAATCTTAAATTGGTGGTACTATCAAGGCTGGCAGTTTTTGTGCTCGGTGTGCCACTTGAAGAAGACAAGTAGAATGAGACCACCTATTATTTCAGTGGTAGATAGGTACTACCCTGATCACAGCCCACTACTTATGGTTACATCTTAACAAGTTTTCTCTTACATGGAAACTGTGGGAAGTAAGGAAGGAAAGTACTGTTGGAAAGTGGTTGCCTAGCAAATAGTTGGTCAGAGGAGATTGGCTTCAACTAACTGTGATTTATTTCCTTAGACAAGCAGATGGCAGAAAAGTGTTGCGGTCGACCATCAGAGAGTTCCTGTGCAGTGAAGCCATGTTTCATCTTGGAATACCAACCACAAGAGCGGCTTCATGTGTCACCTCAGACTCCACTGTGATCAGAGATATACATTACGATGGGAACCCCAAGAAAGAGAAGTGCACGGTAGTGTTACGTGTTGCTCCCACTTTCCTCAGGTACATTTGTATTTGAAAAAAGAACATATTCATCAACAAATAGTTTGCAATGCTTGGCATATAGTACGGCCTGGATATGTTAGGCTTGGTACTTGCCTCTATGCCTTTGAGTCTTGCACAACATACAAACTATTGAGGTCAGGGTCGTAAATGTTTTCTGTGTAATCATTGTAGTAAAGTAAAAAGGACAGCAAAGGCAGGTAGTGTCATCTAAACATCTGTGATTATAATAATTAAGAATAACCATAAAATGAAGAAGAGTGAAGTAGAGATGCCATCATTTTGGTTTTGTGGGAGATAGTAGTACGTTTCCACAGGAATTATCAATATCATAACTGCCTCTTCGATAGGGGTTTGTCTTGGACACCAGCAACTGTCGCCCCTTTTCCTGATACAAATATGACTGTCTGAGACCCATAAGTAGCTGTTGATTTACAATATTTCGTTATATTTTATCTTTAGGATATAGAAGATGTGGTGTGACTAAATATTGTGTTTTCCTTCTTTGAGCAGATTTGGATCATTTGAAATTTTTAAGCCGGTAGATGAATTGACGAGTCGGCAAGGTCCCAGTGTAGATAGAAATGATATCCGAATACAGATGCTGGATTATGTTATTGGGACGTTCTACCCTGACATACAGGAGAAGTATGCGGGAGACAACTCGGAGAGAAATGCTGCATTTTTCAGAGAGGTAGAAGTTTTTTTATTTACTTGTTACATTTTTTTTATTTACAAAACCTCATTAATAACTAGAAGGAAAAAATAACACAAAATAATCTCTACAGTACAGGTTAGCCGCCACTTTGTGCCGCTGCGATACGTCTTTTTATGATCCGAAGTAAAAATAAATTTGCTGAAAAGTAACATGGACAACAGTTTCAAATATAATACCTTCCCCATTATATCCAAAGTATTTAAAATAAATGTAAAAGTACCATGCTGAGTACTTTAAAGTATCCTGTCTTAAGATAAACATAGGAAGCCACTACCTGCTGACCACCATCTAAAAAAACAAATTCACTGACCTCTATGCAGTCACTGAGCATAGTACTTGGAATCCCTGCTTTCTTGCTAAATAGATATTTCAACTCTTTTACCATTCACATATTCCATTACACATAACCAGCAAAAGAAATGGACCACCGATGTGAAAGAGGTGCAATATCTACCATATTTTTCGGATTATAATATGCACTTTTTCTTAACTTGGCTGCCCGCCAGATCTCCCATCTCAGCTGCATTGGTTATGCCAGCAGAGCCCTGCTGATATAACCAATGCAAAGTGTGTGTGAAAGCTGCACTTCACGCTGGCAGCTTCCCCACTCACAGCGCTGTAGAGGGGAGACATGAATGCAGATTCCCCTGTGCCTCCTTCCCCGTGCGTGAGGAAGATGACAATCTGCGGTAAAATGTGCTCTCTAGTGACACCATTTTCATTTGTTCTGGTTTTCCTGCTCTAAAAACTGGGTGCGTCTTATAGTCCGAAAAATACGGTATGTAGTTAATTCTTATACTAATGACCCCTTTTTTCCATATGCCTACACAATTTGAATACAAGGACATGTGAGATAAAATAATGTATATACAATCTCTCTTGTGAGACCTAATAAGCCATTTTTCTTTCCAGATAACGAGGAGGACTGCACGGCTGGTTGCTGAGTGGCAGTGTGTTGGGTTTTGCCATGGCGTGTTAAATACAGATAACATGAGCATTGTCGGCCTTACTATTGATTACGGACCTTATGGCTTCTTGGACAGGTTTGTATGGCTGCAGCATGGGCAATCCAGATATTTTTCATGTACTCAAGGTGGGGGATCAGACCATGTTTCCTTATATAACATTTCCAATCTAAGTACACTTTTTTGCGTTTTTTAAAGGCATGTGTTAACATATATACAAAAATACAGCTATATACACATATTGCAGCTTGTTTGCACAAAAAAAAGCACTCCAGAGTAGTACAAACTAGCTGCAGCCAGGCTGGGGAGAGTGTTCAAGATTTGCGTTCAGTGTGCAACATTTATACTGAAGGTAAAGAATTTGCTTGCCAAGTGTGCCATTTTTGTATTCAGTGTACGGCATTTATACTCAAGGTGAAGAATTTGCACACATTGTGCTGTTTGCACTTTGTGTGCTCCTTGCCATGCATGGCTGAAGCTCCACTACGTTCTGCCAAAACACGGCTTACCTTCTGCTTAGAGTCATGCGCACATTGCTGGTACCGCCCATTTAAAATGAATGAGATGCAACATAGCAAAGCGTAGTGGAACCTCAGCCTATACCAGTGATAGTGAACCTTTTAGAGACCGAGTGCTCAAACTGAAAGCCAAACCCCACCTATTAATCTCAAAGTGTCACTCTACTTTCTTAAAAAAAAAGGGGAGAGTATGTGGCACTGTGCGCAATCAGAAGAGAGGGGTGGAGAACTGGCAGCATTGAGAGCCAATAGGCTGCAGTTTTTCCTCTGTGCTGGCTGACCGCTCGAGTGCCCACAGAGAGGGCTCCGAGTGCTACCTCTGTCACGCGTTCTATAGGTTTGCCGTCACTGGCCTATACAATATCAAGAAAATGCGAGCAATCCATGGAGTAGCTGTCATGGACACATCACGCAAACACGTCCATGATGCCTAGTTGACACAAGCATAGACATAAAAAAATATACAAGTAAGAAAAACAAAATGTGTGCAGCTGGGCATTATAAAAACACATGCAATTTAAGTTTCAACTGTCAGTTTAACAATGAATTCTGTGTTAAGCGTGCCCCCACTTTTTATTTTAAAGAACAGGCATATCTGTTACTTGGCATCTGAATATATTTTGGTGTTTGGGGATTTTATTGCCTTACATCTGCATTGACCATTGTGCTACATGTATACACGCATATATTTTATGTATCATGTAATATGTATGTTTTAGGTATGACCCTGACCATATATGTAACGGTTCTGATAACATGGGGCGTTATGCCTACAACAAGCAGCCGGAGATTTGCAAGTGGAATTTGGGGAAGTTTGCCGAGGCTCTGGCCCCAGAGCTGTCCTTGGACGTCAGTAAGAACATACTTGAAGAAGAATTTGATGCAGAATTTCACAGACACTATCTGCAGAAGATGAGGAAGAAGTTGGGACTACTTCAGCTGGAACTAGAGGAAGATGGCAAGTTAATCGCTGATTTATTGGACACCATGCATGTTACAGGTGAGGATTTTACCTCCTATAGTGGCTCATACCAGAAACAATGCTTTCCAATATTTTGCTGCAACAAGTTGTCATGCTTTTGTCAGAGGACTCAGAAAAGAGAAGAAACAGATGTGTGGTTGGCATGAAATCCATGCATAGAACATCTGTGACCATTCCTTCTAAGAAGGTAAAGCTGGAGGACTGGTCACAACTTGGTTTATGGAAGGATTAGCAATACCTGCATTACACAGTTATTTGTTAGGACTGAAGCTAGCCATACACGCATCGATTTTTGTACAATCGACAAAAGATTTGACCAGGATGTTGGATATATTGAATATTGATTGTGCCTATATCGAATGCATACACTCCATTTTTGTACGACCAAATAAAATTTCATTCAGATGTTCATGCCAAATGAAACATCATTCAGGAAATTGCTTGATTAAAATTTTAGATTGAACAAAACCAAATGAAAATGAAATTATTTTACATATTCAATTGTTTATAAACATGTCTGATAACTTAAGATATATTTTGTTGTTCGATATTGATTACTTTTTATCAAACTGACAAGTTCGTTACTTGATTTTCATTGGACCACCTTGTTTTTATTTTATTATCTTGTACTTGTATAGCGCCGAAATATTACACAGCGCTTTACAGAGCCTATATAGTCATATCACGAACTCTCCCAGAGGAGCTCACAATCTAATGTCCCTAACACAGCCATAGGTCACATGTAACCAACATAGGAGAATCTTTATTTGGGGAAGCCAATTAACCTACTGCATGTCCTTGGAGTGTGGGAGGAAACCGGAGCACCCGGAGGAAACCCACACAGACACTGGGGGAACATACAAACGCCTTGCAGATAGTGCCCAGGCCGGGAATTGAACCTAGGACTCTAGTGCTGCATGGTCAGAATGCTGATCACCTGAGCCAATATACTGCCCCACCTTAAATGTCGGTATAGATATAGTATAACGATCAGATCAATATCCTTGTCTAGTAACATATTAAGCCCACAGTTCTATAAGATACAAAATTCTGTATTTGATTTCTGAACATTTAGTTCTTGGTGTATAGATTTTTCCATTTGTGTTCATCAGGCAAGCACAGTGATGGACTTTATTCCACGAGTGCGATATTTATGACACAATGCTGTGTATATCACACAATATGAAACTGACACGCATGCTTTATTTCTTTTCAGGATCAGATTTTACCAACACTTTCCGCGTTCTGAGTAGATTCTCAGGACGCCCTTCTGATATTAATGATTTCCTAATCACAATCATGGAACAGTGTGCTACCATGGAGGAGTTAAAAGTTGCTTATAAGCCTAAAATGGATCCAAGGTAAAATACATACCGTGCTTATTTAATGAATGCCCCTTTGTCTGGATGCTGAGTATACTATTACGTGGCATTACCAGTCTAAATGAAAGTCAAGTGAAAACTTTATATTTCTTTGACTGTATAGGACTAATATGAATAATAATGATGCAATAATATCATGTAATGGCATTATATGAATTCCTTTTTTTTTATTCTAGTCCGGGTGTCCATCGCAAAGTGATGCACATCGATTCCCGTTCAACCGACCTGCAATTGAGAGCAGTGTGGTAACGTCGCCATGCTGTGATCGATCATGGGTCGATCAAACTGGTATCGACCCGTGTATGGCTAGCTTAACCTCCCTAGCGCACTGCTGAGGTTCAGATTTCTGTACCAAAAGCGCACCATAGACTTTAATGGAAAAATATATTTTTGCAGGCCTGTAATTTCCCAAAGTTTGTCCATACAGGAGTCTGGTAGACATCCTGAATATAATAACGTGTTCAGATGCTTTGTGACTAACTCACAATATTAGATAATAAAGATTTAATAATTCACTTTATCAGGTAAATTAGCACTGCAGCCACTAGATGGCAGTGCAGATGTGCCAGGTTACATAGGAGAGCATGGGGGGGGGGGGTGATCCGTTCCCCTGCAGCTGCCTCTTCATTAGATGGAGACACACGGAGCAGTGAGTTTGCTTTCCTGTGGCTCCGATCTCTGCCTGACGAACCCAGCTCGTCCACTGCTGTTCTAACAGGTCAGAGCTGGACGAGCTGGGACCATCAGGAACGGCAGGGGGGTTAAGAGTATTGCCATTATGAATAACGATGCTTCATACTAATGGAAGTTATTTGTACTTATTTGACACATCTTTTTGAAATTTCAGGCAACTTTCAATGTTGTTGATGTTGGCACAAAGCAACCCTCAATTATTTGCATTGATTGGGTCGAAAGCGAACATAGGCAAAGAGCTGGAAAATATTGAAAAATATGAAAAACTTCAGGAGTCCAGTAATGAGGATTTACTGAATAAAAACCGAGAGCACTGGGAAGGGTGGCTTCAGAAATACAGGTAGGTACATCTGTTGTACCCATGTAACATCTCCGCACACTTTCTGAGGTACACAGCAAACCTTTAGTTATCTGCTATCTAGACCAAATACAAAGGCATGTCTCTTCTCCTGTGGCCGAGTTTTAGCATCATGTCTGTAAGTTAGAACATGTGAGATCGTCTGTAGATTATAAAGGTCCGGCAATTAATCATTTATGAATGGGAGCGTGCATAGAGGGCGGCACCTAATAATGTTGTGCAGTTGGGATATCTAGCCATTACAATGGACCCCTCCATCTATATCTTTCTACAAGCTCAATTCTGGAACCGATTTGTTAATATCTGTATACTGATACAGGTAATGGAAGGATGTACCTGCCTGACACTGGAATAGGTGATCCTAAGCTGTATTTGAGGGTG
This sequence comes from Ptychadena robeensis, assembly GCA_036250615.1. Lineage (NCBI taxonomy): Eukaryota > Metazoa > Chordata > Amphibia > Anura > Ptychadenidae > Ptychadena > Ptychadena robeensis. Next base: position 71,963,972 of record CM070034.1, on the reverse strand, counting down.
TTCCCCATACCTACACATGTAGTTTAAACCGTATTTAGATGTTTGTGTAATAAGGGAAGAGGGATTTGGGAATTTTCAAAAAATGGTTTATTGTAGTTAGAGGCTGGATCATTATGCAGCCTGGTACACGGATATCACTTACTGGTGTGCTGCATTGCCATTTGTCCTGAATGGCACTCAAACACCCTTTCAGCAAAATTGTACTACAGCTAAACGCAGGGCACAATCTAGAGCAGGGGTGGGTAAACTTTTTTCACCTGTGGGCCACATTGGCTTCTTTTGATGAAGGGGCCGGATCCAGAGCCTGTAATAGCCAACTTTAATTTCCTGCACTTAAACTAAAATGCTCATTCATTGCTATGAGCAGAGATAGTTCCTTGAGACTGCCTGTTGTCACCATGAGGATGTGCTCGCAGTGCCATCCTCGCCCCACTGCATCGTCCCCAAGGCAACGTTTGGTCACCTCTAGGCATTATGTGCAGAGAACAAGTGGAGGGGAGCATCTCTTCAACAAGGTGACAAAGGGCCGGGTAGGAAAGCTAAACAGGCTGGATCCAGCCCCCCAGCCTAAGTTTGCCCACCCCTGGTATAGACATACTGATCTTTACAGTGTAATGCAACAGCTCACATATTCTCACATGCTGCAGTGTATATGGATGGAAATCTGAGCGGCAGTTTACACCTCCACATCTAGGTTTAGGGCAGATTCTGGAAATGTGTACAAGTTGTGTGTTTTTCAAATGGAGCTAATGGAAGAGATGTCTGGATTCATTCACTTACATTAAGGCACGGGCCCTGTACTACAGGAAGTCTTTATAGTAAGAAAAGCCCATGACTTGTTTATATAGAAATCATAACTTCGCAGCTGGTTTTTGGACCTAGAACACAGGGCATGGAAAGGAAGGGTTATATAATTCTAGGAAGATGAACAGAAAGTCATTTACATACAGAAACATCGGGATGAGCACATTGAAAAATTTTTTCCCATCCACATTAAAAATAAAGTTTATTGTATACGTTTATATTCCCCCACATCACACCCCTCACGGTTTGTATTCCTTTCTTTCTAGTGCACGCTTGGAGAAAGAACAAAACCATTGTGAAGATAAGGCTTGTCATGTAGAGCGGATGAAGATCATGAATTCCAGTAACCCAGCACAAATCCTGAGGAATTATATAGCCCAGAATGCCATCGAGGCGGCCGAGAATGGAGACTTCACAGAGGTAATGGTATTCTATATGTGTGGTGATGCTGGTATAATGTTCTATCCATTTGTCAAATCTAAAGCTGGGCATACACAGGTAGATTCCTGTGCAATTGACCGGCAATCAGTCACAGCGGGGTGATGTCACCACGCTGTGATTGATTGCAGGTCAATCGAATGGTAATCAATGGGCACATCAATTCCCGTTCAATGGGGAACCAATTTCCAGTGGTTTCCCGAGCCTCTGCTGAAGCAGAGAGAGAAAGTCAGCCAGCCTGTGCTCCTCCTCCCACAGTGGGGATGTGCCGGCGTCGCTACTCCCGGGACTGCAGCTAGCTTATCACAGCCTTGTGCTGTTCAGCTGCAATCTGGCTTTTACTTTGAATGGAGACCTACGCCCCCCATTCAAAGTAATGGATTTTGACCAAGGTATTCCAACACGCCGAAAACCTGTTCGGTCGAGTTCCTTTGAGCAGGTTATGTTGATCCTGCTCGAAGGAACTGTGGATGGCTCAAATCTTGTAAAAGATTAGAGCAACATTGGGTGCTGTAATCCGTTTCTTCATCAAGCCGTGTATGCCCGGCTTAAATTCACAGTCTGGTGTAGAATTGCCAAAACCAGATCCATTTGTCTTTCTCATTTGCTGAAGGTTACTCCTGTTTCCATCAGCTTGGTTTGGCCATATGTTTGCGGTAAACATTAGAGATTTCAGGTTGGATGTGCATGTATAGTTAAAGCTTTTTATGCTATACAAGGGGTGCACATAACTGGTACGCAGGTCCTCACGCGGAGAGTAAACCAAGTACTGACATTTGTATTACTCTGCACCTTTGTGTACCTGAACCAAGCCCTGTCTGTCTGATATATTATACAGAATGGCCACCAGATGGCGCTGCCCTCTAAGCGTATGTGTTCCCTCCACTCCTCTGAGCTGAGTTCGGGCTTCAGAAGTCGCGGTGTATCAGCGGGGGCATGGAAGCTGTTGTCAGCAGGCTGTCTTTTTGGTACAGTTTTTTTAAACCCTTTAGAGACTTAAAATCTATCCATTCCATCTGCTTTGGCTGCAGAATATCAGGTGAACTGGTGCTCTGCGCAAAGTAACTGGTGTCATTTCCTTCTCCCCAGTAGTACATACTGTCAACGTACCTTCTCTTGTACCTGTACACCATTCATCTGTCCAGGCCAAAGGAAGTTCTTTAGAAAGTCAGTCAACCTATTAGAATGATCTCTTAACTCCCGGGTTCCATTTAATTTCCCAGGTTGAGGCAGAATTAGCCTGTTCTTGTGCCATGTTCAGGCCAGAAGTTTTGGTACACAAGTATTTGTATTGTAGTTGACTTCTGGGATATTCTGAGGGTGGGCGGCAGCGCCAGCACACAGATTTGAGTTTACTGATGTGTCAACACTTTTGTTTCTTCCTCCAGTTACTTTATATGTAATAGACTGCTCTAGTGAGGCATTTTGTTCCCTAAATGATATGATCTTTACATTGGTCACAGGTGAAGCGTGTTCTGCAGATTTTGGAGAATCCTTATGAAGACAAGGAAGAGGTCTCTGAAGTTGCTGAAGAGCGTATGGAAGCCTCTGCGTCTGTCCCCTGTAGGCCCACAAACCCCTCCAGACTTCCATATAGCAGCAAACCCCCCCTTTGGGCTACGGAGTTGTCAGTCACCTGATCTTCATAATCGCCTTGTTGGTGGTCCAGCAAGGCGAACACTAACAAGTACGTAGGGGGTTAGTAAACTACATTTGGACTCTTGGAATCATCGCAACCATTTGACTTGGATACAATGTTCCAGGTAGAATATAGAATCCAAATGTAATTTGTATATGACGGCAAAGATATAAAGTCAGGGATGTGATGTGTTTTTGCCTGATGTTACTTCTGTCGTACTTGTCGCATAAATTAAATATATGGGAAAGCAGGAAGAAAGGCTGAAGAGCTTCTACCACACTGCACCTCCGATAATGGAGATCAGGTAATAACTTTCATATAACAAGGAAGTTATTAGAAGTTATCAAGCTCTGCTCCCTTTATTTTTCTCATCTCTTACTAAAAGTTAGTACTCAGTCTGATTAATGTTACTACATTAAGGTGCCATGATTTAGAACCTAGGTGCCCAACCTGTGGCCCGGTTTCCAAACCCCCCCCCCATGCGGCCCATGACCTAACTGGCATAGGTACTCCCCTGTCTGCCGATCCTCGGCCGGAACGTCTTCGCCAGGGATCCTCCTGCAACAGGAAGAGGAGAAGTGCAGGACTTGCTTATGCTCCGGCTGAGCACTTTGGCATATGTGAAAACCTACAGCAACCCAGACTGTACAAGTCCCTCACCTCTCCTCCTCTAAACAGGATGGGGGGTAACCTCACCAACTTCAATATCTATTCCACCTTGGGAAAACATGGGCATGTCAAGTGACATGGGCAAACGGTACATGGGGGGAAAATGTAAAATAATATAGCTATTTCTGCTGTCATTATTTCATTATAAAATGCTTATACAAGTCAATATATTGAACATTTTGTGTGCGGCCCTTTGGTGATGCCGAGGGCCGCACTTGTGGTTGCCCACCACTGATTTAAAATATCATTTCTGGACTTGATGCTGGTATACGCACAAAACGTCACATGTAATACTGCACATGTCTTGCTTGCTGTGTGCCTTGTGTACAGACTGTACTTTGTTACGAAGATAGGAGGATGTGGGTTCTTTTTTTCTTGTTTTACCAAGTATCAGTTTTATTATATTAGTGCATTCTATTTATTGAATTATTCAGACAGGTGTAAGTATATTGTAAAATTAAAAATAGATCTTTTTAGTTTATGATCTATGAATAATTTTATGCAAAAATAGAAAATAAATCCTACACTTGTTTATAGTTTGGACTATAGGTTGGTCTCTGATTGTAGGTAAACCTTGTCCTAGCTACGTGCAGAGACAGAATTCTAAATTGGTGCCTTAGGAAACTCACCGTCAGATAAATATGAAGGTCTCTATGGTCAATATTTTGGGTTATGGAAGACTCTCGTGTTAAGCTGGCACCTTTAGATCTCTGTGTCAGATATCCTTTAGATCTACCAACAACTATGTAGCGCCGGGTCCTCTGCAATTGAAAACAGGTAGACTTGATGGTTTAGAAAGTCCCACATATTACATGGTTTTGGTAAAACAAAAGGAGATCTAAAGGAAATCTGACAGAGATCTGACGGTGTGTGGCCAGCTTTAGAGAACCAGGCACCGAGAAATACAGCTTATATAGTCTGTTAGGACTGTTTTCTAACATTTACAGTTTAATAGGAAATTATACATTTTTGCTTTGGGAGGACTTTGTTTTAAGATCAAAAAGGAAAGATTTAACCACCAAACTCAGGGGTAAGTTAATTTATGAAAAACATTTTCTTAATTTACCTTTAGTGTACAGTTAACTTACACATTATATTCAATTAAGGAATTAAAAGTCTTGAAAATGATACTTATTTGTGTTTGGGTTCTTTGTCCCCATGTGGATTGTGAATCTGATTTCAGGCCCGTAAACTTAACCCAATGTAACTTTGCAGCACACAGATTGTAGAAGGGCTGCTTCCACCAGTTATTTTGTCTTCTGATACGTCCTGACAGTATGTATATTTATATGTATGTATAATTGGCACACACATTAACATGTACACATACATACTGTCAAGACTAAATAGACTAAAGCAACAGACGGCTCTATGTTTGAGCCGTCCGATGTTTCCTGCAGCAGCGTGATGACGTCAGATATCAGAAGAGCTGGAGAGACAGCTCTGCTCTCTCCAGCTCAGCTAGTGCTATGCCTGGAGCCCCGCGGTTTTCATGCAAAGCAACGGACATCGGACGTATCTAACGGTCATGTCCGATATGGCTGTTTTTGAGCGGGATTATACAGTATGTGCCAGATAGATGGCTGTGAGCGTGCACAGCGCTCAAAGCGGCCATCGATCTAGCCCATATCTACAGGTGTGTTCCCAGCTTAAATCAGAAGACAAAACAACTTGTGGAGGTTGTTATATATCTTTGTGTGTATGCTCCGTTGCCGATAACAAGGTTAGAATCTTTTCAACTAGATGAAGTTGTGACTGAATCTGCAATGTCTAGAAAATACTTGCACCATCTTTTGGAACAAAATATAAAGGAATTGGTATTTACCGAAAAACATAATTTATTTCTATATACACATTTATACTTCACAAATACATATTGTCTGTCTGTTCAGTTCTCCTTGTAGTAATGGTTGAAGTTGATACGCAGTAAGAAATCCTCCAGATGGGGTTGATATCCTCGATTTACAAGCTTGGTTATCACTGGAATACAAAGAAAGCAAACAATTTATTTAGCAACAATTACCTGATCAATACCATTGATGATATTTTTTATTCATTAAGGTCACCAAACAATAGATAAAGATTTGCATTTCTTATTATGTGATAAGAGTAGCTAAAGAGGTATCAGTACAAATATGCACAGAAACATGCCCTATACCATACCAATATATTTATCTGGGAATGCTATGCCGCTCCGCAGTAAGTCAAACGTAAAATTTGCATATGTATTTTTTTATATTTTGAGTATACTTCTGCTTCAAGTTTTATTATTCATATGTGATTGGCAGTCAGACTAATATTATAGGGAGGAGCTTGACATTCATGCGAAAAAGTTTAGATTTGCATCCAGCATTAGCTGCCTTTATCTCTAAATATACTTTGTTCAAATGTTACCTTCATTTTGGTTAGTAACAAACAGTTTTGTCCCATATACGGACACTTCTCTAGATTCAAGCAAGTATCCCTAACAACAGAAAGGGGATTCCAAAGTAAGAAGCCCACACTGACTTACCTTCAAACAAGAAATCGGAGTAATACTTGAAAGTATTGTAAGACTGCTGCATTAGAGTGTAGTTGGGGTGGCTAGCCATCGGCTTCTCCTGGTCACTGAGCCACGGCTGAGAGATCAGCTGGATACGGAACTTCAGGATGAGACTAAAAATGCTGTGTATGATGTTCATTAATGGGGCCGCCTTCTCCGTCAGAAGACCCCTACAGAACAGAAATACACAAGACAGGAAATGGTCAAAACATGAAAAGTACATCAATATCTATTAAACTAAACCATATACTGGGTTTTTGCATTAAGCTTAGCCGGGAAGGCGAAGAAGCTGTCAGATTGAAGGTTTGCCCACAGGCCGATCTCTCATCTGTAGTTTATGCCAGCCAGATGTAAAAGCTGCCAGCGTGTGCGTGCGAGAGCCACAGCACTGTGTGAAATGTGCCAGTCCGACTAATTACACAGTGCATAGGAAAGATTTGTCCCTGGGCACATCATTCCTACACCTTTGTACCCCATGCCTGTGAGTTGAGCTCAAGCTGCCGACCAAGTTTTGCCAGTCAGGGCTGGAGGTGGGGAAGTTGTCAGAGACAGTTTCCTCGCCTCTTTAACTCCCACTATGCTGGTTTGAACACAGCTTGGGCCAGCAGAGTGGGGGAAAGGCAAATAATATTTTCTGCCATTAGCCGCTCCTATGTATACCTCTTATTGTCCAAAACATACGTAACATAATGGACTAACTTTTTGAAAAATCCCAACCTCAGGATTTTTAGGCAGAGATCTAGATCTATAAAAAAGACTCGCAGGCATGACCCCACCAAGCAGCTAATAACATTACATAAATATTCCAGAGGATTCGGCCACTTTACTGCCTGCCAAGGAAATGGAACCTTACACTTCCGTCCTATTCCCAATATACAGTATGCGTCTCCCTTTGAAGTCAGTGCCATGTGCACATTTGCTGTAACGTTCATTAAAGCATGATTACACAATAGGTACACCTCATGTACCTAAAAAGGGCCTTGTTGAGGTATTCTGTGTGCGCCTTGCGAATTTCCTCTAGGTTGCTGACCGTGCGAAGTTTGTTCCTGAACTCAGCCCATGTAACATGCAGAATTTGGTTCGCTATATATCCTTGGATGACTTTCACAAAATGCTGCATTTCATGGCGATAGAGCTGGAGCTGTCGGTACTGGACTGAATTTGATGCTTGATTAACTAAAGCTGCAAATAAAAAAACAAACATTACACAATGATGAACAGATTTATGTGGTCACATAATCAGGACTGCCGAAACCAAAATGGTGGAGGTGAAACCTATATGGTCTACACACTCCACAAATCACTTCTGAATAATGAAGGTGAAAACGTGTTCTTTCACTGGTTTCGGCTCTCACATCTAGATATAGACACACTAGAAACCTAGAAGAATAGGGACATCCCTTCTAACAGAACCTAAGCATGCAGACGACTACAAACATTTGTCAAGAATGAGCTCAGTGATTTCCAGCGTGGTACCATGCTATGCAAGTCCATTCCTGACGTTCCCTTGCCACTTGTTATTGGACAGTAAACAGTTGGCAGTATTGTAACAAAGTGGAAGTAGATGGGAACAGCAGCAACTGTAGGCCACACACAGGGGTGGCTCCAGCCATTTTTTTTTGAAGGTGCTACCTGGGTGCTAGGAATTTTCAAAGGGGAGCTTGCCCTCCCAAAAAATTGGATTTCCATGTACAACATGGGTGCTGGACGAGGATTTTGGGGGTGCTAAGCACACCCAAGCACCCCTCTGGCGCCGCCACTGGCCACACAACATTACAGAGCGGGGTCAGTCCGTATGACGCACACATTATCCAGAAGTCATCAACTTCCTACAGAGGCGAGAGCTAAGGACATCCCAACTTTATAGGTCAAAAGCTAAATGGAATGTGTTTCTTATACAGTGGTGTACGGCACTCCACCACTGTCTTTCCAAAATATGAGCTCTGTAAATTCATCTATGCAAACACTGTGACATTTTAAGATGTGTGACATGTGATGCTGTGACATTTTAAGATCACAAGTGCTGATCATATTTTAAGAGTGAATTAACCATCACATGTAAGGATAATGACACATTTTTACTAAATACCTGGCTTTGGCCTTATTATGAGTCCATTAACCCGCGGTTCTCTAGGCAGGTGATAACAAATAGAGCTTAAAGCGGTTTTAATCTAAAACAAAAAAAAAACACACAAACATGAAATAAGCAAATTACTTACCTGTCAGAAGTTCAGATCCTGCAAAACTGCTACACAAAAACAAATAAAACTTACTTACCTTCTTCATGTTTGATTTGATGGTGGCAACATGTTGAATAAGGGCAGAGAAGCCACTTCCTGATCTATCTTCTCCAGACAGCAGCTAACAACAACCCCCTCCCCCTTTTTCATTACAGACAGAGACTCCTTCACAGCTCTGGTGTGGGGGAGAAGGGGGGGCACTCCGCTAGATTGTGTGAAGAGAGGCTTCTCTCGCCCCTCTCCACAAAGTCTCACAGACCTGACGCTGACGTCACATCTGTGAGACAGACACAGGGGCTTGTAAGAGAGAATTTTCAGCAACCCCTACAGCTTGTTATGTCCTGCCTAGGTGAGACGCAACACAGTGGGAGGGGCTGTCTCTAAAAAGACACCCCTCCAGCTGTCAAAATCCATTTTGGGTTTTTTAGTCGGGGATCTGTGAAGTATCGGCTAAGCTGAAACTGATACTGCAAAGAGACCTAACAAGTGGTAGGTCGGCTTTAAGAGCACGCAAGACAGGGACAGTGATATTAAGTCATAGTCAAATTGTGTCATAACATAAAACTGAAATAAAAAGCTCAACTAGAAGAGCGATAGATCATCATACACAAGGTACTTATATCTAAATCTTCACCTGTGCGTTTCAAGTGAAACCATACATCCCGCAGTGTCCAAACCATGTGCTTCAGTTGCAGCAGAAAGGAGAAGATTTTGTTGTATTTAGTTATACAAATGTCTGTGATGACAATATTCAGAGGCCAGGAAACCTAGAAAGTCAAAAGATAAACTATTTAAAAAGTTATAAACGCAGGTTTAAATATACTTTATCCAGATCCCCCAAAAAACAAAACTTTGTGGCTACCAAAACAATAACAGGAAGAGATGGGCTGCATTTACACATGTGTTTTTAGGAAAGCGCCTGTGGTGCGTTTTTTTTAGCTACTTCCATCACTCCTAAAGGCTGCCATACACGGGTCGGATTTGCACCGGATTCCGGCCCGATCGATTCCGGGCGCGTGCACGCGAAACGATCGGGCCGGAATCCCGTGCAGCCCACCTTGTCCGTCCGATCGGGTCCGACCGATCGGGGGCTCAGAATCGGATCCGCCAGAGAACCAACATGTTGGTCTTTCGGGTCCGATTCTGCCCAGATCAGCGGGAGTTGCATTCCGGGAGGTGATCAATCGGACACGGATCCGGCAGGACAAGGTGGTATGCAGCGATTGGATTCCTTAATTGGCCGATCGATCACACCTGAGGATCCCGGCGGAATCGCCGGAATCGATCGGATGGTGAATCGATCAGCCAGGGAATCCGTGCCGTGTATGGCTAGCTTAATGAGCCTGTCTCCACTGCCACAGTTTTGGTGGGGTCGCAGAAGACTAGTCGACTCAACTATGACTTTGGTGATTGGTGACTTGAGGTTAATGAGCTACTCACTAGTGACTAGGAGAGGCAGAGGTCATGCCCTCATTAGAAGTCAAACTGCATATTTTTTATTTTAGCCAACTGCCAAATCCCAATGCATTTTAATGATTACGTTTAGACAAACTACAATAGCAATCACTTAGCTGCATGTTTATAAAATGGGATGTATAACACCAATAACAATTAACGACTAAGCAGCACCCCCCATACAGCAATGTATGCTGGTTCATTATGGGTCAGGTTATCATGCCAACACGCAGTATGCTCCTTTTTGTGTTCTTAGAATATTCTGCAGATAAGCTCACCTTGTATTTCAGCTCCAGGCAGTTTAATATATCCGGAGCTGCAGGAGTGAACATCTCAGGTATGTACTTTAGAGCAAAGGAAAGATTTGAGGCGAGCTGCGAGTCTCCATGTAGACTGTACTGCAAAGCTTTGTTCAGTATAGAATTCAGCACTAGTGGGGTGAAGAGCTCACTGGGGGTCTGTCCTGAGACGAGCTGAAAATAAGGGGAGCACATTACAGGATTAGCATACAAGACTAGAACATCTATATGACAATGTTTTTTCTGAAGACATATATATATATTATATTTAAACACATATTTTACCTTTTCGAAAAGCTGGTCACTAAGTGACTGGGCAAATTCCCCATCTTCCATCAGCAGAAAGTGTCTGATTGCTATGAAATGTTTCTCCATATTCAGCTCCACAAAGTAGTAATCCACCACAGCTTTGTTCACAAGGGAAACACTACCAAACAAAATAATAATAAATATGTATATGTAGCTAACACATGTTATGTCACATGTCATATGTCACATAAGTCATGTGTAACTAACATAGGAGAATCGTCATTTGGGGAAGCCAGCATGTCTTTGGAGTGTGGGAAGAAACCAGAGCACCCAGAGGAAACCCACGCAGACATGGGGAGAACATGCAAACTCCTTCCACATTTAAATCTAGGACTCTAGTGCTGCATGGCCAGACTGCTAAGCACCTGAGCCACTGTGCGGGTTTTCATTAGCGAAATTTCTCTGTTTACTGTTGTAAAGTGGCACTATGACACCATAAGTCTAACAATTGCGCCACAAACAACCCACTCTGCCGCTTTGGCGACTCTGACCTCTTCATTACTTTTATGGATCTGTAACCTACTAATCATACTAATCTAAGGAAGAATATGATTACCAGAAGTGTCTGGGAACACACAAATATATAATATAGTTTTGATTTGTAATAACCAATGGAAACCACATACATTTTACTAAACGTCTTCCTGCTTTCTCATGTGACACTTCCTGCGCTCCCAGAACAGCATAGTGCCACAATCTGCTTAGACTAGAGAATGATGGGATGACATCATGATTACATTAGATGTGTTTATACACAATGATTGGCGTAATATGGTGGGTGGATTGCTGGATATGTAGTTTGTGTAGTTACGGTCTGAGGCTCATATAGTACAATGCTTAACCACCCACCACAAGCAATAAGAAGGAAAGAACTTCATCACCTATAAAATTAGGTCAACATCATGACCACTGCTGTACATCAAGACTTTTCTGCAGCTAATAATGACATCCGAAGAGTGCAACTTTTATTGCTGATACTCAGATCAGTGAGCTACAAGATTATTCTAGTGATCAATGAGCTACATGGACTTTGTGCACTCACAGAAATATCTCTACACCATAGGAAAAGATTTACTTTTCTCAGCTTGTCATATTTTTTTCACAAAAATCAAACAGCGATTACATAGAATATATGATTTTAGGATTAGCTTTTACTCACTGGGACACAATGGGTGCAGTAACAGAATACTTCATCAGCACCGGCAGGGAGAGGAGCTCAATAAGCATAACGGCAGTCTCATCGGTGGCCGAGTGTATGTCAGGGTCCACAGGGAAGGAGAACTCTCCGGTGATCACGTGACTAAGCATTTGGAGAACTGGAGGCTCGGCTGCACAGACAAACGTAATGGGAGAGTTATATACACAGAGAAACTTCAAAACGAACAAAAGCCATATAAAGTATTAGTATTTATTAGTATCACATGCAGTGGAAACACTTACACATCATCGCATAGCTGTCTGGATATTTCTCAAGGCAATATATCTGAGCCAATGATTGGATATAATCTTGCTCTTTTTTCTGGGTTTCATTCTCGATTTTGTTCTCTTCTCCTCCCTCGGAGGATTCTGCATTGCTGTATGTAGTCTCTAGGTTCTGTCATACACAAAACTTTCTGTATAACAGCTGATTTATAGGAATAAAAACTTTACCCCTAGCACCCAATATGATCCCAGAACACCTAGATCACCAGTTGTAATTAAACAGGCGATTTCTACAGAATCTCAAAAACAAACTGCAAGGGCTCTTTCACACTACACATGGTACACTTTAAAACAGAATGTGCTTGTAAATGCACATACGGTGTGGACTGTGCAATGCATGGCACGTAAGTTGTGTCTTTGCCAGCCCACAATGAAAATATTTTTGGGTTTTTAGCACAACTACACCTAGGTGACACTCCTTGAAAATAAAGGGAAAAAGATGAACAAGGGCTATAGGACTGGATGGCTCCGAATGCTACGAAGGATCCAGATGTCGGATATGCTGTCCCAAACTCCGTAAAACAGGCTTATTATATGCTACAGGTCCAAATCTCCATGATATTATCTACAGTGCTTTACTTATTATATAACTAGATTTCTTTTTGTAGATCTTTCTCAGTCAGCTATACATTTATAACAATTTATTTTTACTATAGTAATGAAATACTCTTTTGTCAAATACTACATTGTTTTATACATAAAGCATCTCTTAACATGTACCTGTATAGGAAGACATGCTCCTGGTGATGTTGGTCTGCTATCTTCAGTTATATTCTCTGCTACTGGGAAAGAAATGTCACGTTTGTATTCATATTTCAAAGAATTATAATCACATTTTATACTAAATTAGTAGCGACCATTAACATAAGAAAATGCAGATTCCACACATATAATACACACCTGCTTCCCCTTCATTCTCTTTTATACTGGAAGGTGATAATACAGTTACAAGGTCTGATGAACATGTGTGATCTGAGGGAAAATCTTCGCCTTCTGGAGTTTCTATAGGCGTTTCTAAAACCTTTCTTTCACCATAAATGACATTCTGAATTGTGGAGTCGGATGAATGGCCAAATTCATGTTTAGAGTTAGAAGTCACAGCACCATCTTCTGAGGAAGTCCATTCTCCAATTTTAATGCTGGATTGTGATGCGTGTCCAAAAGCACTTGAACGTGGCTTTAAACTCTCTATGTCTGAGACAAGCCCTTCAATTTGTATGTGGGACTGTGAAGCATGTCCATGTATGTTCCACCTAGGTCGTGTGGAAACAACTTCAGAAACATACTCTCCAATTTTGATATTGGCATCAGATGCATGTCCATGGGCACTCCAACGTGGTCTTGAAAGTTCCACATCGGATACATTCTCACCAATTTTGATATTTCCCTCAGAAGAATGTCCATGAATATTCTGCTTGGGTCTAGAAGGCTCTACATCAGAAGCATACTCTCCGATTTTGATGTGCCCTTCAGAAACGTGGCCATATATGTTCAAGTGGGGTTTTAAAGTATTAACATCAGACATAAAATCCCCAATATTAATGTGAGAATCAGAAGAGTGACCATGCTGACTAGGTTGTGGAAGAGACAGAGTAGCATCAGGAACATATTCTCCAACTTTAATATTGGAATCTGATGCATGGCCATGAATGTTCCACCGTGGCCTTTTGGACTGTTCATTAGATACATATTCTCCAATTTGTATATGTCCTTGAGACACCTGTGTAAATGGAACGGGTTTCAACACCGTGTTAAAGTCATAGTCACTTACAGAAGTGACCATTGCTGATTCTTCTTTAGGCTTTGAAAATAGGTCCGATCCTATGTCTTTTAAAGCATCATCCACTTGAGAGAGATCACCAGTCAGTTCAGTGTCTGGTTTTCCAGTGCCTGTTGCGGGGAGAAAGTCAGCAATGTCCACATCAGGGGTACACAAGCTTGGAGGACAAGTATCTACACCTTCTTTGTCAGACAGATTTTCTACAGAATTTGACACCTCACGTGCAAGAACGATATTTCCTTCCCTTGCATCTTCCTTGTTGGGATTGTCATTTGAAGACATTTGTTCGATTGGTAAAATCTAAAGGCAAAAATTAAAAAAACAATTAAAATTAGTAAATTGATACAAAGGCACAACATTCATTCTTGGAATGACAGTCCTTCCTAGTGGCGCACAGGGGTAGATGCCAGGCAGTGAGCGAGCTACTCCCTTGTCTTGTGGGTCGCTCGGGGAATCCAAGGAGGGTGGGAGCCCCTTCCCCCCACCCCCCCCCCCTTTTTTGGTTTTGTCCTGTTTTGTGTGTTTAGGAGTGAATGGGTGGATGTAATTTGGGGTTGTTAAAACCCTATGTGTGGGTACAAGGTGTTACCTCGTTTTCCTGCCCATCACTTCTGTGCCGATTAATGATCAATGTCTGTTGAAAAGTTTATAGAGAATAATTCTTAGTAGTTTAAAATCATGATACCCCTGTGGTTTTCCCACTAGTCAGTATACCTCTAAGGTGGGCAATGTAGAAGATATGAAAATAGTATGGGTGTGATGGGTAAAACCTTTGCCAGTGAATAAGACTACATCAAACTGGGGGGCGCAAAGGAATTCCAGGGAGGGCACTAGCCCTCATTCTTAATGATTCTCCGATAATGTCACTAAATAGAAAAAGGGGGGGGGGGGGAGCCTGCAAGAAAAGTTTGGGAACCACTTGCCTCACAACCTGGAAATTAAGTTGACCGTTTCAGTTTCAACCATTTACCCAAAATGCCTACAACTTTGAAGACCCAAACAACAAATAGGACAAAATCAGTACTTTGTAAAGTACAGCTGCAAATTTCTTTGATGTGCCTATCAGCTTGCCAAATTTCCACACTTACATTTACTATACAGAACAATGTCTTAGAGAAGGCAAGCAAAGAACAAGTTTTAAACAAATCATTGATCAAATAATCAAGATGATAATGGGGAATCATTTACTATTTCAAGCTACATATCATTTGACTTCTACGTAATAGCCAGAAGTTTTTTGAATCATGATCTTGCAATTAAACTCCATGGATATTTCAACAATGAAGGAAAGACAAGAAGACAAAATACAAACCTCACACGCTAGGTTGGGCACTGGTACACCTGCTGAGGACACGTCACAATATTCCTGTGGGAGGGGTAAAAGATTACAGTCTTCTGCAGAGTGGGTTACAGGTTTTTGTTTTAGCAACTCCTAAAAGAAAAAAAAATGCCATGAAAAACCAAAACATGTATAATACAGTTCAGCAGACATCACAATTATTTACAAACCTGCAGCTGCTTTTCATCATCAAATAAGAACTTCAGGCGAGAAGTTTCCAGCTTATGACGCTGGAGCTTCCACAAAGCTAACTGCTCTTTCCGGGTGGCTTCCTCAGACAGTCGGCTATAATGGTCTATAAGTTCCTGTCTATAGCACAAAGAGGAGACAAGCAACAGTTAATCATTTTGCATGCATATCGCTCTGGCAAATGGACACATCCTTCTTCTGTAACTGCAGAAGAGCCTAACTGGTGGAGGACCTAAGCAACTGACCCAAACTGTCACTGCTGTATTCAGGATTGACGTATCACATGACCTTAGTAACTAGACCATGGGTGGGCAAACTTTTTGACTTGTGGGCCACATTGGCTTTTTAAATTTGATAAAGGGGTCTGTAATAGCCAACCCGCCATAGGTGTGCCAATTCCATACATCACTGGCATCATGATGTGTGACAGGAACGTTGTTATCTTTTAAATTTCCCGCACTTACTAAAAATGCTCATTTATTGCAACAAGCAGAGAAAATTCCTAAGGGCTGCAATACGCTTAGTGGAGGGAGTCCCGACGTATAATGGAAACATACCCTTAAGGGCCAGCAATTTCTTCCTTAGTAAATGACAGCTCTAAATCGAAGATCCAAATAATAAAATATATCTTCACAAAAAAAAGTACCTAGCTTTGTTCTCCAATTCTTGCTCCAATGCTTTTAACCTCTGCTCACGATCACGCAACTCACGGGCATAACTAAAGTCATCATCGGCTTCCTCTTGTTTGGCAGCCATCCGTCGCTGTGTGCAAAAATTAGTGAAGAAGCTGTTTTGTAGCTAAAATTGGAATAGCTCAAAGAAAAGTAGCCAAAATACAAACAGTAAAGCTATCAGAACTTTTAAAAATAACGCATCCTGAGTGGTTGCTATAAAAAAAAACTAAGAGGAGCACTGCAGCTGTTACTGTAGAGGGCAAGGAGCATGCTAATTGGTTGGTGGTGGTGCACGCTCTTCTATTAATTGGTTTCTCAGGTCAATGGGCACACAGCGCTAATCCAGGCAAATGATTGATGTTAGTGAAGTCCTAAATAACGGGTGTGATGTGGGGACACCCAGAGAAACTTTCAGTGGCCTACTATAGCAGTCTACATGAGCATGTAATAAACATTGCATCTTTTACTTTGACAGCAGTCACCTAAACTGACTACAACACTTCATGAACAGACTAGAATATCAGGATTCATTTACGTTTCCAGGCTGGGTTTCCCGCTAGGAGGAGGGGGTATACCACCAATGTGTGAAATGCTGTATGCATTATGTCTGTGTACTTATATATATCCTTACCTCTAGTGACGTATATGCACACTGTCTATCACATGTGGGATTGGCATTGGTACTCCTGGTGAGGCCAAGGACGGCTGAAACACATCGAGGACCTAGTGACACTCCCAAACAAAGAGGGCATGCCATGTCATATCTATATTTACCCCTGTAGGGTGGATGGTTGATGTAGTGCACATTGATTTTGATATGATTATGCAGCATGTGCGGTGGCACAAATCTTACATGCGTTATATAAGGACACAATTTTAGTGAATTGCAATATAGTATAACTCTTTAAACTCAACTGTTGAGAGTTCATTCCCTTTTTTTCCTTCCCAAAGGCTAGCCACCTCTCTCCCAAAATGTCTGCAATATGCCCATTTCCATCTGAAAACTCCCAGTCTGCTCTTTTGTATGGAATACCTTCACATAATGTTACGCCACTCAGTCAGGGCCCGAAAGTATGAGATTCCATCAAATTTGCCTCTAAGAAATCAGTTTGACCTGAACCAGATGCTTATGCCTTTTCTAGCTAACCCCCTATTGAAACCCAGCTGGGAGTCTCCTTAATGTTTTCATAGGTGGCCAGCTAAGAAATTTTGCTATGCTCATTAACTGCTTGATAATGGTAACTGGGATGTCCTCAGTTTCGGATTCCAGACCATGGGAACCATTTAGATTTTATAACTCAGAAACAGGCTGTCTTCATTGGCCCCAATGTCATCTTCCACCCATTTTTTGGTTGATTGCTGCTTTAATACCCCATGCAAGAGAAGCTGATTTCCATAATCTACTCCCATCTTGCCAGCCTCACACTTGTATGCTACATGGTAGGTGTGAAACTTGAACTATTGTAGGTCCATGGAGGAATGTCTTCAAAAATGTTCCACCAATGCTTTTTGTTCTATGAACATCACAACCTCTGAATCAGCTGATAACATGCAATAACTAATGTAATGTGCTGGGGGAGATATTGCAAATCTGGTGGACATGCCCCATGCTTTCCAGATTCTGGTCCAGTGTGTTTACCATGCTAAGGTCGCCATTTGGCAAGAATGTTCCAAAAGACTTCAAACCTCAAACCCCCTTCCCTCAGCAGCAACATACACTGGCAGTGTGTGTGTGTGTGTTACTGGCAGAAAACCAAACCTTTGGCAAGTCCTGGAAACAGCAAATCACTACCGTTTTGCAAGTTCAACATCAGGTAGATGGATTTTTTGGTAATGAACAAATTTCCAGTCTTCTTGTAGATGGCCATGATATGTTCCTCAAAATATGGTTACCCTGGATTGGGTGGTTTAATACAACTCCGCTACCTGCAGTCATCTTCTAGTTGATACTTACTAACCTACCCATTTAGCAGTTGTCATTGGGTGTGTTGTATTATCTTAGTTTCCTCAGTACACATAGTTGTGCATTTTTCGGTTTGTGGTTTACAAAAAACTATATAGGTGATAATACATCTGGATGCTTTTATGGAGATAACAGACATTCGCCGTTTGTTGTGTACCTGCAATAATTATCCTCTTATGGGCTAATTATCAGGTCCTAAAATGTTATTGCTGTATTAGTTTTTCTTTCTTTCTTGCATTACGTTATATATCTTTTATGGTTCATTCTGTAATACCGCCACCCCCCCACAAAAAAATAAATAAATTGTTGAACAGAGGGGGAGGAGTAATGCTCGGTGTCTATTTTTCTTATCCAAACTCTTCAAATCTATTGGCTGATTTTTTTTAAATGATCCCTGGACCTCAGCAGAGCGCTAGAGAGGTTAATAACAATTTAGCAGCTCTTTGTGCAGAAAGTCTTTGCATGTTAAAGCTCTTTAGGAAACAATTTTTTCAGCATTTTATGGTGCCCATGGTTTAGAGACATATAATACAGTAACAGGCTATATAATAAATACCTCTCGATCTTTCTCATATTGTTCTTTGAGCTTTAAAAACAATTCTCTCTTTTGTGTGTCTAGAGACATTTTCTGAGCCACTTGCATATCTGTACCAAAAAAATTAAGAATTAGAAACACCATTAAAAAGCTGTTATTCTTATTAGTAGAAAATTGTTTAAACACATATGATAGTAACAAAATGGAACCTTTGAATCTTTCCATGAGTTTCTCTGTCGTTTCTCTGGCCTGAATGATAAGGTCTTGCTTTGCAATTTCCACTTGTAGCTCCTAAAACAAAAACCAACATGGAAAAATTGGAGCTCGCCATATAAAAAATGCTGTTTTAAATGAGAAAGTATTGCAACCAGTTTATTTATTTAGTATACATATGTTTATTAGCGGTGGCAAAGAAAAACGTGATTTGATTCTTGTGCAGTCCTTCAGTCAGCGAAAATTAAAAGCAGGGCCGCCGTCAGGGGGGTACAGGGGGGGGGG
>CM070034.1:71912334-71928984 GCA_036250615.1 Ptychadena robeensis | reverse complement strand
GCGGTCCTTAGCGGCGGCAGCTGCGCCGCGGGCTTCCGCTCAAGTGGAAACTAAGCCTTACTGCTAGGCTGCCAGCTGACATCCCTAGCGGTTTGGGCACTGATGGCCCAAGCAGATACGGAGACCCGACAGACAGTGCTGGCACACAAGGTGCCGATTGTGGCCCGATGTTTGGCCAGATTGACCACGCATGATTACGTCATTGCACACAGTCGATAGGCCAAAACATCGGGTCACAATCTAAACGTGTATGGGGGGGGGGCCTTAGATGCTTTTTGCAGTGCTAGAAAAATACCCTGCATAACTGTTTAAATATTTGTAGAAGCAGTCTTCATGCCTAGGTGCTGAATTTGTACACCTGTGGGCATAGAATGATTGGAAAAACTGAATGCAATAACTGCCCCAATACTTATGTCAAGGTTGTGTATATGTTTTTAAAATTTATTGTACAGGACACATTAATGGGTCCCTAATGGTTATCATGTGTCCCCCATTTTTGGGTTTTCTCCCATTTAGGACATCCCTTGTGTTGGTTGTGTTGGCAGTCTTATGACTGCTGTGTTTTAGGTTGCTAAAAGGCAAGGAATGAGTAGTTGACCTAATCAACCTAATAAAAGAGGGTTAGTTGGTTAAAAGTCTTGGTGTAAGGTCATTTTGGGTTTAGTCACTTACTGCTGGTGTGTTTTTGATGTGCTCAACTCCACTTTTTTAATGCAGGGTTACAATTTGTAGACCTGGACAATGGATTCCTATGGAAAAACGCATAAGAAATGCATTTTCATTCCACATCCATTGAATATCTTTGGACTCCAACACAGTGGAGACTAGGCCGCATTAGGCTGGAGAACTTCTCTCTGTGCACAAGGTAGAAGGTTGCTTTGGAAAAAGTCCAAATGATGGACTGTGTTTATGCAAGAATCTGGCAGCCATACACGCCAAAGCCATTACACTTCCTCCGCCATGTATTACAGATAGCGTGGCATGCTTAGGATCATGAACGGTTTTATGCCTTCTCCCTACTTTTTTCTTGCCATCACTCCTCAGGAGTAGTGTTGTTCGCTGCCTGTTGTGAAGGGGTCTCTCTTCGCCATAGAAATGATTCTGTGATCATCTACCGCTGTTGTCTTCCATGGATATCCATTGCATTGGCGAGCTCACCAGTACTTCCTTATTTCAGGATGAACGAAACTGTAAATTTTGCCACTATTAACAGAAATGTATTGGATGGGGTTTTTTTTTGCAGCTTGTTGGATGACTTGTTTCACCTGCATCTTTGAGAGCTTCTTTGACCGCAAGTTTTCTGTTCACAACAGAATCTTCCACATACAGGCACCCCACTCAAATCAACTTTTATCTGCTTAATTTTTTTTTAAAGCGAACCCATCACCTTGTAGGTCACTTAGCAGTATCGACTTCAGCGCAATTGAAAATAAAAAACTTTTTCTGACAGCAGGAGGGGCGTTTTTTCCAAGCGTGCCCCTTCCACTGTTTGACGTCTCGGCGAGACTTCATACAGCTGCAATGGGATTTGGGACATCTGTCCTATGTTCCCCACCTTGTCCAATCGATCAGGTCCGATCGTTCAGGGGCCCAGAATCGGACCCGACAGAGAACCAACATGTTGGTCTTTCTGATCCGATTCTGCCCAGATCAGGGGGAGTTGCCATTTGTGAGGTGGACAATCGGACACGGAATCGTCCCGGAATCCGTTAGACAAGGTGGTATGCAGCGATGGATACTCTTAATTGGCCGATTGATCACACCTGCGATTCCCGGCAGAATCGCCGGAATTGATCGGATGGGTGATCGCCGGGCCATGGAATCCGATACATGTATGGCTAGCTTAAGATGCTGGCATCACGAATGAACGCGAGGAAGGTAAGTATGTTTTTATGTTTTTCAGCATCTGAACTGCTAACAGGTGAGTATCGTGTCTATTTAATGTATGTGGGTTTTTTTGTGTGTTTAAAACTGCTTTAACTCTGAATTAAAACACACTTCTATGTAAATAAATGCAAGATTATAACTCTGTCAGTATGTTCTACACTTTTTTTCATAATGTGCATAGTAAACAACACACTAGTTCACACTGTACTTCAATATCGGATATTATAAAGGTTTTATTTTTAATTAAAAAAATGTAAAAAACCATGTAAAAAAGCTAATGGAAGTGCAATTTTACAAAGTCAAAGGCAAGATTGTTTTTCTACTAAACTGCTTTCAGACTTGATCATTCCTGAAACATTGCATGTTCTTCAGATTCTTCATGGATTCTTCTTTTATTCATTACCAAACTTCTATTTTGCTAAATCAATATAAAAAATATTTGTATTACCACATATTATAAGGCACATTGATCAATATGCATGTTACATGAGGAGAACTTCAAAATAAAAATATATCTATTAACCTCCCTTGTGCACTGCTGAGATTTCTGTACCAAAAGCGCACCATAGACTTTAATGGATTTTGTTTTTTTTATGTTGTAGGCCTGTAACTTCCCAAAATCTGTCTGTACACGGGTCTAATAGACATCCTGACTATAATAATGTTTGAAACACACAATTATGTAATTACATAATTGTAAAATTACATTCCATAATTATGAACAGATAAATGTAATAAAAGGGTGGAGGTGTCCGATGTAATTAGTAGAGATGGTCGAATTTTGACTAGCTGAATTTGCAATGCCTCTAAACATGACATGACCAAAATTACTGCATATATAGAGAACGGTTGGGGGAACAGTACATAAAAAAAGGGTTGCTCTAGCACCCAGGTGTCCCAACCTACGGCCCTCCACTTGCAGCCCCCAGAACCTTACTGTTAATGCATAGGAACTCACCTGTCCACAGGTCTCCCGCTGATCCTCGACTGGGAACTTCTTAGAGGGGGTAGAGGAGAGGAGGTGAGAGACTCACTCAGGCTACGGCTGAGCATGGCGATTTGTTTACGTGAAAGTCAATCAGCGACCCAGACAGAGCCTGAAGTGAGTTGCTCACCTCTCCTACTCTCCCGGCTCTAAGAAGATCCCGGGCAAAGACGCATTGGTGGGGGACTGGCGGACAGCCGAGTGCCTATGCTCCCACTAATGAACAGGGGATGATTTAGAATACATATTGAAGCACATAACCTGAATCAAAATGTGCATTACCATACTACAGTGTTCCCTAATGCTTGAAGTATAATTTAAAACACATTTTGTTATTTAAAAATGAAAAGCTATGTCTTCTAACTGTGCCTGCTGTCATTTCCTCATATAAAAATGCGTATACAAGTCAGTATACAGTTGCATTTAAAATTATTCAATTGAGTGTTTTGGCCATTTTGACATTGATTTGATCATTTCAGTCATCTTGTTTACAATGAAATGAAAGAGACACTTGTAAGTCAGACAAATATAACATAACAATAATAATGAAATAACCACAAATGTCTTTTCTGTGCTAACATCATTATCAGTTTTATTCAACCCCCAAGTGACATTCATTCTTAGTACAACATCCTTTTCCAGTTATAACAGCTTTTAAATGTGAAGCATAGCTTGGCACAAGTGTCTTGCAGCAATCTACGGGTATCTTAGCCCATTTTTCATGGGCAAAAGCCTTCAGTTCAGTCACATTCTTAGGCTTGCGCGCTGCAACTGCTTTCTTCAAGTCCCACCAGAGGTTCTCAAATCAGATATCGGGTATGCTTGGGATCATTGTCCTGTTGAAAGGTCCAACGTCTCCCAAGCCTCAGGTTTGTGACAGACTGCATCACATTTCCTTCCAATATCTCCTGGTGCTAAAGAGAATTCATGGTACCTTGCACACCCTGAAGCTTCCCTGTACCTGCAGAAGCAAAAGAGGCCCAAAGCATGATTGACCCCGCCATGCTTCGCAGTAGGCAAGGTGTTCTTTTCTTCATAGGCCTTGTTCTTCCTCCTCCAAACATAGCGTTGATCCGTGGGCCCAACCAGTTCTAATTTTGTTTCATCAGTCCACAGAACACTATCCCAAAACTTTTGTGGTTTGTTCATATGACTTTTGGCATACTGCAGTCGACTTTGGGCCCATGGATGAAGCTTCAGCGTGTGCAAGGTACCATGAATTCTCTTCAGTACCAGGAGATATTGGAAGGAAATGCAATGCAGTCTGTCACAAACCTGAGACTTGGGAGACACTGGACCTTTCAACAGGACAATGAATCCAAGCATACCTCCAAGTCCACTAAAGCATGGTTGCAGATTAAAGGCTGGAACATTTTTGGAGTGGCCATCGCAGTCACCAGACTTAAATCCTTTTGAGAACCTCTGGTGGGACTTGGAGAGCAGTTGCAGCGCCCAAGCCTAAGAATGTGACTGAACTGGAGGCTTTTGCCCATGAAGAATGGGCTAAGATACCCGTAGATTGCTGCAAGACACTTGTGTCAAGCTATGCTTCATGTTTAAAAGCTGTTATAAGTGGAAAAGGATGTTGTACTAAGTACAAAGAATAAATGTCACTTGGGGGTTAAATAAAACGGATAATGATGTGAGCACAGAAAAGACATTTGTGGTTATTTCATTATTATTGCTATGTTATATTTGTCTGACTTACAAGTTCCTCGCTGATTTCATTGTAAACAAGATGACTGAAATGATCAAAATCAATGTCAAAATGGCCAAAACACTCAATTTCAGTGGGGGTTGAATAATTTTGAACACAACTGTAGATTGAAAATGTTATGTGCGGCCCTCCATATCAACTCAGTTGCCCACCAATGCTCAAGCATGTACAGTTTTTGCATAAATAAATTAAAATATAAGTTGAATTTCATCTCAAACATTTCAACATGACATTAAATTTTACTACAATTTACTACAAGCGCTAAAGCAATACTTTCTTTTATGTAATATTCTTCCGACCCTTCTGTACATCTCCAGTAATTTGGGGGATGATAACACGTTTAGGGGCTTTGTGATTAACTCACAAAATCAGATAATAAGATTGTTAAAATGAATCGACCAGGAAAATTAGCACTGAATCCACAAGATGGCAATGAAGTCAATGTACTGAATGCATTTCCTCTTTAAACCTGGCGTTCCCGCCCGGGTGATGTCAGCACGTCCAGAACACCGGGAGTCAGAAGCAGGCAGCTGTAGAGGACATCAGGGGCCCCTGGATCATTTATTCAGGTGAGCATTTTACATGGACTTATATTGAAAAGTGCCTTCAATGCAGAAAACACTATTCAATATGACTTGTATTAAAAACTCCTGCCGCCGCCCGTCATCACGTACATGACATGGGGGGATCTGCTGGGGAAGGTGAGATGGCACCTTTTGGGAGCGGTTTGGGAGTGGCTCCAGTGATTTTATAATGCACCCGAACCATTCCCATAGTCCCCAATGTCATCACAGAAAAAAAAAACACAACTAACCATGTTTTCAGAACCACACCAAAACACCTAGAAATCATAGGCAAACACCCACAGGTAAACTGCACAGAAACCATGCTTTTGCAAGTGTTTTCTGCCCGCAGCAAGGCAGCCGGAGCCTAACTTTTTAGATAGTTGGTAAGCAAAGAACTGCTATTTTGTAACTTTGCAAAACAATAAAAAAAAGTGTTTACTTCAATAATTTAGCAGATATCATGAAATAGAGTGTTTCAGTTTTAAAAAGTGTTTAGTTTAAAGTGCACCTAAACTCAAAAATAAAAAATCACAAAAAAATTGTATTACATTTTTAATTACCTTTAAACTGTCCCAATAGCTTAAAGGTGCTCAAAAACCAAAAAATATTAATTTAGCAATCATGCTGATGCCTGTGGGAGCCGCCATTTTAGATTCAGTGTTGAATTCCAGGCTTGCATGAGTTGAGGCTGCAATCTCGCCGGCGGCCGCCAGATACAATGTGTGTCAATTGACACAAAGTGAAAGTAAGAAAAATAAATAAATCAACGTGAATAGCTGCTGGAGATCAGCAAAACGCCGCAGCAATGAGGAGATGCTCACACAGAGAAGGAGGGGTGAGGGGACAACTATACAGATATACACAGGTAACAATTTTTTATGTACATATTGCCCCAATAGTCAGGGGTTGGCTAGCTAGGGGGAAAAGTTTGTCTGGTGGGATTAGGTGCACTTTAAATACAAATAGTAATCTACTCTTAATATGCAGCAGTTAGCCTAACTGTAACCAAGGCTAACCCAAAGCGCTTGTGTTCACTGCAGGGAACTCCCCTTGCACAACACATCCTATTTATTTAAATAAGACAGGATCCACTTCCATGTTGTCAAACCAGCGACAGACAGTAGGGCCCCACATTGTCATGTGCCAGCGAATGACACCCCCCATCAATGACAAAGAAAAGCCACGTTAGGTGCTGCTTCCCATGGTTTTTGCATTAAAATGAACTTGGCAGTATATGTCCTAAAACATGGCCAACCCAACCCCAATTTGCTTAAGAAGTTATGACATGTTTCACTGGTTTTATGTGGGACCGTCACCCACCACAACACTGCAGTAATTTCCATTCTTTCTCCATGAAAACCGCCTCATCTTTTACATTCTGAACACATTCTTCAGTAGGAGGTTTATAAGGACCAAAGTCTATTCCTGAGTGGCAGCCTGCCAGAACTTTACACAAGCCCTCTGTGAGCTCGGGTTCAGATTCCTGAAAATAACAAATTGTACAGAACATGCGTTATGTCATGCGATATAAAACCAGATAAACACTGCTTCTAAAAACGTACATTTGCAGTTCAAGGCTAAGCTTACCGGAACAATAGAAAGAAGCGCTTCTTCACATACACCCTGTAACAGGCTAGTGAGCAGAAGAATATCCTTAATCCCAATGCTTCGGTTATTCTCCACAGCTAGGATAATAAGATCAGGCCGGTAACTATAGGCCAATGGAAGGATGAATCGGAATAGAGCGTAGAAGAAGCTACTGCCTTCTCCAGGGATCTGTGAAAGATGGAAATAGCATGACAAATTTCAATACATAGGAGCGCACAAACTAGCATTGGTAATGTTTGCTTTTAAGTCAGGTTATTATTTTTCTTTACCTCCTGGGCATGACGGAGGTGGCACTTTATTTTTATTTTTTTAAAGCATGCCATGAGGCATATAAAATGCCACCACGATTAAGAGCCCATTCAGAGGTGCTCTGCACAATTTCCGGTGACGCCCATCCATTTATAGGTTTATGGTGCCGCCTACCTCCGTCCCCTTCGCGTCACTGGCGGATGTGGAAACATCGGCGTACACGCCAATGCACAGAGTTAACTCTGGTTGAGTTTCATGATTTATGAAACTTAACTCGGGCCAAACGCCCAGGAGGTTAACAGCATGTAAAATAGATGGCAATCTATAATATATAAAAGAACACATACTACTGCATAATTTACAGCCATGTTATTTCAACCTACAGAGGGCTTAATATGAAGTCACCAATACATTTAAATTGAAGAAGCATTGATGCAGCAGGCTAGTCCAATTTGCTGAAATGTCAAAGATGCAACGGCCAACAGGCTGCCATCACCTCTCTCCTACAGGTCTGTGTGTCCCTCCATGGATATACCATCCTAGACCAACACTGACCAACCACAAAACTGATCGTGCAAAACAGTCTGAACCCTTTCATGTCTATCACAATGGGCTATCTTTGTGGAGATTGATTGCCTGTGTAACCTACCTCCAGTCCAGGTATCGGCGTGGGGGGGGGGGGGGTGTGGGCGGCGCCATAGACCATGTTAATGGAGGGGGCACCGCTCTCCTCTCCACACGCCGCCGGTGTCTATTTGACATCGGCGGCGTGCAGGGAGCTGGGCTGAGAGCCGGCAAGCACTGCCGGTGACATGAGGTTTTCGTGCCATAAAAAATGGCGCGAAAACCTCAAACCGCCCAGAGGGTTAAGTGTGATTGGGCACATTTTGTTAATTTGTATTTATTTATATATTTTTCTATAGTTATTTTTTGCATTTGTAATTTGAGACAGCTATGCTGTGTGGCCCTTACATGCTCTTCTTCTGGCCACTACTGCCCTAATCAAAAGCAGTAAAAAATATTAAGGGAAAATACCGTATATGCCGGCGTATAAGACGACTTTTCAGTACTTTAAAATCCTCCCCAAAGTCGGGAGTCGTCTTATACGCCGGGTGCTGCAGGCTGGGGGGTGCAGGGGACCATCTCTGGAAGCCGTTACTGTCTGTACGATTCCGTGCTGCCTGAATCTGCCACGCTGACTAATGATACATTGTATCAGAGCAGAGCAAGGGAAGAACAGGGCAGTGTTGCCATGGATACATGATGCTATGCAATGATTACGGAGAACACAGGCTGTAGCTGTTTTAACCTTTTTACATTCATAGCAGAAAAACCATTTGTAGTATAATGATGAAACTTTCAGGGTCAGTAATTCTCACCTACTACTACTTACACCCCGGGTAGTCTTATACGGCGAGTATATAACAAACTCTATATTTTAACTGTAAAAGTTGGGGGGTCGTCTTATACGCCCAGTCGTCTTATACGCCGGCATATACGGTACTAATACCATTCCTGTTTTCTGATACTTAACGGATCAGATTAATATACTAAAAGTTTAACTGACTTGATACTATACTCTGAATAAAAGGCATTTCTTAAACTTCTCTGAGCAGGTTCTGTACTATGACTGAGAATTTCCTCAACCAGGACACACACTGGAACTAAAACCAGGCAAAGGATTACAACTGTCACTATTCTATCCAACTATAAAAAGAAGTGTGGAACTTTAATCCTGACAATTTTTTTGCTTGGTATTAGCTCTAAGTGTAATTGTGACAGTATATTTGTAAATAAAAATGTAATTTCCCTATTATATCACCATAAAAGTCACTAAAGGCTGTAAAATGATGAAATACTAATGGCATGCGGTTCGGTATGATAAAAATGCTCTGGTGATATGCACACGGCAGGAAGCCACTATGTGACCTCTTCTAATGCATACATACAATAACATGAACATGGTTTATACTTACACTGGTTTACCTCATCACTGTGTTTCTGGGTATATATTGTATTATTGGGAGATTTAAAATGATGGCTGCGTTTACTCACCTCCTTCCATTTTAGAAAACATTGATAGGCTGAATTAAACCTTTCAGATGGTTTCTCTTCAGATATTATGAGCATCTGAGTTTTCCTAGGAAGAATATTAATGACTTTTTAGTAATTTGCATGTTCTTGTGTAGAAAAAAGTGGAAGAGACAAGATCAAATTGTAATTTTTTTTTCAACTTACCCATCATTTGTTATATCAAATTTAGGACACATGTCTCCAAGACCAACACACAACACCCTGTTTGCAAGAAATAAATGTTAACCGATAAAAAACATTTAACAGGCAATTCAGAATTATCTAAAGCAGTGGTTCCCAAACTGGGGGGCGGGCCCCCCTGGAGGGGGGTTGGGGGGGGGGGCGGCGCGAGGGTATTCCAGGGGGCGCTGGCCCTCATTCTTAACCTGTGTTTAAATGGGTAGGGGGGAAGCTCCATAATGTTCCTAAATAGAAAAAGGGGCCCTTCAAGGAAAGTTTGAGAACCACTGTCAAAAAGCAAGTCTCATGTGTTTTTTTCATATGATAATACACGTAATGTAGAAATGGGGATGGAACACCTATGTATTTCAGTTTAGATGCGACCTATGCATGTATGTTACAACAAACACCAAACCTATGCATGTATGTTACAACAAACACCAAACCACATAAATATTAAAGAAAATACCACGTTATATATTTATGTGAACAGATTTTCACTCGTCTTAAAGCCCCCCATACACGTTTAGATTGAGACCTAATGTTTTGGCCGATCGACCGTGCGTGATGGCGTCATCATGCGTGGTCAGTTGGCTGAAACATCAGGTCACAATTGGCCGAGCACCCTCTGTGTGCCAGTGCTGTCCTTCAGGTCCCTCTAGTTACTCGAGCAGTCAGGTCACCGACAGCTAGGGAGACCCGGCAGACAGCATCTAGGGATCCGGCCGTGAGAACTGCAGTCTGTGAGATCACAGACTGTCAGTCAGCTGGCAGCCTAGCACAAAGTGAGAGGGAGGAGCTGCTAGCTTTCCTTCCCCCCTCACTGATTCTGAGGGAGAAAGCAGGCAGACAGGCTGTGTCCTCAGCCCAAACGGATCCGTCCAGAGGATGCATGCCCATACTTTAGACAGGGACACTTAATAAAAAGTATTAGACCGATCAAAGAATTACGGACATGTCCATAATGGCTTAGAACGATTTGGAGGCTGATTTTTACCCTTTAAGGTTTAGATCGGCATCAGATTTTTCGGCCAATCGAGGGCCGTGAGTGTGCACGACGGTCGGTTGGTCGCAAAATCAGGTGGAAATCTAAGCGTGTATGGGGGGCTTAAGTATGTGAATGAATTTCCATCTGTGTGGTAGACCAGTCAGTAGTTAGACAATGCAAACAAGGCCTAGCCAGAGACACTCAAGAATTGCCAGTGCAACAGTAATGTGAATTAACTCTATATGTAGGGTCTTGCTAAAACAATCATATATTTGTGAGATCTGAGTGTTAAAGACCAAACATATCCAGTTGAGCAGCCCAACTCTACATTTATGACAACGTTTATGTTTTTTTTTCTGACATTAAAGTACATTGAAATGGAAATGTAAACCAAAAACATCATTTAAATATTATGTACAAGAGTGGGCAGAACCCTCAAAATTCTGAACTATTCTAATCACAAACATTCATTTGCACTGCATAAAGCATTTCAAGACGTCATTTCTAAATTACCTACCGTTCCAATTTCAAGTGTGACACATGTTGCAAAGCAATGTTGGCCGAGAGAGAAGGATTTGAGGAAATTGCAATACAATTCTTTGTCTAGCAAAAAACAAAACAAAAACAATATTAAGCATTCTTGCCTACTTTTATACATTTATATAAGTGGTAGTTTTTACATCTATTATTTTAGTATGTTAGTAAATATATCTAAGATGACAAGAGTCCTATGCTTGTGGGTAGCTGTATGAGTATGAGTGGAATGTGCTGAGGAGCATTAACCTCTCTAGCGGTTGTTCGTTTACTGTTTGGGTTCGCCCCAACCGCTAGGGCAGTGGGCACCGCGGAAAGCTGCAGCAATTGTCCTCCATGTTAATGGAGGAGCGTCGGCTTTCCCGCCTACACAGCCTTCCCACCTACACAACTCAACGGCTATGTGGAGAGGGGTGGGTGGAAATAGCAGACGGTGTACTTTGTAAAAAAACGGCACGGTATGAGCAGACCGCTAGGGAGGTTAAAGGAAGTGAGGGTTACTGAGTGGGCTTCATACTGCTGCCAAAAACATTATCACCTTTATAATGTGAACAGGTTTTAACCCTCTTGTAGTGGAAATACCCCTGGCATCCATTGAATTAAGGAAAGGACTATATGGTATGTATGTCATGGCAAACAGCAACCCCCACCCCCCACAGTTGGGTCAATGTTTATGAAGTAAAAAAGGTCTGCGACATGACTTTGCATATTCTGCTGTCTAAAACTTGGATTTGGGAATAAATTGGGATGATTTGGAATATTCCTCTTAAGGTAGCCATAGACGGTCCGAATTCTGTCTGATTTCAGGATTGCACTGCAAGTCGACTCAAACGGTGATCTGACATGTCAGTAAATTCCTTGCCAATCACATTACTTTGGATGGGGACCAGTCTGCTGATTCTCTGAGCGACCGGCTGTCATCACGCTGCATCTGCCGCTATAGACTCAGACAGGAATCATACCGTGTATGGTTATCTTTAAAAAGCACATGGCTTGTTGATAATATAGGGATGAATGCCTGTATGTAGAGTGGATTCATCTAGAGTGTTAAGTACATACAAAGTGTACATTAACAACTATCTATTATATAACTTTTTTTGTAAGTATCATTATGTCAAAGCTTGCATTAAAAGGACCACAATATATCAGAAACATACCTGCTTGTTTGCAAGTTTACCAATGGCAACGAATGTTTTACCCACAGATTCCAGCAGGCTTTCACGACTCAAGTTCTCTTGGCTGAAAACACTGAATAAAAGAGAAAAAATGGAAAAGATTAGATGAAAATTGTCATTATTATAGTTGAAGTATAATGAAAAATAAAATGTTTTCTTTTTTCAGCTAAATGCTGGCTCTTCCTCCCCCCCCCCCCCCCCCCCCCCCCCCCCCCCCCCAGTGTTTGCAGTGCGGCGATTGTGGGGAAAACCGCATAGTGCAGACAACCCCTGCATGTTGTAGGAGTTTACACTAGCACATCATTACCTGCATCAGGGCTTTACAGCAGAAGCAACAGATCCACAAAGCCTGGCCGGCAAATGCACGTCATGCAACACTCCCATTGGTAAACAATGGGCACATCAATGTGAGCAAACTGTGCTTGATGTGTTTTCGGGCACAGTTTGCTAATGGAAAATTTAGGGTGTGGTAGTACTGAATAGCGCCAAATAGTGGGCGCTATGGATGCGTCACACCGACGTATCTATATACCACGACGGTTTTTGAGGCTACCTAGTGTAGACCCAGCAGTAGAGTGATAAGGGAACAGGTTCTAACTGTTTAGAAAGGGTGAGGATGAGTTAGAGTTGCTGGTTAAATTGGCTGGGTTCATGGTGAAAATCAGGGGGTTCCAAAAGGATCAATCAAATGGTAAAACTATGCAATGCATATCCTGTTTCCCCGAAAATAAGACCTACCCCGAAAGTAAGACCTACCCTGAAAGACCTAGCTGCTATTTCCACCCCTTGTGCTTCTAATATGAGCCCTTCCTTAAAAATAAGACTTACCATGTCCCAGAGACCGCTTTCATATTTAGAAAAGACATGGCAGGAGGTGTTTTGTCACCCAGAAATAAACCCAGAAATAAGCCCTAGTGCATTTTTGGCACCTAAAATTGATATAAGACAGTGTCTTATATTCGGAGAAACAAGGTAGCAGAAAACCAGACTAAGAAGAGTTCAAAATGTATTTATGGTAAAAAAAAAAATAAAGATCATTAAAAAGCCAACATGTTTTAGGGACCTTCGCTTTGTATAAGGGGGTTTACTTTACCCAGCATCACCAGTGTCAGCAGGAATAAGAGTGGTAAATATAAGGTAAAATTCAAAACAATTCAATAGAACAGGAATATAATTTTAGAATAGAATAGACACCAAGTAAAGGGAAATCTTTAAAAAAGACACACAGATGGCTATAAAACCCACATTGTATATGATTTGATGTAATTCTACTGATTTTTATATAGACTGTATATGCTTACATGTTCAGGTATATTGGGAAAATCCCTGCATTTCTTATGTGCGGGCATTCATTTTTCCATTGAAGTCAACACAATGTAATTTAAACACATATATTCACATAAATAATGGAGTTTGTCATTGTTATTTTTTAGCTCTCCTAAAGAAACCACTGCCCTGGATTCCTCTACTGACAAATTACATATGAGTGACCTGTGGATATTAACCTCCCTAGCGCACTGCCCGTATCGTGCCGTTGTATACGGGCAATCAAGGCAGTGTACAGAGTACACAGAGTAACAGCCTGTCATTTCCGGCATCTCGCCGGAGCTCTACACATGTCATTACTGTCATTACTTGTCATTACTGACAAAAGCTGCGTGAGAGAGAAAGCCGGTGCTCCTCCATTAACATGGAGGTCTATGGCACCGTGACGCGATCGGGGCGGTGCCGCCAACCCGGAAATGCTGCAGCGATGTAGACAATCGCTGCAGCTTTCCGGGGAGGCATAGGGTCTCCCCGCCGCCGGCTTCCTGTGCAGTTGAGAGGACCCTGTTCACCGAACGAACAGGGTTCGTCTCAACCGCTAGGGAGGTTAATGTACCAGGCCCAGCTCTCAAAAGTGTCAATTACCAGATTAAAGAAAAACTATATTATACTATTGGGTCTGCTTAACAAAGCCTGCTTTTATTCAAATGACTTAAACCATGGTTTAGAGGGTCTTAACATTTACGCTTTAGGCAATACCACCATATATAATGTAGTGCTTGAAATTATTATGTATACTATGGTTTTAGTACAGTGGCTGAATGTTAATAGCATATCTGTTGCCAAATTTATTTAAAATGGATTAAAATTCTTATCCATTCAGTCAATATTTGATCAGCTATATCAAAAGTACATTCAGAATGCTATTCCGAGGGCCATTTTAAAATACATACCTTACTGCAGCCTTTACTTGTTCAATGGGCACTGTGCTTTCTTCTATTTGCACATTGGTAGGGAGTGTCAGAGTTACTGATCCAGGAAATACTACACAGGTTGTAGACTGAGGCTTAGCATACAGGATTTTCTTCATGTGATTTTCTAGAAAGTCATCAATGCTGGAAGTATCTGTATTTGAGGTTCCGGCTGTAGGCAAGCCTTTAGTGCTTGGCTCTTGTATCAGTCTAGTTTCTATCATAATTGAACACAATACATACAAAGGTCATACATTGTATTTCATAACTGATCAGAAAGCTTAAAAATCATCATTCTAAATTGCTAGACACCTGGATACACTAGTAAATAATAACACAATATTTCACAATACCATAAGCATTTCACTATGGGAGAGATGTACAACACCTCACTTCTAATTGGTTTGGTTTTTAACTAATGAGGCCACCAATTATAGTGTTGCAGAATACCTAAGCAACGCACGACGAGTATGAATTCAAATTGCAAAAGTTTCACACTACAACCACCAACACAAACCACTACAACAAAAACAGAAATTGTCCTAATACTGCATATAATCGGTATATAATGGTTATATTCTCTTACGTGTAAAGAAAGGAAAATGTTTTGTTGTAATTACAGATACACAGGATGCGATAGATAGAATATTAGGCAAATCTATATCTCCTGCAGCCCAATTAGGAACATGTTACATTTAGGAAAGCTACAAATATACTCCTAATCTCCTCCCTTACAAGACTTTTCTATGTTGTTGCTTATGTTAGGCAGGGCCCGTGTATGGTACCGTATGGGAAGATGCTCTTCTTGCCATATCAACCCTGCCTCTAATTACATAGTTTGCTCTTTCTTAAGATTCACTGCACTGCTTTGTATCATATTGTGTTGTAATGACAATGGAATAAAAATTACATGTAAACGGGTAAAGTGATGCTTTCTAAATCCTATATTTGGCACAATGACTTAAACTGACAGCAATCTAGTGACCCAAAGACGAATATTTTAATAAAACATCACAGTATGCATCATGAACAAAACAATGGAGAATTACCATCATGCTCTAAACACTTCCAGTAAGGGGCATGCACATGTCTTGCATTCTGCATTGACTCTAGCGCACTAGGAAAAATAAAAAACATTTAGATTATAGGCTTTATCTCCATGGGCCAAAAATACAGAGCCCTCTAAAGACAAAGGGAAGTAGCTGTTTTTGGTGCTCCAGAAAGAAGGTTCCTGGTGTAATGACCACCTCCAAAATGGATTCATTTAATTCATTCATAACACACATTTTCCTAACGATTCCACAACTCTGATAGAGAAAACATATAAGGGTACCAAGAAAGAATTTTATATGCAACTATACCTGAAACATGGCACCATTTCTCCAGATAACCTCGGCAAAGGATCTCCAAGCAATGTTTTTACAGTCATAGATACAGATTCTGCGAGGGATCCCAGATGATACCCACCCTATAACAAGATTACACATTCTTTACTTATTAAATTCAATAAATATTTGCAAATACTGATTAAATTGTCACCCTGAGAGTAAAAACAATTAATGTAATCTTTTGAGTGATAATACTGTAACATTAAGGACTATGTCTGTGGGAGAGCCTGATTGTAAGCAGGTCAAGTGACCTCTCATGTGGTTAATGTAAACAGTTGGTATACTAGTAATGTTACAGATGCAGTAAAAATAAAAACATGTTTTTAGATAACTGTTTACCTCAAGGACAGCGCAGAGTTTACCACTGCCAACGTGCATAAGAAGATGTGTAAGGTGGGAAAAACACTCTGGGGTCGCAAGCATACGTCCCTGTAAATATACACATATACACAAAATTCAATTACTCAATGATGACTCCACACCTATAAATAAAAGTAGCATTGGTTCTGGTTCAAGAGTAATTTCTCAAATGCTGTATACCAATTTAATGCTAAAAGGCAAATACAACTCTATGACCGCCCTATGAGATTACCAAATCCCATTAAAAAACAAAATCTAAATTTTTATATTCATAATAAAACATACCTCAGGGTCTCCGATTCCTGAATCATATCCAGCTGACACCAATACAAGTTCAGGATTATACTGAAAACATAAAAATAAATTATATACATACATGCACACAAGGCTGAAACCAAAATATCCTAAATTGCTAAATAATGTCAGATGAGCTTCAATATGACAGCAATGTTAATGTTATACTCCAATTACTACCTTGATAAATATAGAATTAGCTTCATAAAACTTACCTCAAATGCTAGAGGAAGAAGCACATGAAAGAAGGCTGCAATATAATCACTATTTCTCATGCCAATCTGAAAGATACGATTAAAGAAACATTTTTTTACTATATATAAAGATAAATATATAAAAGTTGACATTGGTGGAAGAGAACCTGCATTGTAATGTTGTTGTTACAAGGCAGGTAAGACTTTCTCACCCT
>CM070034.1:71884597-71895214 GCA_036250615.1 Ptychadena robeensis | reverse complement strand
TTTCCACCTCTTACCACTCTAAGAAGATCCAGGGTCAGGGCGCATCAGCGCGGGATCAATGGAGAGGTGAGTTCCTATGCCCTATGCATTAAGTTTAGGGTAGCCACAAGTGGAGGACTGAGGAGGGCCACTGAAGAACACCCAAAGGGCCGGATGTGGCACCCGGCCGCAGGTTGGGCACCTAGGGTATACATACACAAGGTACTCAACCTAAAGCGGTGTTGGAAAACAAAATGCAAGCATCCATGTACCTGTTGATGTATATAACATATAATATTAACACACATGTGTATACACACAACCACACCACCCTACTATATACATACCTACTTACTACTTACATACACTCCACTTTCTTTTGCTGCTTCCTGCACACACAGTCCTGTTAGCCTGGCTTCCATCTGAAAATAATGATTTTTCCTTTACCTGAAGGGAACTCCTGAGACCCAGTAGTTAAGCTGAGTCTCCTGCCACGACTCTTCTAAATGCTCCCAAACCAGAGTGCGCTCCTGAGGGTTTTGTGTTCACAACCGGTTAGCCTGTATTTTTGTGTCACTAAGGTTTAATTGAAGTAAATACACTGTGGTAAAAGCATCTAATGGAAATGTTTCATTATTCTGGTGGTGTCTGGCCTTGTATTCAAGCATGTATTGCAAAGTGATTCACAGTTCATGGTTTAAATACATTTATACTTATAATATACCTTTTTTCTACTAATAACTGAGGCAGTTACTGAAAATGGCTAAAAATGATTTATGTGTCATCACAAAATTATTAAAAGGCATGCCTTTATATACAGTTTTTATGTTTTTGTTTTTTTTAATTACGCCTTGCAGTGATTCCTCATCCCAACTGCAGGGTGATTGCTGTTTTGATTCAGGGGCTCCACAATAGTTCTACTGACATAATCCTGTGCAGAACAATTGTCTGCATTGCAGAAGGGTCTTCCTCTCTGGGTGCCAAAGGAGGCTTCCTGAACAGGAGCTGCAAGGCAGTCTTATGAATAAGAAGCCATTCAGGTAGCATAGGATCAAATTAGTAAACTGCAGCCACAGGTGAGGTGTGACATGTCACATCTCACCTGTGGCTATCTCAATGCTACCTGTAGGATGTGAATAGGAGTGGTGGAAGGCGGTGGCTAACTAACTGTGAACCTCCCACCCAAAAGTAGTTAACACTGTTATTGGCGGCTCCAGGGCGGCTGCAAACTGTCAGCCACTCTGGAGCCACTCTAAACCTCATTTAACTATTAATTGAACCTTTTTTAACCACTGGCTTGAAACATGGGACACGAAATGTCCCTAAAACTTTATAAAACATTTGAATAAATTAATCTTGTTGTAAACATAAACTTGATCACATTGTGTGCTGAAGCACTGTGTATCATTAGTAACTGGCTTACTTTCTATAGAATACGTTTTTCATTT
Source organism: Ptychadena robeensis (assembly GCA_036250615.1). Lineage (NCBI taxonomy): Eukaryota > Metazoa > Chordata > Amphibia > Anura > Ptychadenidae > Ptychadena > Ptychadena robeensis. The sequence goes on along the minus strand of CM070034.1, from coordinate 71,893,787 downwards.
AATTTAATAAGAGTCGCATCTGAGTAATGCTACTATCCTCTAGTCTCTTTTAGTAATTTACCTAAAAGCCATACATTTCTATGTCACTTATTTGTCCGGGATGGTCATGGTCTGACCATTACCTTGCCAGAAAGAACAATAAAGATAGCAAGGAAGATGATGAGAGCAAGAGAGGTGAGAGTTTAAGGTGACCATATAAGACCTGCTGGTTATAAATGATGGAATGATGGAACATACTTGAACATCAAGTGTAACATGGTTGACTTTTCGATAACACAGTAAAAAACATTTGATGCAACTATATTTCACAATATTTGGCCCAAAGCTTTGACTTCCAGTCTTTCCTTAATTCTTGCACAGTTGTACAGGCTACTTGATTTGTCTGCAAACAATTAGATTCTCACAATCTGTATTTGAAGCATGGGTGAACTAGATAGAGCCCACATAATTTCAACTGCAGTATCCCACTTCCCCCACCCCCCACAATGTGCAGGCCCTTTGGTGTGTTGAAGCAAGCCCCCATTGTGTCACTGTTGGACATCCGGGCACTGGAAATTCTGCATTTCAGACACCCGTGTAAGTCCCCCCCTAGTGAGGGCACTTCATCAATGTTGTAATAAAGCCAAAGTAATACATGCATGCAACCCTGAAAATTTCTCACTTAGTAGTAACTAACCCCTGAGACTACCTGCAGTCCAAATGTCAACCTTTCATAGTCATATTCCAGCGGTCACACTGCTTTTTTCTTGTCAGATTTTACCCTTACATATGCCTACTTTGACTTTCATCCCCCAGATCCCCAACACCCTTAAAAGTCCAATCTTTTTTTTTTTATTATTATTCATTTACATTCCCAATTTCACACCCCTAACTGCAACCTTTCAAAGTTATTCATGTTTCCCTGCAGTTATCCAAGTGACATAAATTGTATACATTTAGCTAAGGCCGCCCAGACATGGAGCGCCTCCAAGTTGTTAGTACGCATATGAGCTTTGTAACAATAATGCAGGTATGCCCCTTTTGAGTACCAGAGTACCACTTATGTGCACCCCTGTATATAGAAGAAGCAATGGTTGCAACCCAGACTGGGCTACAAGCATGTCTCAGTTGGTTTCCATTTCATGGGTATGGTGACATTTGTTGTGTAATGAAGGAAGATTAAATTGTTTTTGCATTCATTTCAGCTCAAAAGGGTTTTCAATTACATGTCTGCTAGGATTAACAGATACGGTATTTGCTGTACTTGGTGAAAATAGGTGTCAATGCAGCCACTACATAAAAGTACTGGCAAGATGTAGTGTATTAAATTTTTGTTCTGAGAGTTAGGTATTTTTTGTGTTTGTACTGTACATCCTTTGTTCAAAAGGCGTATACTTTAGGAATAAATTATGAATAACCTTATTTGTCTGAAAAATCACTAACATGGATACACCTTAGTTGAATGCAAAAAAAGTGAAATGTGTATCTGAAGACAACAAGACAAACACAGTAATAATAAGTAATATACATTTTATCATTATGTTGTTTATAGTCCTTTTTTACAGATTTGATATAATTATTACAATTTGATATTTGTAGCACAGCGAGCATTGCTTTGACACAACACTGCCACCTGTCTAAATAAATCTTTATAAAATATATATGTATATATAATGTAGCTATTTACATTTTAATCCGAGTGCCTTGAATATTTACAATTTGAAGTCCAAATCTTATATTAGCATTTATGGTGCCTCCACCTTCTGGTGGCCAGAGTCAGCTGAGTGTCTTTCTTGTGCCAGTGAAACACCCGGTTGACCACAGCTTTTCCAAGTTGGATGTTACCAGAGATGACATAGACCATAGACCTGGAGTGACGGATCATGCGATGTGCACAGTTGTCATTGATGCGCAGCCATTGTTCAATCAAGTTGCGTGTGTCATATGGAAGCAACAGCCCCTGTTTAATAAATTCTACTGGACCCTCTGTCACATATTCATAAATTCCTTGGGCAACTTTTCTTCTTGCTACCTTTACTTTCACCGCTGTTAAAAAAACAAAATAATTCAAATGAATAAAAACATTATCTTGTATGTGTTCATTACACATTATAAATACATTGGCTTAAACTCATGCTGAGGGCTTCATTACAGGGCAGTGATTTCTTTTACAAGCTTTTTCAGTCTTGACACAGTAGGAGGTCTAATGATGTACTTTACTCAATACTATCTGTAGGATGATTGCACATACAAGCTATTAACACTATCAGCTAATTAGTGTTATCACAGCCTCCCACTGTTTTACAACACCTAGTGAAATCTTTAGGCATGCAAATATAGAGTGGAAATGTGCAAGCAACTGAACTATACTTCTATTATAATATCTTGACAATAAATTACAATGCATTTCAGCCATGCACATTTCAGAATTATTGGGAAGTAGATATTTAGATGAAGATCCAGTAAAGTATTTAATTGTTGTATAAACATGAAACGCCTTAAGGGGTCCAACAAATGGATTGGAGAGTCTATGAAATGTCTTCAGAACTATTGGTAACACTCTTTTTTTAGGTCATAAAGGTAAAAAGGTTGCTTTTCCCCAGTAAAATGAGTCACCTCATTTGAGATTAATTAACACATATTGTCACAAATGTTGGGGTCAGGTTAGGACCAGTAAAGCAAGACATTATTCTGTATAGGGGTGGTGCTGGAGGTGTTAAAGCATGTGGGTCTACAGGGTGCAGTGTAAATCTAGCCCTTTAGCCATCAAGTTAGCATTTTAGTCAGTAGGTTAGTTTAGTAGGTTACCAATGGCAGACATAATGGATATGTATAAATGAAACATCTTTTTCCCCTTCTTATTATTAGACAATGGCAACATGGACTTACAAAGTCAAATTATTTATTTTTTACCACCTCTACTATGTACCAACTAGGAACTCTCTATAAAACAAATATTGGAACTTACCAAAATCATTGTCACAGAAAGCATCCAAGGCAGTCCTATATGAGTATGTTTCTTCAATCAGTGGGCAACCCTGACATGTTGGCTTTGGCAGTTCTACAATAGAAACAAATCCATGTATCAATGTTAATGTTGGAGAAAAAGCTGAGCAGGAAAATTATTGTTAAATACTACCGTAAATGCTAACATACTTTTAATATTTTCAATTTATACAGCATTAATGCTTCTTGCCAGTGTTATCACGCAGTAGCATTTGCTGTTTTCCTAGCAAGCGATGTTTTCTAGAATAAAGTTCTATAGTAATATGTTTCAAACATGATGGCCAAACAGCTCTTACCTTTGTATTTGTACTGGAACTCTTTGGCAAGGTTGTCAAGGCACATGTCATCCCCAGCAGGAAAACGGTCACAGTTTAGGCTTTCAGGCCAGGATTGCTCGTGACAGGCCAGCACAGGAGCGCAACTGTCTCTTACAGCCTCACACATACTACGACAAGGTGGGATGAACCTGCAGAGGAGAAATCATGTCAATTTCAGGTCTAGTTTATTGTAACTGTAGCACAGTACTTTTCTCCTCCTAAAATGTAGTGTTTGTCACCCATGGATCCCTGATCAAAATAATCCAATAAACTTCCCTCATCTGTAATACCCAATTGGAACCAGTAGTTCAGCTGTATTGAGTTCAGAACTAAATTTATACTTGGTGGAAACATTAGACCTGTCCAGTTATAATATTATATACATATGGACAACAAACTACATTAGACATATTCAAATAATATTACTTTTATACACTTACAGAAAAATATTTGATCCCTTTTTAAATTGACTCATCTGCAGTACAGAAAATACCTATAACTATATACCACTAGGGTAAAATTGTATACATTTATATAACTTTTCTTTAAATTGAATGTGTTATAGATTCAATAGCTATAAACTGATAAACCTAAAACATTAGATCTTAATTGACCTATAGTTGCATTATGTTTAAAGTTTTGTAAGTTTTAAGTAGGTAAGTAAAAGAAACTTACGTGTCCATGCAGACAGGTGAAAAGAGGGAACACAGGAAGGTTCTGGCATATGGGTGGCAGCCAGTTTGCAGAAGTTTATGCCATTCAGAAGACTTGGAAACAACCTCTGCCATGCTGGTGTGTCCCATCAGGTTGGGAAGTCTCATTTCTGTATAGCCAACATCATGGCACATGCCCAAGTCTTTAGGTATAGAGACACATCTTGTGGATAATCCAATGTCAAATGCTCTGGTAAGTCCAGCAAGGAAGCCACTTAAGAGCAGAAGGATGGAGGAAGAAGTCATCTTAGCTACGATATCAAGCCTTGCTCAAGTGCACAGGTACTGACAATGTTGATATCTCAGCCCCTTTTATACATGAACGTAGTCTCCGGCCCACTCATTATCCATGGCTTATCAAAACACACAAGACACAACTTAGACTCATTGCCCACTCAGGTGATTGTTGTGATAACTAAAGAGGTGGAGACACCCCGGCATGGCAGACTTTTCTTGAAAGTGATGTTTGCATAATAGATTTCATTACTACTGCAACATGTAGACTGGGATATTAAAATGGAACAAATTGGGGTTTTGTTATGTACATGCTAAGTGGCAAGTTTAGGTAGCCTGGACAGACTGTCTGTCTCCTGAGCTGGGCCAGTCTGTGTTGTGCTGTACCAACCTGACATATCCTAAGGATGGACTTATCAACAGAACATGCTTTGCTGTTACTAATTGCTGTATGTCTCAATGTACGTTTTACAGTCTAGTAGTGGCACTTTCCCAGTGTTACCAGGTGTTATCAAATCTTCTGTTTTTCTCTGACATTAGGACATAAGTCCGGAGCCTATTATACTTAACATACTGTGCTAATTATTTGTCTGGTGCTCTGATCTTATGGGTAGAAGCATGGCAGGGTAGCAAGCAGCTAAAATAAAATTATATCTGTTATAAGGAGAACCCTGAAAAAATATCTAGGCAACATGTGGAACTTGCTCACTTGGACTACAAATCCCAGCTTACTGCAGAAAGACAAGTTCCCCTTATAAGTTCTAAAATGATATTTTAGTGCATTTTCTAATGGAAAATTCTGTTCTGCTGCAGCTTAGTAATAATTTAACATTTTACCTTTTACCATGGGCTATATTAGAATATAGCCCATGGTAAAAGGTGCTTTAGAATATATTAATCAGAAATGATCTTTCTACTGACATTTTAAAACTACTAAATGAATACGTGATTCCGTGGTTTGCTTTATAAAATACTGTTTCTGTGATTTCAATTAAAACACAACCTTCATAGGAATGAGCAAGCAAAAAGCCAATTCAATTCTGAAAAAACTTTAATTATGTTTTTAAAAAGATGGTTTGTATGTTGCTAGTATAAGTACTAACATCTAGCAAACCAATTGCAATGTGAAAGTGTAATGTTGTCCAATGACATCAGTTAATACTTTGTTTGTTCATTGCTATTCAGATTTTAATGTTTGATACATCACAAGTAAAAAACCGGGCTGGTATGAAAATACATAACTATATCAAACACAATGTACCCATTAAAACAAGTATTGGGCTTTCTGAAAAGTCAAACATTATTTTTTATAACTGCATTCAGTAGTTTGGTCATATAAAGTAGACGGTAATGCATCTGCATTACAATTTGCAACAATGCATCTGCTGCATCTTGTAGTAGATTGTGCTGCCGCAAATAATAGTGCAGGTTATATTATTTATGTGTGAAAATGCGATGCTTTTACCCTAAACTGAACAGAATGACTTAACAATGTAAAGCTTGGCCATACACAGTGGTTTGTCAATTCAAGGTAAATTTTAGGTATTTCAATCAGATACAGATTTGTATCTGAATGTATTAAGGAGCATGTGACTTTGGAAAGGAATCAATAGGTGTTGCATTGACCATGTGGTAGTACTATTGATTGATAATCAACATTTAAATTACAGATTTTATTTATTTTCTGCAGCATCTTAGTGAAATACAGGGCACTATATTTTTTGTACAATTACACATATTAGGCAGGAGAAGAAATGGTAAACCAAAAAATGTATTACTATCAGTATGGAAAAAGTAGAGCGTCTATGCCAGCTAATCTGCAGACATATTACTGTAGCAGTCTGGCACAAACAAGCTGCCTATACTCTTATTACACACATGGCATTATATTAATTAGCCTCACATTAAAGAGATAACATAAAAAAGTCTTGGATATGCAAAGACTGTATTCCCTATCAGTGGAGCTGTGCAGACACCTGTCCTGATAGCAGACAGAGATGCCTGTCTCCCAGGACTCATTAGGAGGAGACAAGACCAGGGTAATTACCTGTACTGATAAACACCCCTCCATTAACGCTCCATTGTCAAGTTCATCAAGCAGTAGCTGCTCCTACTCTCACTTCTTTGATAGCCAAATACAGTTTTTTTGCATTTTAAAAGATTATATGGATTATACTTCAAAGTTGGTTTAATGTATAGCACCAAATATATCACAGGAAACAAATACTCTAATACTAGCCATAAACGGGTCGACTTTTGCAAGATCCATCTTAGATTAAATTGTGTTGTGCAATTTAAATATGGGACTTAAGCCGGCCATACATGGCTCGATTCCCCAGCGATAGATGTGTGATCGATCTTAATGGGGTCATGCAAGAATCGCCGAGCTATTGCACGACGATCATTTGACAAATAGATGCGCACCACTTTGGGCGCTTGATCCCTAGCCAAAACTTTTGATGGGGACTGAGGGTCGAACAAGGATTTACCAACATGTTGGATACATGTTTGATCAACATTTTGTTTGAGCTCATCGCTTGAACGCACAAGGGGAATCGAACTCAAAATCAAGCTGTGTATGGAAACCTTAACATTAATTGATTAAACTACCACAATGTAATCAATTTAGAAAAATTGATCAAGCAAAAATGCATACTGCAGGGTGTTTTCAGCATTGCACATTACTGAAAACGCAAGGAGAAGGGTCCTGTTAAAGGTACATTTTTTTTGATTCATAGAGAACATTCTACATCATTTCTTGTAATTCAACGCCTTCTCCAAAAGTTCACATCATGAATATTTTTTTTTTGTAAATCCAAAGGACAGTTTTTCTATATTTCTACATCAGTATTGTTCATGTGTGCTCACTGCAGATTATTCTTACCTGCTGTGAAAGTAAGGGAATCCCTCTAGGACAGCAACCAAATAAAAAATGTGCCTGGACTTAGGCTGGCATTGCAGGGGTCAATTTTCTGTTCGGCTTAGAAAAGCAGTTAAGTCGACTGATAAGAAATACTGATACTGAATGGATCAACCAAAAGTGATGCAAATTAAGCATAAAATGGAGAAATGATGATTGGAAATGTTGTTAAATGTCAGTCAAGTATCTGAGGGTTTTTTGTATGGCAATCAATTAAAGTACGATATTTAAATTGCACAAAAGATCAAATCTGAAATTAATGTAGAGCAAGTGAGCAGTATGGTAATCCAGATCACAGACATTTGTTATGGCAGTAAATTTCACATTGTAGAGCTGCAGCAATGTGTTTCTAGAAAAGCATCTAGTGAGGACAGTAAAAGAGAGAGGTTAAATAATTATTTTCTAAGTAGGACAGTATATAAGGAGCAGTTCATAATGTGTGTTTCCGTTTTTTTTTTTAGTTATGTTACTGTACTGTATAATGACCTGACCTACATCCAAGATTGCGGTGTCCATATACTGACAGCACACTTCTGTTTATTTTTATCATTGCTACCAAAAAGACATTCTACTGCTACCTGAATTTATTCCTAGACAACTGACTCTGTCTCTGTCTGCCTCTGACTGCTGGCCCACCCATGATTGTACATTATTACCATATAAAGACTACACCTCACCCAACATATACATATGAAAGCAAATAAAAAACAGAAATGTCTGTGATCTGGATTGACATGCAGTAATCAAAGGTTTACATTTTTTCCATGTTAGAAATGTATTCCCACAATCCTCTTTGGCTAGGCCTACACGGCTCAATTTTTATACAGAATCAAGCACAATCAAGCGTCGTGCACATTCACGGCGCTCCATTGTGCTCAAAAAGAAAATAGAGCTTGGTTGAACAGGGAACCAACATGTTGGTAAACCATCAAAACCATCCAAAGTTTTGGACGGGATCAATGACGCAGAAGTGCTGCGGTTCGGTGTCGAGGAAGCTCGAGCACAGCACTATCATATGGGCATCATGCCATGTATGCCCAGCATTAGTTTCCCTCCCTCAAGCTACCCTTAGCCTCTAGAATAAATTTTATTATGCAAGAATGAAAATGGAAAGTTGGGTATTGATAATCACTGCATTTTCTTTCTAGTTTGGGCAAATCCATAGCTATTGTTCGACAATATTTAATAGCACTGCTTGATATTTGACCAATATAGGAATATTTTGTTAAGGCTTATCCATACATAGGTAGAAAGTGATAAAGAGAAAGGAGGCAAGAAAAAAGCCAAAATCTAGGAGATATAAGAAGTTAAAATTGATGGATATCAGTCCTGTTTTAGAAAGCTGTAATTGGTTCTCAAGAACTTTTCTATGGTTTTGAATATCAGACTACACTCCCTTAGCAAAAGTGTTTGTTCACTGTATGGATCAGACCATTCTGTACAATAAAAAAACGAAACTACTAAATTGATTTATGTATCTCAGAGGCATATCCTTCTCTGGCCAGGGGTATCTTACTCCTTACTAAAAAAACAAAACAAGGTAGATAAGCTGAAGAACAAAAATATTAATTATGAAGCCAGTTATGAACCCATTATCTTAAATAAGTTGCACCTCATACAGGAGCATGTAGCATGAATGTTCTAGTGCATGGCAGTAACAGCATTATATTGCAAGCCTTATCCCAACACAACAGTAAATAGGCCCTTAGGGTATGTTCCCTGAAGCTACCTCTTCTGACTACATTAGCCCATTGTCATGCAGGACCTGTGGCTCGGTCTTGTCAACTGAAGTACACAACACCTTCTACAACATCCTATTCAGAGTTTAGCATAATGGAGCATCTTGGATTTGGTGCAAATAAACACTGAACCTAATTACCTTTTAAAAATACAATTTCATGCAGTAACGCATGACGCATGATGCTTGTGTGAGTTATAGTTCAGGTTTTTTAATGAACACTAATGGCTAAAGCCCCCCATAGACAGGCAGACTCCTCCATACAACTTTCATGAGACTTACC
>CM070034.1:71855161-71884497 GCA_036250615.1 Ptychadena robeensis | reverse complement strand
GAAAAGTTGGTTGTACAGAAGTTGCATGGAGGATTCTGCCTGTCTATGGGGGGCTTTAGGTGACTTCTATTATTTGAAATAGTAGTGTGAACAAAATAAACCCAGCCCAGAATAACTGAACAAAAGGTTATTGTGGTTTCTTTTTTTATTTGGTGTACAATCCATGTATAGCTAAAATGGAATGGCTGTGTTAGAAAAGAAATTGTTGTAAAAAAAATGTCTCCCATCTCCCAAATGATTATTTTTATTCGACTGATCTATTATTTGTTTGTACTAGCATATAACGAAATCCCAATGAAACACTGAGGAGCACAAGGCTAGTAGAAGAAATTTGAGCAAAGCAACGTCCCCATAGTACATCCCTTCCAAACAAAAAAAACCTAAGGATTTTTCGAGGAACCGGCAATTTATTTTCATCGGTGATGAACGAACAAAAATATAATGTTACATTCGATAAATGAACAAACGATGTTCGACAAATTTATTTAACAAAAAATTTAATTGCCAGTTGATTAAAGAAAAATCTACATGTGTAAACCCAACTTACACATGTTGTTCTCAAATGGAACTTGTATTTAATATGTCACAAATCAGGACACAGTTTAATTCTAGTGGTCTGCTCCCTCTCCTTTTGTGTTTGGGCATAGAAGTTGGCAGACAGAAGGCAGGATAAGTATTTAGTTGACTTTTTAAATCTCACAGCCAGATCCTATATGGTTGTGTGTCCTCTCAGTGTGTATTCCTGAATTTCTTGTGGTTGAATAAAAAGGTTGATGAAAGTGTACCAGTAAAGCAGATTTATCAGGATGTGTAGCAGGTGATTTCATTGTAGAGGTGCACATTTCAGTCCTGTTATTCTTCTGTTTCCATCACTACTTGGTAACTGACCTGGAATACTGTGTACAGCAGATATCAGATGTCCCTGGCTGCATGCTCTGTTCTGGGTCAATGACTTACTAATTAGATAAAAATAAATCTTTAGTGAGAAAAATAAAGAAGCTGACATTGATTTGTACTTTGTAAAAATACTGGTTGCCAAGTTTTCCCTTTTCAATAGAGATATAGACCTTTAAAAAGCATGCATAATGAAGTCAGAAATTCTTATCTTCATGCTTATTCAGGTCAAGCCAAGAGGTATTAAGCTAGCTGAATCAGTGGGGCAGCCAGAGAATCGGTATATTCAAAAGTGCCACTGTTCTTCTTCACTACTGTTTTCCTAAAGTGGAACTCCAGCTAAATGACCCTGCACACCATTAAGCCTCCCCTAGTGCCAAAACTTCCGAAAGGTACATAAAAACACATAATTGTTGAATGTTCATGTCAACGGAGATACAGAGGACTCTATCAGCTCTTAAATGTAAAAATTAAGATATTTATAAATCCAGCTTGAAGTGTACCTAGATCAAATGGTAGTTTTCTGTTTTCATCCACAATTTCAGGTTTTGTTTGCCATTTTAAACCACTTTAGCATTTTAGCACTTCTATATGTTTTTACCTCTACATTCAACCTTTTCATCAAAGTACGCTGTTCTGAACTATGTCTAAAATGACCCGTTTTATCCATTCTCAGAGAGAAATGTATTATAACCACCCAGCATGGTAAACTTTTCTGCCTTCCTTCCTTAAATAAGGGACATAATTGCCTGTTTTTTTCACAGAATGAATGGCCTAACATATTGAACTCCATATTGCCATTATTTCATGCAAACCCCTTTCAATTAATGATTCAGTTACACAGAATCAGCAGCATGCATGTCATGACTATTGAGTCTATTGGCTTCTATGACTCTTCTACACGTACTTGAAAATGATTTGCCAAAGTAGAAATATTATTTCTACTGAGAGTAGTGACTGAAGAGGGTATTGATGTCATACTGCTATTATTCTGGATACAACAGTGCACGTTTCCAGGATTGTTAAATTTTTATCCGTATCATGGTACTGAAATGGCATATTTTAAGATTTATTTTTTCTGGTAATTTTGGTAAACATTCCAGTCACTATGTATTCTATCAGGGAGGCCACTATACTACATAGTTGTTGGTTGATCTAAAGGAAATTGTGTGGAATGATCTAAAGCTAGCCATACACGTGTCGGATTCCATGGCCAATTGATCACTCACCCAATTGATTCCGGCGATCTCAGCGGGAATGGGAGCTGCAATCAATCAGCCACTTAAGAGGATCCGATCGCTGCATACCACCTTGTCCGAGTGATCGCGTCCAATTGATCGGGGGCTCAGAATTGGATCCAACAGAGAACCAACATGTTTCACTTTAAACTGATTGTTAGAAAAGTGAGTATTTTGGAACACATAATATAATCAGGTCCTTTGCTTAGCCTTGTACACATGCTCCACAGAACGATCAGATACAAATTGATTAAAATATCTAGAAAACCAGATACTTAAACAAATTACTGAAATTTACCAACATGTCCGATCACTTTTCAAACGATTATTTTTCTATTTGGATCACTTTTGGTCAATCGATTCAGCTCAAAAGGAAGCGACTTCAAACGATCGTTTTTATACGTTTTATAAGATTCAACGGAAAATTGAACCATGTATGGTCAACTTTAGGCTCAGTGTGAGTTTACTGGTTATTTGTTTTAGATGGGAGATGAACTGATATGCCAGGTAATACTCCTAGGTAGTGATGGCCGAACTTGGGCCAGGTCCGTTTGCAAACAGGTGGATCAGACGTAAAAAAAAGTCAGACGTCCGCCTGTTTGTGGGGAGATTCAAATTCCCCGCCTGTTCACGGAGAATTTGAATCGGGGAAACCGGCACCTGGAACGCATATTTCTTGGTTCAGATTGCCGGACGTGACATCACTGATGTCACTTCCGGTTTTCGGAGCTGATTTTTCATTACAAGACCGGGTTTTCTAAACGCTCTCTAGTGGAAAGATTCTTCCTCTGGCCAGATCTTTTTGCACCTGATCCAGCCAGAGGAAGAAAAGTACACTTCTTCCTGCCGGTGAACGGGACGGGTTGAACACCTGTACTGTTTGCCTGCTAGAAGAAATTCGAACATCCATGTTCGCGGCCGAACTGTCCACTGCCCTCACTGCTCCTAGGCTTTTCAAGAAAAATATCTCACTATATACTCTCCAAGCCGTCTGTCTATACAGTGATCATTGTAAAACTTATTCATAACTAGGGAGCATTGAAATGAAGGATAGTTTTACTGTACATGAAGGCATAAATGCATTATATGAGTTAGGGAATAATTGAGAGTGTTGTTCGTGGTTGTAAGATGGATAGGCTCATGTTAGTACAGTCCAATCACAAAAAAAGTTTCTAAGATTTGTTGAATGGCCATACACAGTCATGTAGGTTGACCAAAATCAGCCAGCTGGAAAGGGGTTAATAAAATATCTTTATCAGCATGATAGATTAGTTGATTTTTATTGTTACAGAAGTTGTTTCTGTATATAAAAAATTACAATTGCATGCTTTTCTAAAATCTTGTATAGCTCAGTGCAGACCTTGAATGGTCTTACATAAAAGACTCATAATAGTGAAAACTTGGGTAACGGTTGTGGCCATTGACACTCTACCCAATGTTACTGTAAGTAGCTGGATCAGGCAAATGTTCTCTTATGTCTCATAGGCTCCTTAAGTGGAGACAAAGTGTTTGAAGACACAACTGTACAAGTGGAAGTGTTATGAGGAGACTAAAAATCCCTTGTTAAGTAAAAGTAGACTATGGGATTAATTAATTCATTTGAAAGTAAATGACAGGTACATAACAATTGTTTGTATAGTACTGACAACAACCATCTTGTCTGCTCTAGTGACTCTTTGTCTGTATGTTGTAGTCGTCTACTGATTAATGTGATAAGACAAAGACCATTATGTCTGGCCTGTGGCTGTGACCACTGAGACTCACCATGCTGTCTGCTCAAAGCTCCAAGCCTTTTCCTATCAGTCTATCTTGACAGATTGTGCTATCTTTAAAAGTGTTTAGTAGAAATTATGCCATTACATGGCATAAACAAAGCCTGCAAAGTTCTAGCCTCATAAAGTGACCTGTATTTTGGAGTTAAATATCTGTGTCCATGTCATCATTAGCCTAGCCATAGACAGATAGATGTCTCTCCAAGAAATAGTGGACAGACATCTGCCTGTCATCTGTAGCTCCTTTAGTATTTAGTCTTGTTCAACCTACACAACAGAATTAACAATATCTCCTTCAACATGATCTCCTGGTTGAGAAACAATTGTGCTAAATGTGTAATGGTCAGTGATGTTCACTCACAAGAAGGTCCGTGGGCATAATGTGCCAGTAAGAAAAGTTCCCTTCAATCAAAGAAAGGTCCGGTCAATCAATAGGAAAGGGGAAGAAATTTTAAGCCCCCCATAGACAGGCAGACTCCTCCATGCAACTTCTGTACAACCAACTTTTCTTCTACCAAAACCATGTAATAGGAGGACCTTTCTACACCTTCCAATCACTATGTATTCTATCAGGGAGGTCACTATACTACATAGTTGTTGGTAGGTCTCATGAAAGTTGTATGGAGGAGTCTGCCTGTCTATGGGGGGCTTAACAGATAGATCCAATAATACTGTGGTTGACTGTTACAATTACTGAAGGGAAGTCCACTCCAAAATTATATCTGTCCCTAGGAGAGGAAAGTTAAATGGTACCACCAGACAACACAATACAAATTGATGAGGCCAGGGCACCGGAACTTCAGTTGTCTGTTAGGTGGAGATGCACCTGCTGAAGAAAACAATGGAGATTCAGTCTTTGAAAACATTGCTTACACATTCATGATCCATGGGTCTTTGGATTGTGTTAGGATTTCAATGCCAGATATTTCTACATACACAAATGAGATGCAGCAATGTTGATCCCTATCATTGAACACAAAGTAGAAATAGGGTCCACAATACATTCAGGTGAATCGGCAATTTAATCAGCCTGGGTACAATCTCAAAACCCCAGCAATATTACGTCAATCCAAATACACGTATGCATACTCACCAAATCAAGAGGACATGTTAGACAGCATGACTGAGATTTTTTAAAGCGCGGCATTCCAAAGCATGTACTCCTGGGGTACTTTGACAAACACTGCTAGCCAAATTTGAAAGGAGGTGAACTTTGTAGCAATCCAAAAAGTCTTTGTTTTAAAACAATTATTGTTACAAAAATATATATGAGCACCAAAAAGGCATTAGCTCTTTATGTGAAACCTTTAATTTCCTTTTTCTTTAACTACCCCAGATCTAAAGGTTGTAGACACACTAGATAATTGTAGCTATAAATGGAAAGATTGTTTCCATGAAATATCTCCAATTCCCTGGAAAATTGGCATAATTTCTTTATCTTAAGCTGTCCATACTGACAATAGCTGATTGATAGTCGGTCGTTTTTAGCCAGGCGAATGATAGACGGCCATGTATCTAGCGACATCTAATGCGGTCACCCCTGGTCTGTCGAACAGGTAACAGACATGTCCGTTAATACAACTGCAATGTCATTCTGTTGGATGGGAACCAGGGTCCTCATCTGTCAAAATTTGATATGATACATTTTTTGGGATTGGAAAAAAGGAATCAATTTCTAAACAAAGGGCTTAATATGATAATTTTTTACGTCGCGAAAGAATCAAACCATGTATGCTCTCCTTTACGTGCAGGGTTATAAAAAAAAATTCTATTTACTAAAGGTGTTAGAAACTTAGCATCTGCCAACCAAATCAGGTATTCTACTAGTTTTGGGAAAATAATATAAAGCTTTAGTACTTATGAATGTAGATACGGAGAACTCTAAATCTAATGCCAAAAGTGTTACTTGTAAGCATATCAAGTGCAACAACCAAAAGCTGATCCGCCTAAAGGGTTATACAGACACAAGATAAAAATCACCCAAGACGTTCAGTCTATCGTGATCCTTTCGGTGAATATCTAGCGTCTGCACAGCCCCCAGGGGAGGCTGGATGGCTCACATATGACCAACCTGCCTAACACCTACTACTGTTTCCTATGGGAAACAGCAGACACAGCAGGGTGCTGCTCACTCGTCCTGTACTGTCCATAAAGCAGAAAAAGAACATTTGTACAGAGCTTATTCTTACTGCAGATTATGCAGGATCATTTCCAGTGACAAAAATGGGAGGTCTTGAAACAGTTTAAAGCTGGGCATACACGTCACGATTTTCTGTTAAATTTTAGTGCGATCGTTTAACAAAATCGATCGCGCGATCGGATTGGATAAAAATTGAAGCATGCCAAAAGTGTCCGAGCGATCGATTTTGCCAAAAATCGGACAGAAAAACGACCGTGCACGAATCCGTTCTGTTTAAAAATGTTATTAAAAAGCAAAGGAATCGAATGCTGTTAGTCTCATGCGATCGTTTTAAGCAACCATCTATGATTCTTGTGGATATTACCTTTGTTTGTATGCTGTTGGTCACTGGCCAGTTCTTCAGCTAACACCACTTTAAACCCATAAATGTGTGCGTGCAAGACATATTGAGACTTTCAGGATAAAATCGTCCATAAATTGAATGCAAATTACAATCGATTTCAGAATCGGATGGGCGATCAGATTAAAAAATGATCGCTGGATAATCGAGACTTTAGAAAGTCCCTTGTATTACATGGTTTAGGTAAAGAAAAAAGAAGATCTAAAAATTGAAAGGTGTATGGGGGATGGTTTAAGGGATGATTTCTTAAAATTTAAATACTTTTATACAATTGCTGCACAGAACTAGAACTGCTATATTTTAATAAGCATTTCAAAATTGAGTTGGCATCAAAATCACTCTTAAACTAGGTTTGCTAGATTATGGTCACAATCATTAATCTAGAGTGAAAACCTACCATATCAAAATCAGAATTGGTTGCTTACATATCTGTTAGTACAGATGTCTTAAGACCTATCCATTTTTATACGTGTTGAGCAAAGCATGTCCAAAAAGTTCAAATTATATCTAATAGGCCTATTTACATAGAATAACATGAATATTAATATAATAGGTGTGAAGTAGGCCAAATTGACCAACCTTCCTAATGGCTACTACTTTGTATTAGGCAGAATACAGAGGGTGATGCTTTCCTTTCCCCTCCAAGGAACAGAATGATACATGTGTGTAGAACACACATCACAGAAGATCGTCCCCTTCAGCTATTAACTGAAATGTGTTATATGTATACAGGTACCACCTCTCTCATAAATAGGCCAACATCCCAAAAACATATGAAAAATTAACCTGAGCCCACAAAACACATTTGTTGCCCTGAAAATGTCCTTACTGATTATTGGACTTTTTTATGAACTATGAAATACAGTTCTTGCATTATTTGTCATGATTATCCTTTTGACTGTTATGTAGCATGTTGCACCCCTGGCCTGAAAAGTCCCCTTGTCCATACTTTTGAGTAAGGAAATTTCCAGGGCAACAAATGTGTTTTGTCGGATCATGTAAATTTTTTATGCCCCGCAGATTTTAGGGCATCAAATCTGTTATTTTATTAACTTTAAAACAAATAAATATAAGGAAGGTTTTTAATAGCCCTTCAAAATGTTTAACCTGAAAGCTATTAACATAGGGTGCCAATATAGACTGATATTTAGTTCATGGGGATCAACCAGGGTCCCCATCCAAAGTATTGAATGGGAATCAAATGTGCAAAGTTGTGTGCATCGATTCGCTGTTCAATCGGTGAACATTCAAGTGCAGCATGGTGATGTCAAGATGATATCACCATGTCTGAGTTCATCGATCAAGTGGGTATTGACCTGAGTATGGGCAGCCTTTGTCTCTTTTAAATGATTGATACTTACCTGTTTGCATGTAAACTGTCTTCAATTTCACAAATGATTTGCCACATTGATTATTTAACACTGCTACATATGTGTCTTTTTGGCCTGACCAATAAAGATGGCAGAAGATTCTGAGATGGATGCCCCAGCAAAGGAAGGCAGGTAAATACTGTTTGTCTTATAAAATAGTGAAATGAAAGTAAATATTAAGTGTTTTTAACACCAATTGAATTTTTTTTTAATAGTTTGCCATTTCCAATGTTCAGTCAAAAAATACCCGGTGATTGTGCCATAGGCATTTCCTGGTATAAAGAACCCTGTCACCCTAAAGCCCCCCATAGACAGGCAGACTCCTCCATAAAACTTTCATGAGACCTACCAACAACCATGTAGTATAGTGTCCTCCCTGATAGAATACATAGTGATTGGAAGGTGTAGAAAGGTCCTCCTATTACATGGTTTTGGTAGAAGAAAAGTTGGTTGTACAGAAGTTGCATGGAGGAGTCTGCCTGTCTATGGGGGGCTTAAGACTATAAGTAGACATTTTGAATGTCTTTTTGTGAATAAAATCACAAATAGGCTTGGAATACCATACAGGCATTACAAACATATTGTAGGAGATAGGTATGAAAAATGCAAACTAGAGCATTTTTTTTTAAAAAACTAAAGAAAAAAACTATTTAATAAGCTTTACTGGTTATTCAGTAAGGATACTAAAATGTATTGGTGTTTTTTTTCCAATAAATTTGTATACATTTTCATGATAGCAACACAAAAATAATTATACAATTGCCAGATTAGGATAACAAAACACACAGTAGATCAACAATATAGAAATGAAATGTGGTGACTAAACTAAAATATAATGTTTAGCAGGGCAAGGAACTTTGCAGAAGTCAGTGTGGCAATGCCTGCCTTGAGGGACAAGCATGGTGCCTGCAGTTAGCATCACTTGTCCAAACTGTTTCTTTTGTAAACATCAAAGACATGGACAATTGATTCCCATTATCATATCTTGCCTAGAAGCCAGCTAGATACAGATGTCTCCACCCTAATGATTAAGTCCCATTCAAGTAAAAGTAAACTAATCGGATCTTTGTAGCCTCTGGGCATGCAGCTGAAGGTAGTGACTCCATAGCCCATTTGCTGGTCTGGACACAACAAGAAATTGTGTTCATCCCTCGATATTTCTATGCTTCTTAATGAAGGGTGCCTGTAAACATCAGAAACTTCACACATGACTTTGGTGTAGGGCATTTACAACTTTTGTCAGGTCAAGTCATCCACCACTAAAGCCATAGTCGAGTCGACTAGTCGTTTGACATCATCACACAGACGCAGCAGAGGAACACAAGTGTCCAACATTTAACAACTTTATAAGTTTTCTGTAACATTAACACTCAACATGACAAAAAAGACAAAGGCTATTAGCTTAAATGTTGGGGTACATGTAAGTGCAAAACAAAAAGTGGGAACAGCTTAAACTGCGGCAGCCAAGACATACAGAATAAATTAATATTATTCACTGTATTTCACAAAAGATTACATTGTTATTATAAAATAAATATTACTTTAAATCTACTCAGTGTGTTGGGACTTGAGGGTAGTGCTAGAATCACCTGTTTTAGATTTTAGATTCTGTGTCAGATGGATGGCATAGTGTCACTGTATGGTTTGCATGGTCTAGTACAGGGGTTGGCAAACTTTTTGACTAGTGGGCCACATTGGATTCCTAAAGCTAGGCATAAACTGTTCGATTTTATCACAATCGATTTTCGATTTAATTTTAGATCGTGATCTTTTCATGGAACACCGATCTTAATCGAATCCAAAGTAGTACCACGTGAAAGGTTTGATCGTAATACGATCAAAATCGACTATTTTATTTTCAGAAAACACAGGAAAGAGTCATACATAAATGTGTTCATCCAATAAAATCAACCAGACCAACACACAATGCTATGATTTTATTTAGATTGTTGGACAATCGGCCAAAATCAATGTTTTGATTGGTATCTAACAATTTTCGGCGATTGAACCATGTGTGCAGTATACGATTTAAGTTTGGTGTAAACTTTGATCGTTTGAGGTCGATTGAACGCTAAAATCGAACTGTGTATGTCTAGCTTTAATTTGATAAAAGGCACCAGACCAAGAGCCTGTAATGGCGACCTGCCATATGTGTGCCAATTCCATGCATCGCCGGCATCATTAATGATAGCGGTGATGTGTATTAGGTAATGCATGACAGTGACGTTGGTTTTTTTTTTCCTGCACTTACTGCACAAAACAAAATGCCCATTCCTTGCAATGGGCAGAGATAATTGCTAGAGACTGTCTGTTGCCACCATGAGGATGTGCCCACAGTGTCATGATCATGTCACTGCATCGTTCTGGAGGCAACATTTGGACACCTCTACACATAATGTGCACTCAATGTAGAGAATGGGCCGGAAAAGAAAGCTAAATGGGCCTTAGTTTGGTCTAGAGTGAAGCAATTTCCATACTTGTGATGTGTGTCTGTCACCTACTGTCTCTAATGTCATGTCTCTCGTCTTTTGTGTCTATAAGTGATAAAGTCAAGGAATGTGTGTCAGCGTTATCCAGAGACAGAGACTGCATTGTGTGAAAAAAACACACAACTTGTCGATTTCTCTCAAGAGTCATCAACTTGCCTTTAAAATCGAGTCGTCGACTTTTCTGTTAATGCCCTACTTTGGTGATCTATAAAGCCCCCCATACACCACATACAATTACCATGCAATTTCTGTACAATCAACTTTTCTTCTACCAAAACCATGTAATATGAGGACCTTTCTACACCTTCCAATCACTGTGTATTCTATCAGGGAGGTCACTATACTACATAGTTGTTGGTAGATCTGATGGAAATTGTATGGAGGAATCTAAAGGTGTATGGGGGGCTTAAGACAAACCCAAAATCTTTTCTGCAGTCATTGTATTAGTCTGCAGAATAGAATGGGCAAGCTGATATGTAGAGAGGAAGGAATACATCCAGACATCCCTGACCACAGCCTTTAGGAAAAACAACAGCAACTGTCTAACCTCACCTAACACAACCAATGGTTACCTACCATTAGATCAGTTGGCTTGGCGTGATGCTTCTCATGAACACAAGAGTCCTCGTCTACTGTGGCTAAAATCACCTGTGAGCATCTCATGTCTATACGTACCTTAAGTTTGGTGCTTGCTTAAATGTGGTGCAGATTTGGGCAAACTACAGCACGCGGGCCCGTTTAGTGTTTTAATGCGACCCTTTGTTACCTTGGTGATATGACGCACTGCCTCCCCTCAGTTGTTTTCCATGCAATAGGTGGAGATACTGCCTAGAAGATGATTGCTATGGTCCTATTCTAGAGGCCACTGTTTGCACATGTCTGTAATAGAATGTTTAAGTTTATCCAAAGCCTCTTTTTTATATATATATATATAATTATTTATTTAACCTCCATGGTAGCATGATTATTACTTTTTTTTTTATGTTATGGAAAACGTATTGATATAATCTGTTAAAATTTTCCACCCAGGCTGGGAGGACATGGAAGCAAGCGCCCCTTACAAATTCTTTGTCCCCCTTCTGTCAATTTAAAAACCCTTTGTGGCCCACAAGTCAAAAACGTTTGCCCACCTCTGGCTTAGAGTGTACTTAGCCAAACTACTTTTGTATATGTGTGCTCAGCAGGGCAAGAATAAGGCAGGAAAGCTGACAAACTCCCCAAAGCACAGTTCTCTTCTATATAATGCTCAAACGTCCATCCTAATGTTGCCATGATTGCTTGTTTTATAATCCCTATATTATCAGAAGACAGATGATAATGCAATAAGAACCCACCTACAGCCCTGCATCTTATTAACCCTAAATGCCCCCAACACTCCATCACTCACACCCTTTGTGTGCCGGATGTTAGTTTGGGGACGCCAAGCTAATGGCATTGGCCAGAGATTTACGGGCATGTCTGTTCTCTGGCCGACCAAGCTTTGTTCATGTTTCATGTGGGCACCCACGATCGGCTGCCGTGCACGCGCTCTCAGCTGTCCGTCGTCGGCTAAATCATCCACGGCTCATTAAGTGTATGGGGACCTTTAGTCATTGACTTTGTCAGAAGTTGATGATTTTCCTTCATATAAATTGTATTTTATTGCTGAATTTAATGCAGGTCCATTTGATTGAGCAAATGTAATGGTTTGTTAAATAATGACAATTAACAAATTACTTCTCACAGCACAAAATATTGTCTGGGGTAAAGTTAGTTTAGGCATACATTGGTTGAAGCGTGGATCACTTTAATGTCAATAATCAGCCTTAAATTACTACTGTGCTCCCACCAACCAGCACTTTATATATGATAAGAAACAATTGATTGATTTGCCATTTACTAAAGCCGGCCATACCTGGCTTTGTTTGTTTGTTTCCCGAAAATTCAGTCACTGTATGCGTTGGCGATGATCGATCGGAATAGAACACAGCCCACCTTCAGTGAGCGATCCCGCTCCAAGGAAAAAATATTTCTAATAGGGATTTGTTATTTCCCTGTTGGATCAACTTACTTTGTATGGGGACCCTCAGAGTATTGGTCAGGGATCAATTCGCCCAGGTGCACATTGATTCCCAGAATGATTGTTCGCTGATTCTTGCATAAACATGTTGTGAACGATCACAGGGGAATCAAGCTGCGTAAGCTCATCTTTAAAGCCTTCTATTGGTCTTGTTACCTCTGATGACAATTCAGATAAGTCAACTTTACCTATCTGAGGCACACTTTTTTTTGCTAATTATGGCTTCCTCCTTGGAAAGTGAGTTTGTAAGGTCACTTCAATTACTACCACTTTTTGGATCGTGTTTAATCGATATTCATAAGACAGTCTATATTTAAATTGCATAATTCAATCTAATTGAAGATCAATTGAGCAAAAGCTGACGTGTGCGTTTAATAGCAAGAAATTTACAGCTATACACAAATGTACTGCAACACATAAAAAAACAGCATGTTTTGCTACAGAAAGAGGATTCCTAAAATGTTGGAAGATCTCTGAGATAAGATGAAGGTCTATTTTAGTGGATGCAAAATCATTTTTCCCTTTGTGTGTGTTATGAGTCAGGATTACATTGTGTAAAGTCCGGCAGGGATCCTTCATTCTTTGACATATATCAGTGGTTTTGGTCACTTTAACTTCTTACCTTCCGCCAATTGGCAGGGCCATTGCAGCAATTAGCTGAACACCTGAGCAGGAGTCCATGAGTCACATAATATTAAAGGCCGAGGATCAGAGCACCGACTGGGCAAGCGGTATTTATACTAGGCCAGATCAGCATTGGCATCACACCTACTCCGCACATTACGGTATAAAGGCATCTGTCTGTTTTATCATTTTCTTTAGAATTTATCATTCTGAAGCGACGTCAATACATAACTTTGTAACTTCAGTGTAACTAAAGAACCTTTTTAGAACTGAAGGAGATCACTTGAAAAGCAATTCCTTTCTACCTGAATCAATTGACGCGAGGCAAATGGAACAAAAAAAATGCGCACAGGGCTTTGGTAAGAAATTTATTACACTGTGCATAGGTACGATCAATCAATGTTATGCTAGGCCAGTGATTCCAAAACTTCCCTTGCAGGGCCCCCCCTTTTCTATTTAGGAACATTATCGAGCCTCCCCTCCCCCTCCCTATACAAACACATGTTAAGAATGAGGGCCCGCACACCCCTGGATTTCTTTTGCGCAGCCCAGTTTGGGAACCACTGTGCTAGGCATACACAACCCATTCACATGCTGTGCTTGAGCTTCCTTGATATCGAACTGAGCACTTCTGCGTCATCGATCCATCCGATATTTGGATGGGAATCCTTGGTCCCGCTTGAAGAAAGGCTGGACGGCTCAACTTTTCTTTATAGATTCGAGCACAATGGAGCTTTAGACTGACAGTCGATAGTTTGCCAATCAAAAAAATTTGCTCAAATCTAAGATAGCTTGAGCAAAAATAATTTTGTGTATGGACAGCTTAAGTACATGTAAGGATACCATGGAATGAATCTATAGGTGTCTAGATTTAAACAATAATAATTTTTTTTCAAATCCTGCAGTTTCATATATTTCCAGACAGATACAGTGGATATAAAAGTCTACACAGTCAAAAGTCTACAAGAATGAGACAAAGATAAAGAAAACTGTACCACTCAAATGAAAAACAAACTGAAATCTTTTAGGTGGAGGGAAGAAAAATATAAAAATGTGGTTGCATAAGTGTGCACTTTGTTGAAGCACCTTTTGATGTCATTACAGCACTAAGTGTTTTTGGGTATGCGTCTATCCGCATGGCACATTGTGACTTGCAAAGATTTGCCCACTCTTCTCCAAACACTCAAACACTCCAAATCTGTCAGTTTGTAAGGGCATCTCCTGTGCACAGCCCTCTTCAGATCAATCCAAAGATTTTAAATCGGATTCAGGTCTGGGCTCTGGCTGGGCTATTCCAAACTTCATTCAAAACTTAAATCTTCTTCAAGTAACCAAAAGAACACCATACCCACAGTGAAGCATGGTGGTGGCAGCATCATGCTTTGGGGCTGTTATTCTTCAACTGGAACTGGGGCCTTAGTTAAGATAGAGGGAACAGTACCAAATACCAGTCAATATTGGCACAAAACCTTCAGGCTTCTGCTAGAAAGCTGAACATAAAGAGGAACTTTATCTTCCAGCATGACAACGACCCAAAGCATACATCAAATCAACAAAGGAATGGCTTTACCAAAAGAAGATTAAAGTTTTGGAATGGCCCAGCCAGAACCTGAATGCAATTGAAAATCTGTGGGGTGATCTGAAGAGGGCTGTGCACAGGAGATGCCCTCACAATCTGACAGATTTGGAGCGTTTCTGCAAAGAAGAGTGGGCAAATCATGCCAAGTTAAAATGTGCCATGCTGATAGACTCATACCTAAAATGTGCCATGCTGACTCATACACTTATACCCAAAAAGACTGAGTGCTGTAATCAAAGGTGCTTCAATAAAGTATTAGTTTAAGGGTGTGTTATGCAACCACAATATTTTATTTTTATTTTTTCTTCCCTCCGCCTAAAAGATTTCAATTTGTTTTTCATTTGAGTGGTACAGTTTATTGGTCACATTAATGGGGGAAAAGGTTCTGATTTTTTTTTATCTTTGTCTCATTTTCGCAACCTGACATTTTACCAGGGGTGTGTGGACTTTTTATATCCACTGTATAATGTATTTGCAGATTGGTTAATTTGTGATCTCTTGTCGAGGCTTATCATATGCGTTGTTCATATGCAAACAACTGAGGGTAAACGCTATCTATAGCTACTGTCCAGTACATATCACCAGTCATTAGCTGTGGCCTCTGACCTACCCTGCCTGGCATGCACTTGCTTGCTGTTTCAGAAATAATTTGCTATGTATAGTTTGTAACATTTCATATTTCATGCTGCAGAGCATTGTTGAGAATACATAAAACTATTACATCCAGGGGACCTTTATGTTGCCAGTAACCAATATTTAATTAAAAGCACAAATGCAACCATTTTATTTTGAAGCCCAATTAGTAAAATAAGGTTTTGTCTTATTAAAAGTGTAAACCAGTTGAAGCCCATTCAAGCACCATACACTTTAGATTTTTACCCGATTATTCGTCTGGTGCCTAGGTGCCCAACCTGCGGCCCAGGGGCCGCATGCGGCCCTTTGGGCGTTGTTCGGCGGCCCCCTTGGTCCTCCACATATGGCCCCAAAACCTAACTGTTAATGCATAGGGCATAGCGACTCCCCATTGAAGTGGTCACACACTAACCCAGCTTTCCTAATCAGCTTTGGCTCCTACATTAGTAAAATTTTTAATGTTGATCTGGGAAACCAGATCTACATATGAGCGCTGCACCCAGGGGCAGGAGGGGGGGGGGGTGGTGCTGTCTGGTTTTGACTGCCTGCCGGAATCTGGTCCACCGTCTGCTGAGATATGTCGGCGGGGGGAGGGTCTGGATCGATGTAATGTGCGACCCTTTAGTGATGCCGAGGGCCGCACTTGTGGCCCTCCATATTAACTCAGTTGCCCACCACTGGTCTGGTGGCATCATCAAGAGCAGTGAATAAGCCGAAAAATCGGGTAAAAATCGGTCGGGCACCCTTACTTGCCAGGGACTGGACGGGATGCTGGTCCCTCCCTGGCCCAGGCAATCGCGACAGTGTACACTGTACTCCATTGTGATTCCCCGCTGTCTCCCCAGCTCTCTACACAGCACCGGTGTCAATTAAACATGGTCTATGGCCATGACTCAAGACTCTAGGCTAGAACTCTGTGAGCCTGCAGCCAAGCAGAAATGCTGCAGACTCACGGCGTACTGGCTTCGGGCATAACGCCCAGGAGGTTATATCGATCTAAGAATTATGGATAAAAAAATTGTGTATGTGGGGTATTAGACTTAATATACAACTTAAATACAATACGATCATACAAAAATCTAAATGTCATTATCATCTTAGTTTGGATGCAGTACCCAATATCCTGTTATGTGTTAAAGCTTCATAGAAAAATAATATTTCGTAGAAAAACATATTTACCAAAATGAAGAAGTTCAAATCAAATTTACAAAGCTTCTGAACATCACCAAAATTGCTAGAAATGTGGAGAAGGGGTGTGGCATTGAACATAATTTATGCAAAACTACAAATGATGGGGAAAAAATTACCATCTCTGCCTTACTGACGTGTTAATATAGTTCTATGACATCACCACTAGGAGACACTGCTGTAATGGAGGTGATTGGGCGCATTGTGTAATATTAATTCATGGGTAGTAACTGTGTGGCAGACTGGCAGGCAAACTCAACTGTTCCTTTAAAGTTCCTTTAAAACAGTGGTTCCCAAACTGGGGGGTGCAAAGGAATTCCAGGGGGATGTTGACCCTTATTCTTAACCTGTGTCTGAATAGGGGGGGGGGGGGCTTGATAATGTTCCTAAATAGAAAAGGGGGGAACCACCACTTTAAAGTGTTTGGGGAACAAAGGCATGTTTTGAACTTTGACCATGCTGTTTAAATATCTTCTCCCCACTGGTAAATGAGCTTAGTGAAAAAAAAATACGACCGGTTGATCCAATAACTATTTAGATCCAATATTTTACTTTTACCTGGCTGAAATGATCCAGTCCTACAATAAAATAAAGTCTGATGAAGAAAATAATAAATAAATTGAAATAAAAAAAAATAAAGTCTGAATTTACTTTTACAGTATGGTGGGTGATTCTATATAGGTGGGGACAGCTTCTTAACTGCCTGAAATAAACAATGTCAAGAAAAGAAGATACCCAGTATACCCAGTAAAATGCTAACTGGTAGTGAAGCAGTTAGTTCTCATTGATGTCTGTCTACAAATATACTGTGCTGTGAGTTTATTTATAGGTGACCTACTTAATACTGAAAAGTCTACTTGTTTATCTATTTTCTCCACAAAAATGCAAATATGACAGTTGCCAGTTTTATCCTTGTAAAAAAGAATGGATCAAATGATTTTTCTTCAACATACCATTCCACAGACAAAAGATTCAATGTATTGTTCAGTATCTAATATAGATTCATCTGTGCTTCTCCTCTAAACTGAAACATGGCATCATATTATGTTCATGTGATAATGGTATAAACCTCCTGGGCGTTACAGGCTTTTCCCAACATTTTTCATGGCGCATGAGATGCAGGGGGGAAAAGGGATGCCCCCTCCATTACCATGGAGGTCTGCGGCGCCGCCTCCCCCTTCTGATGGTGCCAAAGACTTGGCCCGGAAAAGCTCTCTGAGCCTGCAGCTATGCAGAAATGCTGTAGGCTCACGGAGAGCCAGCGTCTGATGCCTGCTTGGATCAAACTGCGCCCCATACTGGCTTCGGGCGTAATGCCCAGGAGGTTAACTGCCAATTCAAAAAGATCCTAGATGTAAGGTCGATCAGAGAGGAACAACCATAAGGGTTATGGTGAGAAGTGATTAAAGGAATCAAAAAGCCCTCCAGTCAAGCAGGTTGTAGCACAGTAAAGCTTTCTTAAAACAGAAGGTATTCCCATGCCCCAATCCGTCACAAATCCCAAACGTTAAAGGACAAATCCTCACTTCAGGACAGTGGGTACAGGTACAAAAAAACCTAATGGAAGCATTAATGTACAATATTTTGTGGTACATCACAGGGCCAACGTCAGGGGGGGACAGAGGGCACTCCCGTCCTGGGCCTGAGCAGCTAGTGGGGCTGACGGTCCTCATCTAGGGGCCCTGACCGGCTTTGCAGACTGTGACAGTGAGCTGGCAGCGTCTGATCACTGTCACAGTCTGCACGAAGGGAGAAGGAGGTGGTGCTGCTACCAACCCAACACCAACCTCCCCCGCTCAACAACTTCTGAGGAATAGGGTATGAGGAACTTTCTTTGCTAGCAACCCCCCAAGAACACTGCCAGCTTGTTCAAGGGGGCCCAAAAAATCTCTGTGTATCGGGCCCCAGGATTTCTGACGGCGGCCTTTACTGGCCGTCTAATTTCAGTAAAAATACCAGGAACTGTCGTTCTGTGTGTTGGAGCTTCATGCTCCAACTGGTAGAGCGGGAGGTAAAGGAGGTGGGAAAGCTTCTTGATTCCCCTCTTCAGATGTGCATATGTGAGCAGCGAGCTTCCCACTCACATACACAGGCACGGACAATCTGCCAGAGGGTGGATTTTTCCTCTGATTCTGTGTATGTGAAAGGACTGAAGCTGCCAGCAAACACTGACTTTGCTGACGGATGTCCCATCCGTTTTTTTTGAGGGGGGGGGGGGTGCGCCTTTTAGTGCGAAAAATATAGTAATTCTGTCTGTGAAAAAGTAATTCTGTCTGCATGGCCAGTTTCATCATCTTCAACAGCAGTTCTTTTATTAAACCACATACGTCTTTAACATGGATGCCCATGGGGTTCAAATATAACCTCCATGCAGTAAATCAGAGAAACAGGGTAATCTGCTCGAGTTTTGCACCTGCCTGTCACTTCTCAAGGGAGGACTGATTTGTAGGCACTTGGTGTCTGCTGAGAGGGATTAATGCAAACAGCTCAATACAACACTGAAATACAGAAGGAGGTAATTTCATAGCATAAAGTTATGTAACTCAATGTATTGCGTATCCTTTGCTTTACTTTGTATGAATAGGAGCATACAATCACAGTCCTTCCATACATCTAAGGAACAATACAATTGCACATTATGGCATATGTATTTGCAGCATCAAGTGACTTCTAATGTTCTTTTATATCACAATGAGAAGTACAATGTGTTCTTCATACTTCTGCAGTTTCCTATGAATATGACAGTAAACTGAAATATTATAAACCTGGCCCAGTAGATGTTCATATACTAATGAGAGTAGTTATTTAGACTGAAGTTCCTAAATAGTATCAACTAGCCCCAACCAATGTTATGACGTTCTTTCATTGATCTTGATAATATGGGATAGGAGATTGATTTTATTTTATGTATTCTTAAGCTGGGTACACATGTGTAGATATGGGCCAGATTGATGGCTGCTTCGAGCGCCGTGCGGAATCATGGACATCTATCTAGCCCATATCATATTCAGCCATACCTGTTTTCGAGCTTGTCCAATCAATCCTGCTTGAAAACAGGGATATCGGACATGACTGTTAATCATGGTCGATGTCCGTTTCTTTGCAAAGAGACCGTGGGGTCTCCATGCAAAGCATCGACTGAGCTGGAAACACAGTGCTGTGTCTCCAGCTCCTCCGATATGTGACAGCAGCATGATGACGTCATCACGCTGCTGCAGGGAACATTGAAGGGCTCCAATATCGAGCCGTGTGTTCCCTGCTTAACTGATACATAATCTGATAAAAAA
Source organism: Ptychadena robeensis (assembly GCA_036250615.1). Lineage (NCBI taxonomy): Eukaryota > Metazoa > Chordata > Amphibia > Anura > Ptychadenidae > Ptychadena > Ptychadena robeensis. Next base: position 71,864,824 of record CM070034.1, on the reverse strand, counting down.
AACTTGACAGCCTGGAATTCATTTCTCTATGAGCACTACCTCCATTCTTTGCTGAAACATGCTGTATACTAGTATTCATTCGGGAGAAGGGGCAGTGCCAAGTGCCTGGATCGAGTCCCTCTGTGAGTCCCCTGCGTTGTGCTGATGCATAAATTGACAAATGGTTGCACAACGATCGTTCAGGGAATAGATCCCTGTAATCCTCAATCCCCATCCAAAGTAATGGCGATAAAACGGAAAAAGGAAATCCCGGCTTGTGTTGAGCTCGAAAATTTGAACTGTGAATATATTCGGTTATTTAAGAATTCGCTAATTTTGTGAATATGGCGGCGCATATTCGCAATTTCGAATATTCACAATATTCTGCATTGGGACGCTTATGGCGAAAATAAATAGCACATGTGATCATTTTGGAGGTAATCGCGAATATATTCTTGCAATGCGCTCACAATTGCAAACATTCACATATATTGAATCGAATATTAGTAGAAATATTCGCGAAACATCGAATATTGCCTGTGCTGCTCATCACTAATACCGACATGTCGGATTCTTGTTCCCTTTCTAGCCGGATCGGATCGAGGTGGACTACATTCCCGAAAGATCAATGGCTGCGAACGCGCACAAAACGAAGGACAAATGTGCCCGTGCATGACTGGCTTAAGTCTCCAGGCTCTCAGCGCTGCCTCTTCTCTTGTGTGAATACAGGCAGATTGTCCAGGAAGGAGGCACTGCTGACAGCCCGGAATGAGTCTCTCTGCAAGTCATTTTTTATCTGTACCCTCTATTTTAGTTACATTGTGCTGAGGTAACCAGGAAGACTGGATCTTAAACTGAACATTAACCCTAAATATTTTTTGATTGTTTTAACAGTTGAGCAAAGACCATATTATTTTTTAAAACAAAAGAAGACCAAAAACTTTATGACATCATTGCTTATTACGGAACTTTATCAGTGTCCAGGAAGGATAAAGGGATTTTATTCATCTGGCAATAGGTGCTACAGGCGTCAATCACAAACCTTTCCAAACCTCTGTAACAAAAGGCAGCTAAAGCTAATACCAGACATGAAACAAAAAAATCTAATTGTGAGTGTAAGGTGCATACCACCTAACCCAATAAGCAGAAAAACACAGTAATAAAGTACTAAGAACAAGTGTGACTAACATATTCAGAAATGGACTAGAACAAATACTGCGCAAATGCCATGCATTGTTTTCAGAAGTGCTGCATTTACCCTTTAGGACCCCAATTATGCACATTGTGAAGTCTTTCTTCATACATAATATGGAGGTCTGTAGTGCACGTCTGTAGATAATGTCGGTGAATACTGTATCACCTATACTGGCTCAGAAAATCAAACCCTCCAGTCATTTTGTAACAGATTCAGAGTATAGTGTTTTTGTGTGTTCTGGTTATCCGGTGATGTATAAGATTGCTTAAAGCCTGCCATACACACACCGATGTGTGCAGGCAGACTAGTCCCGATATGTTCCGGGAGGCTAACATGATGATGTCATCACGTTAGCATCCCGGTGCATTATGGGGCCCCTTCAATTGGCTGGGCACCCTTTGTGTGCCGGCCATAAGCTGCAATGAAGACGCCGTCTTCATTGCAGCTTATGGCATTGGCTTTCATCGGCTCGCGCCGGCCAGAGATTATCGGACATGTCCGTTCTCTGGCCGGCCGAGCAGTGGGGCGACAGGGATCTGTCGCCCCATGTGGGCACATGCCGATTAGCGGCCGATTTTTAACCTGACCGACGGCGCGAGCACGCACACCCGTCGGTCAGATTAAAAATCGGCCGCTTATCGTCATGTGTATGGCTAGCATAACCCTGTTCTTTCCTTCTTGTTTATACTTTATGACTGTAATAATTTATTAAAACACTTCAGAAATAAAAAGACCATAAACCAGAGCAATAGAAATATAAAAAAAACAATAGAGTCTAACAGTGTAGGCCAGTGTCGGCAACTGAGTTGATATGGAGGGCCACAAGTACGGCCCTCAGCATCACTAAAGGGCAGCACATAACATTTTCAATCTAAACTGACATGTATAAGCATTAAAAATGACAGCAGGCAGAGCTAGAAGACATTATTTAAATTTTTAAATAACAAAACATGATTTACATGATACTTCAGGCATAAGGGAACACTGTAGTATGCTAATGCACATTTTTTTTGTCATATATATCATCAAAGCATTTGATGATATCTATGGGGCACATAACCTTCAATTCAAATCACCTTTTCTGAGGTTAAGTGCCGCAATATATAATATACAATCATTCCCCATTCATTGGGATAGTGGGAGCAAATGCCGCCAATCCCTCGCCAACACGTCATTGCCCGGGATCTTCTTAGAGCAGAAAGAGGAGGAGACACAAGGGACTTGGTCAGGCGCCCTCTGGGTCACCCTTTGGGTCACTAATCCTGAGATCTTATCTCTAAGATAAGATTAAGCAAGATATGGTCAACAAATCCAGCTTCCAGGTCCCTTGCTATGACAACAACACTTTATTTCCTTGCAGTGACTATTTTCATATCTCATGTATATTGGTCCTAATGAAGCGACAATAACGTTGCAAAACGTTTTTTGTTCAACAAACTGTAATTATGAGTTAATAGTTACTTCTTGATTTGGATGCTTACCTGTATACCACTTTACGGATACCAAAATAAATGTATTTATTGTATTTTTTTGGACTATAAGACACACTTTTTCACCCTCAAAATCAGGGGGAAAAAGTGTCTGCATCTTATGGTCCGAATGTGCGACCCCCGCGGCCAGAAGCCAGGGAGCTGTCACATGAGAGATGCCGCCGGTGTCCGGATCTCCCATCTGAATTGTTTATGCCTGCCGGTATAAGCAATGAAGAGAGAGATAGATGAACTCCCATCTATCCGTCTTTCCATGTCCGTGGAAACTGCAATCACTGTGGACACAGGCAGCCAGGGAGGGAGAGGAGAGAAGACTGGACAGCCTCCTGCCCCCCTCCTCCTGATCAGTGTGGAGAATGACATGATATGCTGTGAGTGTACAGCTGCTAGTGACATCTACTGGTTGAATTTGATATTGCATTAATTTAATTCATTGCATTAACCCAATTGATGTGAAAATGTATATATGAAATATTTTTTTTTCTGGTTTTCCTGCCCTAAAAAGTGGGTGCGTCTTTTAGTCCCAAAAATACAGTATGTTTCATTAACCTCGCTTAATAATTTTATGTCTGCCTGAATGTCCCTTTTCCAGTTCATCTCGGCGATGTATGTTGAGAAATTCTGGTGCAACACGTGCGCTTTTTCTAATTGGTAGTATGACTTAAGTCTTCTAGGCACGTTAAGCATACGTCAGTATGACGTGTCCACTGTCAATGGACGGGCCAAACATCAAGTCTGCATTACCTTAATGTCAACGCGGTGCTGCGGACAAAGTTGTGTTTCTTAATTGGGTCTGTGACATTATCACGGCTAGTTGAGTTGACTTGACTTTATAGAATCTTAAGTATTTACCGTAATGTCCTTGTGTGTACCATATAACGCATGCATTGCCAGTACACAACACAGCACAGCACATATAGTGTGAAAGAGCTTCATTTAGAAGTCTTACCTTCTGTGTCCCATGAAAGTTTCTTTTTGAAGACTACCTACTGATGTGGAAAAATGTACAAGTACTTTGCTGAAAAGTTTCTATTTTGGTCTTTTTTCCAAGTCGTTTTCTCCTTCACAAAGAGAAATGAAACTTCAGTACTTCAGATTGAGCCTATAGATTTTTTTAATGGAACAATTGAAAAGTCAAGTACATCTTACTGGTATAGCAGAGCCTCTAATTAAAACACAAATCAGCCTGTCATATCTTGCCAATCTCATCTTGAGAAATGTTCTCTAATCTTCATTCTCTCATTTTAAAAAAATGGTAAGAAATATATTACTGCTATTTACTGTTTATTGTGCACATGCATACACTGATGATATTAGCATGCTGCGTCAAGTGTTAAGCAGCCCATACACGGGTCAGATTTTCAATCAATCGACTTAAAACGATAAATTTTTTAGTCGATTGATTGAGAATTGAGTTTTGCCCACCTGGTTAAATCGACTTAATCCGATCAAAATTGAGTGAAAATTCAGTTGTTTTTTGATTGGACTGGATGGTAAATTTTGATTGGTCGATTGAAAATTGGTTCCGTATTTTGAGAACCAAGTGTGGTCAACCAATCTTTGATCGTTTTTTTCTACCTATTCTACCTCACTTCTGATTGAAATTTTAATCGGACTATTTTGGATCGATTGTTTTGTGGATTGAAAAAAAAAATAAAAAAATCGATCAAAAACAACAAAAACAATTTTATACCGACTTAAAAATTGATTGTTTTAAGTTGATTGATTGAAAATCTGACCCGTGTATGGGCTGCTTTTGTCGATTGAATGGAGAATCGTTGTGCACCACTTTGCGCAATCGATCCCGCTCGATACTTTGGAAGGGAACCCTCAAAGTAATGGCAATCAAACGGGGATTTACCAACATGTTGGTTCCCTGTTCGCAATCTATTCCCGAACAATTGTTCACTGCGAACACACACGATGATCAAACGTGCCGGAATCGATTCAAAAACCGACCAGTGTCTGGGGAACTTTAGACCTTGTTTCTGTTGCATCCAAATCGGTAAACACGATCCATTGTTTAGTACTTGCCTGTCTCCACAGGTGTCATGAAGATACAATGTGTGGTGTCAAAAACAACCAGGTCCCCACTTGGCAATGTTGCAGACATGGATGCATGACACACCCATTAAAAAGCAGAGGCAGTACATGGGGTGGTACCCAGGGTGGTGAGAACCCATTGGGAACTTTGTGATTTCTCACTATAGAGGGGTACAGGCCGTGCAGGGGCATTAGTGTTGCCTTTATTGGCTACAAACCGCTGTATCTTTTGTTATCTGCCTAAAGGTCCCCACACACGTTTCGACATCATCACGCTGCTCTCCATCGCTCACAACATCGGCGGGCACCCTTTGTATGCCAGCCGTTAGTTTCAATGGGTGCACCGGTTCCCGTTGAGACTAACGGCATCGGCCAAAGATTTAAGGACATGTTCGTTTTCTGGCCAACTGAGCATTGGGGCTACAGGGATCTGCAGCCAGATGTGGGCACCCGCAATCCATGGACGAGTTTGCCAGGTGAGTGCGCACACGCATCGTTCCGCAGCAAAATTGGCTGCCGCTCGTTGTGTGTGTGGGGACCTTTATACATATACTTCTTTGTTTGATATAATTAAATGTGAAAATCTCAATAAACTTGAAATGTTTCACAAAAAGCAATGGCAGCACCAAATAATGGGTAAAAAAATGCCTCCGCTTTTGCCACTTTTGCCTAAATAGTGTGTCAGATCACTTTTTGATCGATGATTTGATCATTATCAAACCATTTTCGCAGATCGAACCATGTGTGCAGTATATGATTTGCTTGAACATTTTAAGTCGATTGAACGCTAAAATCAAACCGTGTATGGACACCTTAAGGGAAAAATAGAGAATAGCCACCATAAGAAACCAGTGTAGACTTAGTATTGGGGAATCCCCATGTAAACTGTAGTGAGGAGCTGGATCTATATCCAGCTACTAATCTTACCACGTAATACGGCATCAACAGCTGCTACACATGGGCACAGAGGAGATCAACACTAGGGTCCCCAGTGTGGCGAGAGGTGGGCATGGGGGATGCCTTCTAAACTTAAATAAATGAAAACATTATTTACATAGAACATTGATACTGTTTTGTGTGCTTACTCAACTTAAAAAGTTATGTCTCCTGTAATTCCTTAGTGTTTCTGTAAGTAATGAGCTACTTTTTACATTTACTTTGTACAAAGCCTAACAGTGCACCTATACTTTCCTAATATTCCTCGCACTTAAACCCCATTATATGGGCTGTCAAAAAAAGAAATACCGTACCTTTTATAAGTAAATTCTGACTGTCCCACATCGTTACTCCCCTGTGATGATGTACTGTCATGGTGCTGACATCTTTCCTCAGCACAGACACACTCCAGTGACTTCATTCATTCCTTTTCAAAGCTTAAGTAGATATGGTTTTACCATTGAAAACCATTATCCAGCGACATCTAGTGACCATTAAATGTCACTACAGTTAATTAACCCCCCTTAATACTGGCAGCTATCATTATTGTTATTATCGGGTATTCATATAGCACCCACATTACGCAGCGCTTTACAGAGCATATATAGTCATATCACTAACTGTCTCTCATTGGAGGTCACAATCTAATGTCCCTACCATAGCCATATATATGTAACGAACACAGTCATATGTCACAGTCTAAAGCTGGCCCTAGGCGTTTAGATTTGTGTATGATTTTGCCGCCGATTGACCGCCAAAATTGGCCACAAATCTAATGCCTAAAAGATACATTCATCAATCTAAGAAATTATGGACATGTCAATCCCTTTACTTTGGATGGGAAACAGTGTCCCCATCCAAAGTAATGGCTGTCACACAAAGGGTGTGTGGGCTGATTCTTTGCAAGACATGGCTGTGCATGAGGACATCATTACGTACGGTCAGTATCAGCTGCTTCTGTTCGCGAACAGGCGAATCTACAAATACCCGCCGTTCGCATGTTCGCAGCGAACCTACATTGACTTTAATTGAGGGTGCTCTTCTCAAACCTTCAGTTCATATTTGTAGCCAAAATACCAATAAAGAAGTCAAAAGTGTGCAACCACCTGGACAGTGTCATGCTAGATTGGGATCAATGGCTAAACATCTCCCATAATACAGATTTTTTTAAATGCTGCTTTTTTACAGGTCTAATGACCGGAAATCACATCTAGATTACAGATTTTGCCAAATGTTAGCTGGAGTGGGCTGCCAGTCTGACAGTACCTTCTGCAGCGCATCAAATTCAGTCAGATCTCTCTGCAATGCATAATACAGCATACCCCACCCCCAGAGAAGGACTTTTGTGGGTCAGTAATGATGAACTACATATAATAGAAAGCCTTAGCTATAGCTACAGATCACTGGATGGAGTATAATAGCAAAGTAGCTAAGCTATGCCTCAATCAGCAGCAACTCTCCCTATCTATCTAGTACTGCAGACTAGTAAAGGCTGAACATCAGTCAGGTCCATTCCCTACAGGCGAATAATTGATGTCACTTCTGGTTTTCAGAGCCGATTTTTCACTGGAAGACTGGATGTCCTCCAGGAGGGAAAAATTTGTTATTAACTGTACTTCCTACCTGACTATAGGGTGAGGGGTCGCACTTTGTCTCCATGTTAATGTATAGGTAGCGGGTCGGACACCCAAAAAGTTCACCGGCATCGCGAACTGCAAACTGTCAGAGATTCTTTTTGGGGGGAAGTCAATTGACTTATCAACATGGCTTTGTAGTGTGGGAGGAAACCAGAGAACCTGGAGGAAACATACGCAGACATGGGAGAACATGCAAACTCCTTGCAGATGACAGTGTCTAGACAGGATTTGAACCTAGGACTGCTAACCACCTGAGCCATCGTGCTAGAAAGGGCTTCTGCAGCTTAACAGTAGGGAAATATATTATTTAGAATTGTGTCTTTAGATTTAGAATCTTTAACCCCCATCACAGCGGCTGAGAGATTAAAAAAAGAAATCAAATGTAATTTTATATTTTTTCTTCTAGAATTGGTCCGGTTTAAGTAAATGACTTTTTATGTATACTGTTTATGCTTAGGAGATCCTACAGCTAGAGTTTTCGCTTAAGCTGAGTCTACATTATGCCGCCCCAGCAACCGCGGGTGTGTGGCCATAGCGCCCACCCGTTGTTTGGGATCTCTTTAGGTCCTATACATTGCTACTGGCAAACCACACCCGTAAATATATTGGGCGTGGTTTGCACGCGTCACACACCAAAATAAAATATAAACTATGTGTACAGGAAACACGTGCCGCGCCCGATGGGCACGGCACATGTTTCCTGTGCGCATAGTCTATATTTTATTTTGTAATTACACTCTGGTAAATGAAACAACAGACTTTCACTGTTAGCAGAGCTTGTTATTTTACTTGATAAAACATTAACATTTTTATTGAACAACTTATTTTTGACCCAGGTCTCTGATGAACATAGGGAGATACTGTTTGGTAGGAAGCGGCGCCAGGTGTACAATAAATTTATAATGTTCGAGATTTCTTAAAAAAATAACCTGGGCCTGATTCGTTGGAGGGTTTATGAAAAGATGAAAATGCTTATTTGAGTAGGGGATGTGCGTACAAAGAAGCGTATCTGGACTATCTCCTAACCATCGATGCACTTTCCCAGTGTTGTTTCATTGTGGCAAAACAATGCCAAAAATGCTGCTTACTGTTTTATTCCTTGTCTCTTGGCACACTATAATGCCATTCCACTCCCTTTGTACACACAGTGCAATCTTAGTATTAAGTGCAGAGCAGTATAAACAATTGTAGCACCAGTGCCGCCTTCTCTATTATACAGTCCATTAAACGCTGAACAGTGAGAAGCATACTTTTTTTTTTCATGTCAAATTTTTTTATTGCAAATTGTAACAAATCATCCAAAAACAGGGAAATACAACAAAATCATACTAATAATGAAAAAAATATATGCGTCAAATATGAATCTGGTCTGAGTCAACATTAACGTGTAATGGATGGAGAAAATAGGATGCGATACACGAGAGCAATTACTCATCTCAGACAGATGACGGCCAAAAACAATGGAAGAGAAAAAAAAAGCAAAAGCAAAAAACTCACAATAAACGTGGAAATTTTGAGCCCCCAGCAACAGGCCACGGGGCTCAACTAAGAGCAAAGACAGAAGCATCATTTTGTTATCATTAAGAAGCAGTACCATTTCTAGCATTTTGGGGGCCCTGTGCAAGTGCCCCATTAGGGGCCCCTGTTGACCAAGGGGGTGTGTGTGTGCTATTTGTGGAGCTGCCGAGGCCCCTCTCAGTGCAGATCTGAACACCGAAAGCTCCCAAGGGGGGTGGCAATCCCCCCCCCCAATTCAATCCAATCCAAAAATTACTTAGATGTAACATTGAGATAATCATAAGTGGCTACCCAATATGATCTATGTAACCCATGCCATCGGGTGCCCTTAATTGTATATGTGTAGAAATATTGGACCTCTTTTGTTCAGTCAATATGTTCCTGGAGCTGATCATTCACCCTGACTTTGCTATTCTTCTTTCCATTCCAATGGTAGTTTTCTATTCTCTTCCATGTCTTTTCAGATTTTGCTTGCCATTTTTTTAGCATTTGAGATCGATTTAGTAGAACAGCCTATAATTTTCCCAATTTTCATTTTTAAGTCTCTAATCATCTTTTCAGCAAAGTACAGTGTTCACCTGAACTAAGCCTGGAAGCACTCCAGAGTTTTTCAGAGTCAAATGCACTATAACAGGCACATTATTTACTACCTTCCTTCACTCCTTAAAGAAAGGTCAGAATTAAAATAACAACTTTAACCAAAATAGTGTTGCAATTTCTTCAGGTAGAACCAAGGAGTATGAAAGTGATTAGTGGTATTCCATAGGCTACCATGTTTTCCCGATGATTAGACACTGTCTAATATTTTTGGAAACGCCAAAATATGCCCTAGGTCTTTTTTACAGGGGTATGTCTTATTCTGATC
>CM070034.1:71835834-71855061 GCA_036250615.1 Ptychadena robeensis | reverse complement strand
ATGGTGCGCTTTTGGTACAGAAATCTGTACCTATGCAGTGCGCTAGGGAGGTTAAACTAATACTTTGTTGAAGCACCTTTTGATTTTATTACATGAGTCTATCAGCATGGCACATGTTTACTTGGCAAGATTTGCCCGCTCCTGAAACATTCCAAATTTGTCAGATTACGAGGGCCTCTCTTGTGCACAGCCCTCTTCAGATCACCCCACAGATTTTCAATCCGATTCAGGCCTGGGCTAAGGCTGGGCCATTCCAAAACTCTTCTTCTGGAGAAGCTATTCCTTTATTGATTTGGATGTATGCTTTGTGTCCTTGTCATGCTGAAAGTTGAAGATCCTGTTCTTGTTCAGCTTTCTAGCAGAAGCCTAAAGGTTTTGTGGCAATATTGACTGGTATTTGGAACTTTTTATAATTACCTCTATCTATCTGAGGCCCCAATTCCAGCTGAAGAAAAACAGCCCAAAGTATGATGTTGTCACCACCATGCTTCACTGTGATGTTTTTTTGGAATTATGGCCAAAAAGTTTAACCTTGGTTTCATCACATCATAACACAAGATTTCAGATGTGTTTTTACAAAATGTAGTCTGGCTTGAATGTTTTTCCTCATTAGTAAAGGCTTTTGTCTTGCCACTCTTCCCCATAGCCCAGACATATGGGAGATTGTTGTCACATGTACCACACAGCCAGTACTCGCCATTTATTCCTGCAGCTCCTTTAATGTAGCTGACCAGCCCCCCTGACCAGTTTTCTTCTTATCTTTTCATCCATTTTGGACAGATGTCCAGTTCTTGTCACTGTTGTGCCATATTTTCTCCACTTGATGATGACTGTCTTCACTGTGTTCCATGGTATATCTAACTCTGTACTACAATATAAATGCAGTAACTGAAAAACACAGGCATCAGGTTTTTTACCTCTGTATACAAAGAATAAAATGATGCCCCTCCTGTATAATAGAACCTCTTTACATATGCACTGTGTTATACCAAAATGCTGAGTTTCCTAACAAGTTTGCGGCGCCTTCATTGCTTCTCATGTTATATGAGTGGTACGATTTTTTATAAAATACTGTTCATCATGCGAGACATTTTGTGATTGCCATAGAATAAAGAAGGCTTTATTATTTAGATTTCCCAGGCAGAAGCACAAGCCTACAGGCATCTACACATGACACCTCATTTATTTTTTATAAATCACAAGCTCATAGACACTCGGTATTAATTACACCAATGAGCTTCACACAAATTAATAATGACTCCCGAACACATTTTAGCAACACATGAATCTGAGGGCACCTTAAGGTAAAGTACTATGCATGTACTGATGCTTGCTGTGTACATTAAGTTGGCAGATGTCCAATTTATTTATTTGAACAGGCCCTAAAAAAGCATCGCTATCTTCTGTCAAATACAGAAAATGGACAGAACTATTTTATACATTTGAATTTGTCAACACTGCATGGGCTGATAATCCCATTAGATACTGCTTATACTAATTAATACTGCCCTACACGCTGTTGGTAAAATCCCCTATAGATCAGGGTGACATGAACTATTGTTTTACCATACCTAGCTGATGTAGCATTACTTCGTAACGCATACCATGGTGCAGGATACCACTAAAAACGATTGTTTATGTAAACAGTAACACTGCTTTATAACTTTGTGTTTTATGGGTTGGATACTATTGGGGTGGCGGGGACCCTCTGCAACATTGTGGGTTGGGACTGGTCGGAAAAGTGTCATGGAGTTTGCGGACACTTAGCAGTCTTGTGATCGCATATGTTACACCACCGCCCGGGCTCCCTCTGCCTGGCGTCCCCCCCCCCCCTTTCTGGCCCATGGTTAGCTACCATTGGGATGGGATGTGGCGGGGTGGGCGGAGCTCATGTGAGGCGAGGTCAGTGGGGAAGATGCGCGTCAGTGGGAGGGTGGGGTATAGTCCACCTCCTTCTGGCATCGGCCCCTGGCTTTGGCGTCCGCACTTCGCCATGGGAGCCGCGATGGTCGCTTCATCTCTGGGTGGCATGGTCTTGGGTTTCCATGGCGATGGGGGGGGGATTAAAAGGGAGCAGGTGTGGGGTATTGATGATGGCAGATGTGATGGATGGGAGGTGCTAACGCTTTCAGATGGAATGCGGTGCCTCACAGGTAGGTGGTATGTAAAGGGGTCCATGACATTTTTTAGTTCACATGCTTATACAAAAGACTGTTGTTTAACCTACAGGGGGTTGCTGCAATGATAACAGTCACTTAGGAGGACACTCACAATAAGACACATACATACAGCACTACACACAAAACTACAGTTGTTTACAATACCTGGATTTGTTTCCTCTATTTTTTTCATCAACTTTTATTAAACAAATTTGCATCCTTATACAGCCAACAAATAGAATGAAAAAAAAGGTTGTACAGTACAAAAGTGCACAATGTCAAAACACAATAAAGCAGACAATTCAAACAATAAAATGTAGCTACATACCATTATACAAGGTAGCCCCTTATTCATTTGGTCTTATAGCGAGGGGTGAATAATCTTGTCAAAAACGCAGTTGAATACTCAGTGCCGTTTCCCAGCAGTCCCAAACCATGAGGTATTTTGCACGGGCACCCCTGTGTAGATAATCTTTTCTAGTCTTTTTAGGGATACCACACTACCAAGCCACTCCTGAAGCTTGGGGCTCGTATGAAGAGTCCAATGTACAAGAATAAGTCTACGAGCCTGGAACAGGACTTAAGTAATAGCCGTAGCGGCATGTGCATCCTCTGTCACTGAGGAAATAACGTCCAATACACATATCAGGGGATCTGGGGGTACAGTGAGATGCATAACATTGGAGATAAAGTGCAAAACATCTCCCCAGTATTTTTGCAAATTTGGGCACCTCCACAGCAGGTGTAGAAGATCTCCATGATCTCTTGCACATTTATGACATATAGGATCAGGTAAGTAACCCATAGTAAATAAACGTTTTGGGGTATGATGTACACGTAGCACAATGTAGAACTGTGAGAGGTGATGAACTACATTCATGGATACCTGAGGCACCTGCTCCAAAACCTCCTTCCAACGGTCAGTGTCAATGGGGCCCAAATCAGTGGACCATTTGGCACAAGCTGAAGAGTGATATCCTTGAGAGAACTTATCCATTAGAGATTGATATGCCAAAGAGACCAGTTTGCGTGGAGGTGGGGTGTGGGTAAGTAAAGAGTAGCGGGGAAGTGACAAGAGGGCTGAGACGGGTCTGTGCCACATAGGCATGTTGTAGCTGGATGTAGGAGAAGAGCATAGATGGAGGGAGTGAAAATGTAGACTGAAGAGTAGAGAAAGGTAAGAGGGCACCATTCTCCACCACCTGCATCAGTAGGGAAACCCCAAAGCACCCCCAGTACCCCCCTACAGCCAGGGGTTAGGAAGTGCCAGCCCACCAGAAAGATTTTTGTAATTGTTCCAGGCGGATTCTAGGGGTCTTTTTACGCTAAATCAGTTCACGATAAATGGTATTTGTTACACATATTAGTTGCCACTATTTATTATAGGTTTTCATAGCACACGATATATCCATACACTTACATACTCAGTTTCATACACATTTCCCCTGGTCAACGGGTGTTCCTGTAACACATATATATATATATATATATATATATATATACACACAGTGGTGTGCAAAACTGTTTGCCCCCTTCCTGATTTCTTATTCTTTCGCATGTTTGTCATACAAAATGTTTCTGATCATTAAACACATTTAACGATTAGTCAAAGATAACACAAGTAAACACAAAATGCAGTTTTTAAATGATAGTTTTTATTATTAAGGGAGAAAAAAAACTCCAAATCTACATGGCCCTGTGTGAAAAAGTAATTGCCCCCTGAACCTAATAACTGGTTGGGCCACCCTTAGCAGCAATAACTGCAATCAAGCGTTTGCGATAACTTGCCTTTTTTTACAGTGCTCTGCAGAATTGTTGTAATTCAGCTTTATTTGAGGGTTTTCTAGCATGAACTGCCCTTTTAAGGTCATGCCACAACATCTCAATAGGATTCAGGTCAGGACTTTGACTAGGCCACTACAAAGTCTTCATTTTGTTTTTCTTCAGCAATTCAGATGTGGATTTGCTGGTGTGTTTTGGGTCATTTTCCTTCTGCAGCACCCAATATGGCTTCAGCTTGAGTTGACCAACAGATGGCCCGGACATTTCTCCTTCAGGGATTTTTGGTAGGCAGTGAATTCATGGTTCCATCTATCACAGGCAAGCCTTCCAGGTCTGAAGCAGAAAAACAACCCCAGACCATCACAATACCACCACATTTTACAGTTGGTATGATGTTTTTTCTGAAATGCTGTGTTACTCTTACTCCAGATGTAACGGGGAACACGCACCTTCCAAAAAGATCAAACTTTTGTTTGTCGGTCCACAAGGTATTTTCCAAAAGTCTTGGCAATCATTGAGATGTTTTTTTAGAAAAATTGAGACTTAATGTTGTTCTTTTTGCTTAACAGTGTGTGTGCCTTGATATCTGCATGCAGGCCGTTTTTGCCCAGTCTTTTTATGGTGTGGTCGTGAACACTGACCTAATTAAGCAAGTGAGAGGCATGCGCAGTTCTTTAGATGTTGTCCTGGGGTCTTTTGTGGCCTCTCGGATGAGTAGTCTCTGCGGTCTTGGGGTAATTTTGGTCGGCCGGCCACTCCTGGGAAGGTTCACCACTTTTCCATGTTTTTGCCATTTGTGGATAATGGCTGTCACTGTGGATCGCTGGAGTCCCAAAGCTTTAGAAATGGCTTTATAAACTTTACTAGACTGATAGATCTCAATTACTTTTGTTCTCATTTGCTCCTGAATTTCTTTGGATCTTGGCATGATGTCTAGCTTTTGAGGTGCTTTTGGTCTACTTCTCTGTGACAGGAAGCTCTTATTTAAGTGATTTCTTGATTGAAACAGGTGTGGCAGTAATCAGGCCTGGGGGTGACTACAGAAATCGAACTCAGGTGTGATAAACCACAGTTAGGTAATTTTTTCACAAGGGAGGCAATCACTTTTTCACACAGGGCCATGTAGATTTGGAGTTTTTTTCTCCCTTAATAACGTAAACCGTCATTTAAAACTGCATTTTGTCTTCAATTATGTTATCTTTGACTAATAGTTAACGGTTTTTGATGAGCTGAAACATTTAAGTGTGACAAACATGCAAAAGAATAAGAAATCAGAAATAGTTTTGCACACCACTGTATATATATATATTTTACTCTTTTGGTGGATTTATTTATTTTTCATACTTTAACTGCACTAGACCCCGATGTGCGGGTGGGCGTTCCATCACTATCTGTGGGATGGACCGACCTTATCCACTTACTATCTCCATCCATCTTTTATTTAATGTTATGCCTATGAAATGTAAGTCTGTATTATTGATTACTTGATGAACTACTACATCACCTAATAAATGGTTTAGATCTTACAAATGATGACTATGTATACAACCAATGCCTATAAAATCCCCATGAAGCCCCTAGTGTTCATACGGGGAACTGCAGGGGTTGATGCGGAGAGCATCCACCGCCACTTCCCAACTTTTGCTTTAAATATATTTTATACATTTGAATATTTTCTTTTCCTCTGAATCAGTCATGATATTCTTTCTGACTGGTCAACAAGTGCCCTATGAAATCAATTTCAGCCTAAACCTTTACTTTTTGTGTAACGAGCACTTCATGGAAATGCTGCTTTCTCTTAGTCTAGTGTAAAAATGTTCTCAGAGACGAGGACTGTAATTTTGGAACTCTGCACTGCTTGTTCTCTAGTGATTAAATGATTACGGTAGTGACCTGGGATTACTCCTCTGCACCTGCTGCCATTTGTTAAATGCGGAGCTTAATAAAAGAAGGACGCTCCATGGGGTGTGTCAAGTGGGAAGAGGGAAACTAAACAGATTCTGATTATCCACTTAAAAATGACAGACTACCCAGGATCATCTCCCCACGGCACATTTGCCTTGTTTCTGTGTGTATTTTTAACCATGTGGGCAAGAAATGTAGCTCCTACTGGTGAACACAGTTACACAGTACACAACACAGATATTGATTAAAAGGTTTATTCTTCATAATACTGCAGAGTGTATTGGAATGCTCGGGGGATTACCTGAATCTACATATACAGGAGTACGGTATAGCAGCAGATTCTCGCTGCTGTACACATAGGACACACTGCTTATTAACACAGGAGGCTTTCAAAGCTGGCCCAGGGCTAACAGTAAGGTCACAATAGTCTTTTTACAGTACACTCTGCAGGAAAAGAGGCAAGACAAAAACCAAAAAAAATAAAATAAAAAAAATCCCAACATGAAGGAAATACAAAAAGGCACTATATCCCGATGGAATGAAAACAATGACAAATGATTCATTATACATCCAGTTATCCAGTTTCATAGTTCAGTTCCCATAATTTATATCCTATATTTTGTGGCAATCAGCTATACAGAAGTTTCCTTTGACTCACTGGCCACTGGTGGGAGAAAACTGGTTATCTCCAAGTAAGTGATACCTAGAAACAACAAAATAAGCAATGAGCGATTTCATCAATAATACACAGATTTATTCACACTAAAAACACCTCTACATCAGTACATCAGCCATTTATAGTTTTAATGCCTGACAGTGAATCTCTGGTTTGTGAATTGACCTTTGTTGCTCTAAAAGCAAGCTTCATTAATATTGACACAACAGAGCCGTTTCGAGCACCGTGTGCGCTCACGGCCATCTATCTGGCCAATATAATATGCCCCAATCACTGTTTTCAAGCGGGACCTATCAATGCTTGAAAACAGCCATATCGGACATGACAGTTAATATGTCCGTTGCTTTCCCTAGAGACCACGTGTCTCCGTGCAAAGCATCGGCTGAGCTGGGGAGAGCAAAGCCTCTGCTTTATTCTGTCAAAATTCATGTTCACAGCCGCTGGCAAAATCGGCCTGCCAATCGGGGGTGCCCACATGGGGCGACATGGGGCGGCTAGAGAAAGGACATGTCCAATGCCATTAGATCAATGAAGACCGGCATCTTCAGTGAAGCTAAGTGCCGGCACACAAAGGGTGCACGCCGATGCAGGCAGCTCGGGAATGCAGCATGATGACGTCATCACGCTGCATTCCAGAGATCATCGGAACTGGTCTGTCGGCACCCAGTCGGTGGGTGTATGGCAGACTTAACTCACACATCAGCTAGTTGAAATTTCATGGCTATCTCCTAGAACAGTGATGGCAAACCTTTTAGAGACCGAGTGCCCAAAACTAAAACCCAAACCCCACCTATTTATTTCAAAGTGCTGGCATTGCAACTTTACCTGAGTTACACCAACACAATTCATATACACACACGGTACACATACACTCTACTTTCATATAAGATAGGATAGGAGAGGGTATGGGCGCTGTGTTCAATCAGAAGAGAGGGGAATAGAACGGACAGCATCGAGAGCCAAGAGGCTGCAGTTTTTTCAGCTGGCCGCTTGCATGCCCACAGAAAGGGCTCTAAGTGCCACCTCTGGCACGCATGCCATAGGTTTGCCATCACTGTCCTATGTCATCCTAAAACAAAATGATTTGCTGTATGTTCCTGTGTTGCTGCGTTTACTATCCTAGGCTTATAATTGAGTTATTACATTTTTCTAGGTTTCTTACATAAAAGGAGATACTTATATTTGGATCACCTTATACTGAAGTATAAATGGTAATTGCCTTACAAAAGCTGAAAGTTACAAAGAAAGCTACCTTAAAAGCAAGTGTCAAAAAAAAGTATCTCTAATGAGTTTAAACAATCCATCTTGAGGAAGACGTTTCAGAGAAGGACGGGCACAGATCAAGATTCCTGAATATTTTCATAATCAGCAGCATACTCCTCATCCCGTGTTTATATAGAGCCAGAATCCTACACAGAGCTTTACAGAGTGCATGGATATCCTTCTGATGCCATGGAGCGTCTGAATCCCACCTGTTCCTGGACCATTGCTGGGGGGTGAGTGGATTATGTGCTGGCTTAAGAAATCTAACATTTTCTAGAATGTACAACACAGCTGGAAAAATGAAGTTCTGGACAGAACCCAATCTTTCTCTCTTGCTTCTAAAGTCTACTAGTTCCACTACAAGTTGCCTTGAACAAACCTCACAATTCTTACCATCAACATAATTGGTTGCTCAAGAGAGTCAAGGTCTACACAGAGAAAGGGAATAGATAGTTGCAGTGGTTACACAGTTATTTCAGTGGCCAGAAGGGATGTCTGTAGTTGTTTAAGTTGTGTGTAGGTGTGCAGCTTCCATAATGAAGGGGGGGGGGGTGTGGCCCCCCTGTAACAGACAAATAGGAGAAAGGACATGAGACTCACAACCTAGTGCAACAAAGAAGACTTCGGTCAATGATAAAATAAAAGATAAAATACTCGCATTAAAGGAGGTAGAGTGTAGGTTTAGCAAGAAGTGATCTCTTTGGCCATGCGGTTACCAGGAACTGATGCCATCCTGCTAGCCACACAGCCAAATGAATCACTCCTTGCTAAGCCTGCACTCTACCTCCTTTAATGTGAGCATTTTTATCTCTGACCATTTACAGTACTCTGATTTTTTTGCACTAAGTTGTGCGCCTTGTTTCCTTCTTCCTATTTATCTACACAGCCTAGTTCAGGAGACAGTTAGTGAGTGTGTGTAAAAACCAAGTCTATGAAAGCCATTACAATACAGAGATAGATAGTTCAGTCCGTAAGTTGCCAATGCTGGGCTCATACGGTGTTTGAACGGGAAAAAAGGAAAGAAAATAACAACAAAAGTTACGTCTTTCAGTTCAGGGCAGGGGTTGCATCTCAATAATATTGATACAAATAAGTTAGGTGTTATGATGAAGACTTGTGACTTTCACTTTTTGGCTGCTAGGGCAGGGTGTGTGTAATATAGCACTCCTGCACCAACAACCAGGGTGTATGTAGGCGTATAGGGAAATTGTGATGATATTAGCCTTATCTTTTATAATCCGACTACCCACAAATTGTGCCATCCTGATAAGTGGTCTGAGGTACCACGAAACGCATTATTATAGAATAAAGATCTTGTACACTAACTGACGGGCTCCTCCAACAGCCTTATTTTTTCTGGGAACCACCAAATAATCTTTCTTTGTGGTGCTATTAAAGTATGATGCAAGCTGGTATCTGAACTGGAGTGATGACCGAGGGGCCACTCTGCGTCTTTGCTCCCCGCCAGCCCTGCTGATATAAGAGATGAAGATAGAGATAGATGAACTCCAATCTGTTTCTCCCTGTGTGTGGAAGCTGCAATCACGCCACCGCTTCCACACACATGGACAAAGCCCTAGAGGGGAAACATTTGCAGCCGTTCCCCCGCAGAGCCCCTCTTCCCCCCGGATGTGTGAGGAAGATGACGTGATGTCCTGAAACAAGTGCTACTAGTGACATCTTGTGGCTGAAATTTGGTATTGCATCGACTAGATCCAATCGATTTTTTTCTGGTTTTCCTGCCTCTAGAAACTGGGACCTGTATGTGTAAACTTGAGTTTGGGCAATAGAACTCTGTAAACATTAATATTTTAAAATGGTGTATGCTTTTATCCTGAATGAAAAGGTATAGCAATAGTAGTTGTTTTTATTCAGGAAGGAAAAGATATGGAAATTAGAACAGGTTACAGGTGTAAATTAAGACAGGACAGAATAGAAACAAACAGCTTGGAGATTTCCTTCTATACTTACGCCTCCATTCTTCAAGTGGAAGTTCTAGATTGTCGTGTGAATCATCATATGGATCTGCTTCTGGCTCATCGTCAGAATCATGGAACTGCTCGAAGTATGGATGACATAAAGCATCAGTTGCTGTTATTCTTTTCTCAGCATCTAACACCAGCATTTTTTCCAGCAGGTTGACAGCTAAAGATAGAAACAGGATGAACACTAAATACCACTCCTACATAAATAAATCTCAGACTCTGAATCCACAAATCAAGCTTAGATATATGGAATATTAACAAAAAAAGCAAGCATAAAAACATGCTAGAAGCCTAGTGATAATCATTCCTTTTTACAATGGTTAAAGCAAGCAAGCAGTAAAGGGCAGGATAGAAATATATAAAAGTTCTTTTTAAAGAAATACCGGCAAATATTTCCAATTAGATTGCAAAGAAAGCTTCCAACACCACAATAATCCGCCTGTCACTACTGACCTTCAACTGTCTCAGGTATCTGTGTTTTCTAAATCACTGACCCGGAACAAGTATGCAGAGCAGAAAAGTTAGAGTGAAGTCAGAACACCTGATCTGCATATATGTTCAAGTTTAAGGACTTGGAAATTACAATTAACCTGTTAGAAACTTGTTCACAGTTCAGACCAAGTATTAAATACAAAACGCACATCCAAAGGTTACCTTTAGTCAAAGCTCAAGTTTACTATTGTGGTTTGCATTTAGCTTTGGCTGTCATGACACAGATGTTTGGTCACATGGAAAATGAGCTGCCTTCACATTTTTTTTTTTTAAGACGATTAAAATCCCCTCCAAAAATACTAACTTAACTTCCACAAGCTGTCCTAGAAGGCTTTTTGTTTATCCACTGTGCAGGGTCACTAAGGTTTAGTTTAGACAGTTGGTTGAGAATTTTGCCATTCCCAACCCGCCCAGGGATCATCTGTGACCTCCGGCCTCATATCTACGGCCCCATAGAACTCCATGTTAATGGAAAGGGCAATGCTTTTCCCTGCCCTCGTGTGTATGGAGGGCGGGGAAACTCCCGTATGGCAGGATCTATTCTGAATGTCTCAGCTGAATATCTAGTGTGTGTACAACTATATAGTATAGCGATCCAGCAGAAATCTCAGTCCTGGCTGTTGCAAGTTTCTGTACACATAAAGCATCTAATACTATGAATTGGAAGCATTCTTCTGAGGTTTTTTTCTTTTTTGTAAGTCAGCCGTTAACAAAAAGGTATCTCCACACTATATTAATTTAATTGTGAACATAACTCTTCCTTGGACTGTCCAATAATTAAAACTAATTAAATCAAATCTCCGGTCAAAACATTGTCCTATAGTTTTAGAGAGAGTGGAGAAAGGAGGGGAACCCCATTTTAATGCGGTCTGTGTCTTCAAAATGAAGATCATTAACATTTTAATTTAGAGAGGCAGGAAGACATAGGAAATGTATCTTTTTTTTTATTATTTGTACTAGTGTCATAGGGATAAAAACATTACGGGAAGAGGGTTCTAACCCATACCTACCCTTTTCAAAGATAAATGTAAGTGGTGGGTTTAGATAAGAGCACCCATTGAGTTTTACTAAAAAAAATTCTGTTCATTAAATGTTAGAAAATCGATTCCTTTTTACCTGAATCGATTGACCAAATTAATGCAACTTGCACATTATATCGATCGGACATGCTCGTAAATTGCACTTGAACATTCAAGTAACTAATTGGTTTTCTGGGTATTTCGATAGATTCGTATGTGATCGGACCATGGAGCATGCACACATGATCCAATCAGTTTTGAATTGATCACACTGTATAGTGGTACGATCGATCGATGGTAGACTGACAGGCGATATTTGCAATATTAAATTGATGGAACAAAAGTTAAGGTGTATATGGCTACCTTTAGGCTAGAGCTGTAACTGCAGTACTTTTTTTTTTTTTTTTTTTTTTTTAGTTCTCTGACATGTATGGTCATACCTTGATATACAGGTGGAAATTTGACTACAGAATATTTAGAAGGTCTCATTTAGTTTTACCAAACTTTGATTTGTAACACACGGCTTTACTGAACTAAACTGTTCAAAGAAAGAGGTGTCATTATTAGTTTTCCCATCTACCCTTATTCAGGAGAAAATCAGCTAAAATGTTAAGGTGGTCATACATGGGACGATTTTTCGTTCGATTCCCAATCACAGTACGCGTC
Organism: Ptychadena robeensis; assembly: GCA_036250615.1. Lineage (NCBI taxonomy): Eukaryota > Metazoa > Chordata > Amphibia > Anura > Ptychadenidae > Ptychadena > Ptychadena robeensis. The sequence continues at coordinate 71,843,114 of CM070034.1, read as the reverse complement.
GTCTGGAAATCAAACATGGCCACCCTTTCTTCAAGCGGGATCAATTGAAGAAAGCTTGATCGACCGGGGAACCAACATGTTGGTCCCTGTTCAATCGCCATTACTTTGGGTGGGGACCAGGGTGGTGGTGACGACGTCACAATGACATCACCAGGTCCCGCACCCGTGTATGGGGACCCCTCACTCTCTTGTCCAGGTGACAATGATCATTAGAAGACTCTCAGAGCAGTAAAACATTTGACAAGAAATCTGATGCTTCATCACACTTTCTAAATCTAAGAACATATTATGACTGGAGTACGACTTTAAAAATGTTCTTCTTAAATTTGAGGAGTCCAGAACCCAGTACCACATCTTATCATGCATAGTTGCCATTGTTAAATATATATTAAGAATAGACTACCACTTCAGACCCCTCTATAAATGAGTAATGAAGGCCACATAACCTTAATAGTGGACCTCTCCCCCAGTTATGTCTGTTATCCACCAACATGAAAACTATTTCAAATCTCATATCAAATTTAACACCAAAATTTCAAATTTTTCAACCTGAAGGATTTCTGGTTAAATCAGACAGTACAATGGAGAGGCAAGTAATCAAGGCGATGCTTTCACTGTTACACAAAAAGGGGTCTAAAGCAGGGGTCCACTTCTACCACCCGGAAAGCCTTTTATAAAACATAGTAATATGCCATTATTAGCTTTAAGCCAATGATATCTTAAAATGTTCTTATAAACAAAAACAAATGCACAATAAAAAGTGTTACCAAGAGGGTTTGCGTATCTCAACAATAACCCAAAGTCTTTCTTCTGCACCTTTGGGAGACTCTTGATATAATTTTTAGCCTGGAACACAACAAGCATTTAACTATTTAAGCGGTGCTTAATGGCCAATTTTTTTGTATGTAAATATAGCATTCAGATTATTCTTTACGCGCAACTAAAAACACAATGAATAATTAAGAATTAAGTGCAAAATTAGAACATGAACACACATACACACACACCAAACACACACTATTACTAATGGTTTATGATAGTGTATTCTTTAAGAATGTTGTACTTACATCAGGGCTCTGAAGCTTCTGAACAAAGTCCTGGGTAGGTGTCCCAGTAATTTTCATTATTTCTGTAAGCTGATCCAGATCTAACACAAGCTAAGGATCATAACACAGCAGACACCTGTCAGCCTAGAACACCAATGGACACTTATAGAGGTTAGACCATTCAACTAAGATATATCACCAACAATGTGTTTATATTCCAGATGTATTTTATTATAACTGTAACAGTTAGATCCAGGGATGAATAACCGGATTCCAAACACCAAACAAAAAGACGGCTTCTTGTCAAAGGCTGGTCCGCACTTTATTATTAAGAAAGTTGTAGGGAAATCTTCAAATGAAAAGAGGGGGATAACAGTATATTCCAGGGTGAATTTCACTAAGTTGTTGATGGAAAAATCCTGCTTGAAGCCTTGTGACCTTAAACCTGCTAGCCTACAATATATGCCTCTGCTGCAGTAAAATCCAAAGTGATACCAATCTTTCCCAAGCTATTTCTGAATCCCACTTATAGCTTTGTGAGAATAAAGGGAGACGTTCTATAATCAAAAACTACAGTAAGCAGCCAAGAATGACAATGCTGCTTCCCGATTGACACAGTATGGCCAGGAAACATCAATTCAGGAGGGTTATAGGTAAGATCAGCATAAGAAAATAAAAGTACAAAAATTTGGAAAATTAAGAGATGACAATTCTGACCACCTAAAGCTGTAGATTGGGATGGATCCCAATCTACAGCTTTAGCAGGGAACACACGCATAGATTTGGGCCAGATCGATGGCCGCTTCGAGCGCCGTGCTCGCTTACGACGTCTATCTGGCACATATCTAATGCGCCATCCCTGTTTTCGAGTGGGATCAAAAGACTGCTGAAAACCGCTACAGAATAATAAAACAACATACTTACCCTCCTCACTTCCTCATTCCCGGCGAAATCATATTTATTAAGGGCAGAGAGAAGCAGTTCAGCCCACACTTCAGGAATACTTAATTCTGAGCCACTAGATGAAGCTTCGATTCCATCATGTTAGATTCTGCAGATGAAGCTGCATTGCAATTCACACGAAACTACAGACTTCCTCCCAGCTGTCCCTGCTGTAAGGAACATTTTTTTTTACATATTGGGCAGTGGTTGCCTAATTATCAGCAGTGCTGCTGCCATGTTCGATTGCCAAACTTTCGCCGTGCACATTGATCAATCATTCAGGAACCGACACATGTGTGTCCAGCTTTAGTTACGGACCTGTTCAAATAAACCTACAGGCTGTAGCCTCGTTTAATCAGACTGGCATTTCTGCCTCCTACTAATATACACTCAGCGGCCACTTTATTGGGCACACCTTACTAGTACCCAGTTGGACCCCCTTTTGCCTTTAGAACTGCTTTAATCCTTTGTGGCATAGATTCAACAAGGTACTGGAAACACTCCTCAGAGACATTGGTCCATATTGACATGATAGCATCACGCAGTTGCTGCACATTTGTCAGCTGCACATCCATGATGTAAATCTCCCGTTCCACCACATCCGAAAGGTGCATTGGAGATCTGGTGACTGTGGAGGCCATTTGAGTACAGTGAACTCATTGTCATGTTCAAGAAACCAGTCTGAGATGATTCGGGCATTTGCACCCATAGAACTGAAGCTCACTGGATGTTTTCCCTTTTTTTGGACCATTCTCTGTAAACCCTAGAGATGGTTGTGTGTGACAATCCCAGAAGATCAGCAGTTTCTGAAATACTCAGACCAACCCGTCTGGCACCAACAACCATGCCACGTTCAAAGTCACTTAAATCACCTTTCTTCCCCATTCTGAAGCTTGGTTTGAACTGCAGCGGTTCGTCTTGACCATGTAAACATGCCTAAATGCATTGAGTTGCCACCATGTGATTGGCTGATCGGTAATTTGCGTCAACAAGCAGTTGTACAGGTGTGCCTAATAAAGTGGCCAGTGAGTGTATATATAGTGTACAGGACACCAAGGATGGGTCCTGGATAATCATTATCACCCATTTTTGGGATGTGTTCTCTTTTATGACCCCCCTTTCAGGGTTTAAGGGCTTGTTTTCACTACGTCTTTTCTCTATTGCAGATGCAATAGAGGTGTCTCCAAGATGTGGAAAAACGTCCTATACGTCCAGTGCAGGGAATCAGAAGAGGTCAGCTTATTTGATCAAGCAAAAAGTAATGGTCTGGGGTGGAAAGACAGATTTTTGTGTGGCTGAGGAAAGCTGAATTTCTGAAAAAAAAACACTGCTGCACGGTAATTTCCCCAGAAAGGACGTCTAAAACTGTAAGACTCCCGTTTGTTTATTTTCATTTTTGAGAAAGAAATTTTTGCTAAGCCCAGTTTTTGTTGCTTTGCTTAAATAAAACAGTTTTTGGACTGACCGGTGAACTAGAGTGTGGTGGTGGTGACGGTGTCCCCCCCAGTTCACAATAAATATATATTTTATAATTTTTAAATTACAAAAGTCAAAGTAATAATGATACAAAAGTAATAATAACAACAATAAAATTTTTACTTGCCAGCCAAAAAATTGTGGGCACCCCTGGTCTAATGAAATGAAGGAATTAATAACTGAGGTTTGTTATACATCTGTATTTGTTGAAGTTTCAGTTCAGCTGGTTTCCTGTGACTACGAACAAATGTAAAACCTACATTTCTAGTTTAGCAGTTTGGAATAAATGGCTCTGTACCAAAAAGGCTATATTTGCACTGTACACCAGCGGTTTCTGGCTGATGGGGCGAAAAGGAATAATTTGCATGGCTCCACCCACTGTCCCAAAACGAAGGCTTCCACCTAAAGTTTTGGGATTTGTGCTGGATTGGGCCGTGTAAATACCTTCTGTTTTAAGAAGGCTCGAGTTGAGGGCTTTTTGATTCCTTTCATCCCTTCTCACCATAACCTTCACGGGTACTTCTCTTTGTTCTAGCTTAGCTTCAAAAGCTTAAAAGTAAATTGTCCCTAAATTAGTCCTTATTTGGCATTCCACCACAGGCAACAAAAGGGTTGGATTCAGTATCTTGCACATACATATAAATACTAATTACAGTTTCTCTTACAAGAACACTGATTCCCTAAGTGACTTTGAAGAACTTGGATAAGAAAAAAGAGAAAGTACATTTATTTTTAGCTGGGAGAGATTTTAATTATCTTTCTAAGAGCACAAGTGCTTTCCTAGTTTTAAAGGTACACATACAGCAAGATCAATAAACGATTGTAGTGAGCTCTCCAGCTGGGTGCGTGCTATGCTTTTAATGGTACACTTATACATTCCGCTTTTCGCTTTGTATGTACATCCATCAATGCACCATTTCTAGAGCTTGCAACAGGTTCCATCCGAAACACAATGCACAGAATCACCTAAAGCATATCTTAAAAACCATGAGGCATCACATGACATTTGATCAAGCTACCATTTAGAGAAATACAGATCTGAAAATGCTTTATTTACTTAGGTGTGGTCTGTATACAAGTAGGTAAATAATAAATATAGAATTCAGTAATTGAAATGATAAATAAGTATATAAATAACATTTCCCAATAAAAGAAGAACTTTTAACAGATGTATACTCAATATGTAAAAATACATATGTAAAATTAAAATTTGACTTACCTCTGAGCTGGTATGATGGTGAGTTAGGGCTCCACGATCCTAAAATAATGTACTTACCTGCTGTTCCGTGGAAACGTATGAGAGGTTCCGTATTTATCTGCCAGGCTTCTGGAGGTTAACTCAGGGCACAACATTGTGAATGGCCACTGGGGGAGTTCAATGGTTTTCTATGGGAATTTTCATCAGTGTACTTTCAATGGAGAGCTGAGATCACAGAATTACCTGGCAATCACAGCGCTCATATGACATGCTGCCACAAATCACCAGAGCCAGGTAGAGAGGACGGGCTGCGAGGGATCTTCTTACATTACTCCTTACAGGTAAGTTTTTTTATGCATTCCTCCCTATTATCGGCACATCTAGTGCCATTCATGTAATGATCATTTTCTAGGGGTAGGTCTGCTTTAAGGATAAATCATTGTGCATCTTGCCCCAACGGATTTGAAAAATATGTTGAATAATTGCAAAGCGCACTGTATGGATGCAGTATCAGTATACAATGCAGCCACATATCCAATGCACAAGACAACTGTCCGTCTCTTTTTCCTACTATGGAAGCATACTGCTGCATTGATTACAACAAAGGGAGGAATGCTCATCTAGATGCCACCAGACTACCAAAAAAACATGTTTAGTAGAGTACTGAAATGGCCTGAAAACTTTTGAACAGCAAGTTTCAGTTGCAAACGCAGATCACAGTTTACCTTTAAGATCATAGCAATAAAAATGTTATAATAATGTTTAAATTAAATGCAATTAGGAAATAAAAAAGAAACCAAATTTAGAACAGAAATAAAAAAACACAAACAAGGATACGGTCATTACCCTTAAACAGTGGACGCCCGGTATACATTTCTGCCATGATACAGCCAACAGACCATATGTCCACTAAAGAAAAAAATATATATAAAAAAATGGTTAGTTCAAGGTCCAGTAGATTATTATGAGGATAATATTGGTAGCTGCAAAACAAAAGAAATACAAAAATACAGATTATGGAGTCTTACTTCAAGGTAAACCTAATCTAATAGTAACAGAAAAATTCATATCAATCGTCAAACCAAAGCCCATGCTAAACTTACAAAGCTGCATTAAGCATACATAGACATAATAGGCCAAATATGAAAAAATAACATGGTAAAGCAACCAAAATGTTTTTGAACATCTTCTCCAGCATGCTGAGAACATATAAAAAATGTACAGGTGGAATGTGGAACGCAGGTGGAATTAGAAGTCAAGACCAAAACACTTATAAACTAGTTTTAACAAAAGGAACCAAAATTAATCTCTACAAAGCTCCTACAAACACATACACTCTCAAAGCTGAAATATCAGATACTATATTCTATAGGTGACACTCTGTGATTATAACTGCAAAATGCCTGCCCCCTAAACTCACCTAATGTACTCCATTGCAGTCACACACCCTATTATACGATCTGCCGAAAAAACAAAAAAAAACAACCCACCTTACCTGTATTGTGTAAATCCTGATTCTGCCAGATTGCTCCATCACCAAGATCAAGATGACAAACTGCAGCGGCGAATGCAGCTTGATACAGAGACAGACAGTCAGAAAAGGACAAGTCAGTAACTTTATCTTCTCCCTATACAAACCTCCGGAGATAGGTTTTCACAGTTGAAAACCATTATCTAACACCATCTAATGGCCACTCATCCCCATTATAAAAAAAAAAAAAAAAAAAAAAAAAAAAAAAAAAAAAAAAAGAAGAAGAGAATGATTTTTTTTTATAATGGGGAGATTTGGGGGCGAAATAATGGGGAGAAACGCGAGCGCAAGGAGATTAATTGCCTACGTGGGAACAAAGCCATAATTGAGAGGATAATGTCTCTGACATCATACTGACAACAAACTATGGTCATGTGGCCCATTTAGTTATTGATCTGGCCCTCTGCACATTCACTGCAATGGGAGGAGATAATGCCTAGAGGGGTCTGATCAGCATGTGGTTGATTGTGCTCTATGATCATGTGTTCACGATAGGTATGCTTTTTTATAGTTTGATTGGACAGATCATGTTAATTTATATATAAATAGTTTATTTATAGTAAATCGGCTGCTGATCGAAAGCGCCCTTCTCTTAAAGCGTTCCTAAATCGGGCCATGAATTGGCCCACAAAACGATCTAAGACATTACAGACATGTCTCTAATGTTAAGATCGATCTCCAAAGCAAGTGCCAGCACACAAAGGTTGCGCCGCTGATTATCGGCACAACCGGCCGTGCGTGAGAACTTCATCATGGGAGATTAACAAGAATTCTAAACTTGTATGGGGGGCTTAAAGCAAAGGCAGATCGTTTAAAAAGGTCTTCATAACTTTTGGTACAACTAAAGTTGATGTTACAAAAATTGTGAGGTGATATCTTTTATTGCATTAATGCTGCAGTAAAGAATAAAGCTTTTCTGCAATTTGTACAATAAAGAAGATGCTTTTGTCATGCATTTGCATAGGGATATAGTATTTATATATATCACGTAGTTGTAATACCTAATGGCATATATATATATATATATATATATATAAAGCCATATTGTTTTGTGTCCTCCACTGTGCAATGTTCCAAGGACAGTTAC
>CM070034.1:71811459-71835734 GCA_036250615.1 Ptychadena robeensis | reverse complement strand
GTAACTGTCCTTGGAACATTGCACAGTGGAGGACACAAAACAATATGGCTTTATATATATTCCATTAGGTATTACAACTACGTGATATATATATATATATATATATAAATACTATATCCCTATGCAAATGCACAACCCTTCGCTCAAGTACTTAGAGGTGTTCATAAAAAACGAAAATCAGACAACCCCAGAAACATGTTTGTATTAACAATTCTAAGGATCCCATTTTTATACTGTATAACCAGTAAATGTACAGGTGTTACAGTCATTTTGTCAGCACAACCACATTGACTGCCTTATGTTCCATGCACTGTGTTTTTCAGAGAACACAACAAGGGGCATCAGTATTTTGTGGGGGGTTTTCTGCACATAGATAAAAGACTATTTTGCTAAATTTCAATGCTGGAAAAAAAAAATTTGTTGTGGGAGTGAAATTAGACATGTTTGTAGGCTGGTTCTTCAAAAAATGGAGTTATTGTGAGGCTATGTATAATAGAGATAATAATGCAGCTGCGGCAGGAGTTGTGCCGAGGGCATAGAACAAGGTTACAGCAGCAACAGACATACTGAGTAATTCACGGCGGGAAGTAAGGGAGCATACAATGATGCATATTTACGTAGGAATTCACATTACATACCTGAATAATGCTTTTAAGTGGTGGCCCACCTGTTGTTTATGTTGTCAAGATTATATAATAGGCCGTGGCATATTTCAGCTATATTACACTCAGCACAGCCCCGATTCTTTATAGTTACTTTAGCTTCACTATTCATGTAACTGTACTGCTTTATATATAATGCTTCGAGCATATGTTCACCTTATTTATTAAACAGTATTTCCATCAGTGCAATAGGTTGCCATTATGCTGCTGAACCCTCATATTGTCTTTATTCAGCACACATGCTGGGAAATATGTTAGTCATCGTTCTATTCAGTAACTATGTTTTCTTTGAAACAAAATATTTCCTCTGACATAAACAATCTGTAAAGTAGAATTCTAATTACTTGTAATACATTTAGTTTCTAGTTTATTGCAAAGAGGACAGCGTCAACAGAAATGAAATGCATTGTTTTTAGTCAAACAAACCAAAAGGTAGAAGCTTATTCACAATTCAGCTGGAATGTTTGATTACTTGTGAAGTTTGAAATTTTAGAAGAAACTTCTAGAAACTAGAAACTAGAGAGTTTGGAGTTAAAGTGATCCCCTTTATTGGCTAAAGGTACCCATACACGTTGCGATTTTTCGTGGACCGATTCGATATTCGATTTCGACTCCCGATTTTTGCTTTACTGCTATTTTTAAAAGTCGTCGGATGCACGATTTTTCACCCGATTTGTCACAGGCCGACCGACCAATCGGCCAGTTGTATCAGGAATCTTTTAAACGTCTCTTTTAAATGTGGCCGACCGACTGAAAATTATGGGCATCATCATTCGGGACCCGATCGACTTTTCGGCCGATTTTCTAAAAACAGCATCGGTCGGACTACATTTGCATGTTACGAATCCCGAACGATCGACCTACCCGACCGACCGGATTGGTCGGAAGGGCTAAAATCGCACGAAAAATCGCAACTTGTATGGGTACCTTAACAGAAGTCATTAGAGAAACAAGCTTTTGGGATGTCTCAGATCCCTTCTTCAGACTTAAGCCAATAAAGGGGATCATTTAAACTCCAAAGTCTCAATATTCATCGATGGCTAACATGGTACAAAACTTTACTATTGAGAAGAAACTTTAAAAATTGTTTAATACAGCTCCCTATCATTGAATGATAATGAGGTAAAGGCTGTTCACATTGCAAAGTCCATGTTCAACCTTAAGGTAGCCATTAAGGTATAAATCTTCAAACCATCTTGTGCAATTTAATTATCTACTGTCAGTCTAACTAGGATTAATTGCACTACCACACAGAGTGATCGATTTAAAACAAATTGATTCCTTTACTTTGATTTGTATTCGATTGGATACAATGGAGAATGCACACCAATCTATTGATCGAAATACCTATAAAACCTGTCAGATGCTTGTACGATCAACCAACATGTCCAACCACTGCTCGATCGACTTTATGTTCGATCACCTTCGGTGGATTGTACCAGGAATGCAGGAATCTATTTCCATTTGATCTACTTTTTTGAGGCTCAAACGGAAAGATCTGTATGGGCACCTTTAGCAATACGATAAATCTGCATGCACTCTGTATATCAAATGGTATGCAAAGAAAAGACCATTCTTGCACATGACTGTTTATTCACAGGAAATTCAGCTTTATCTCATGAATAGGTGGATAAAATAAAATGTTAGAAAGTTACATGTTTTTGTAAACAATTAATTTTTATGTGAATTAAAAAATAAATATAGGTATTTAATTCAGACCCATTGCTGCAGATGTAAAAAAAAACTGTCAGTATTTAGAAAACATTTGTAAAAGAATTGGTTGTCCTGATGAGCTCAATGCAAGCAGGTGAAATACAGTCAGAATATGTCACTTTTACTGTAAGGATAGCCATACGTGGGTGGATTTTTCTCTTTGATCAAATCAGTAAAATCAATCATTTCATCTGATCATTTGAATTTAATTGACCAGTATGTTTAAAATTGATCAGATTGAAAATCTTTAAAATCGATTGTACAAGTATCGATAAAATTGTACAAGTTAATCGAAACATAGAAGAGCTCCATGGGGGGAAAAACAACAAGTAGTCTGGCCTACATACATAGATAAAAAGTTGATGCATGCATGGCTAGCTTAAACCTCACCTGAACCCACTTCATCTAGTTTATGTCCCTTGCTGGTAAACTTCCCAATTTACAGATGATCTGTCAAAAAACAGGTCATCATGTCCCCTTTACCATCCTTAACTCTTATTCATAAAGCCCCAACATATTTTATAGCACTGTACATTAAATAGGAGTGGAGATGCAACACAAGCTATTACACATGTACAGACTTTGACACAGGAGGCGAAGAGGGCCCTGCCTAATCATGCTTACAATCAATCGGGCTAACAAAGAAGTAGGGGAACAAAGTATACAATAGGGAGGGGGATGGGACTGGTGAAGTTAGGAATGAGAAGATGGGTAGTTAAAATGGTGAGTTTTTAGGGCTTTTTGAGAGTGTGGGGGGTCACCCTAAATAAGTCTTGAAGTCAAACAAGTAACGTGATGATCAGTGTCAGTAAAGGAGCGGCACCAACCACCGTCCCTGACACAGTAAGCACACTCACAGCCTCCAACAAACTCGTCGCAGGGCAGAGTGTAAGTGGAGAACGTCTGGTCAGAACAGCGACTTTCTAAACTACAAGTCCAAACATCGTCAATTCAATGCTGCCCTTACTATTGCAAAGCAGAACTACTTCACTACACTCATATCATCACAACATCCCACCCTCATTGCCAACCAGCCTACAGAGCTATGTTTTTACCACTGAAAACAGGTACTGCAGTTCCCTCACCTCCACAAGACTCTATATCTACAACGGATTATAATATGGCAACTGCCACAGATGCGAGAACAGCAGGTTAGCATAATGTTTAGGATTTTGGAGTGCTTCTCCATCATTGTGGCTTTTTTTGTTGTTGTCCTTTAAGTCTTTAAGTCCCAGGTGCCCAACCTGCGGCCCTCCTCTGTCCCTGAACCCTAACTGTTAATGCATAGGGCATATGAACTCGCCTGTTAACGATCCCCCCTTTGAATCAAAGGTTATGTGCCCAATAAATAAAATCAAAGGCTTTCATGATATGTATTACACAAAATGTGCATTACCGTATCAGTGTTCCCTCGTGTTTGAAGTATCATTTAAAACAGTTTTGTGATTGAAAAATGAAAACCAATGTCTTTTTGCTATACCTGCTGTCATTATAAAATGCTTACACAAGTCAGTATAGATTGAAAATGTTATGTGCAGCCCTTTAGTGCTGCCGAGGGCCGCACTTGAGGCCCTACATATCAATTCAGTTGCCCACCACTGCTTTAAGTCATATCTTCCCTGCAAGGGTTTTCCACTGTAAATTGGTGGAAGCATTTGGAAACAACCGAATCTCAGCTCCAAAGTGGCATACCATGTAAAATCCATGAGCAGGTCTAAAGTGTATTGAAACATGAGTGAGAAAACTGCTACGCTAAATCAATAACTGCAGAGATCCAAACCTCATGGTATTGCCTTGAGAATGTTAAGCATCATGGAATGGGGTTTCATGCAGCTGCATGGAAAATGTTACAGTACCAATGGATGCCTGTGTGACTGCATTTCCCAATATTTGGTGAAGGGACAATGGTAACAGGCTGTTTTTGGGGGGATATGCTTGGTCCTTTAGTTTAAGTAATTAATGCTCCAGCATACCAAGGTATATTAAACTATTGCTGCCAAATATGTGGGAACGGTTTGGGGACGAATTTTTTTCTGTTTCACTATTACTGTGCCTCAGTGCACAAAGCACAGTCTTTAAAGACATTGTCAGATGATTGTGACCACGGGGCCCTGATCTCAACACTTTTAAACACCTGAATGAAGTCGATGAGAGACTTTTTGTACAATATCAGTGTCTGGCCATTTAACCAAAAGAACATTTGTTAGGTCAGATATTCCTACATAGTCCAAAATCTGGTGCATACTTGCTCTTTTTGTAAATTTAACTAACTAGATCTATGCCACAATTTTATTGATGAAGTCTAGTAAACTGAACCTTGGATTACACAGCCAGCCTTTTTGGTATTACCATACAATGTGACTAAACTTCCTTTATTTTTATTATGGGAATAAGGTAAGCTTAACCCACCTGTCTTGCCACGAGAGAAAGGCTTTTTACACTACATAGCAATGCATATGGTATGCAATGCATGTTGCCTAGCACATGCAAGTATATTGAAATTGCAAATGGCAGCACAACCAAATACATACAACAGACTGTAATAAAATGTTTTCCTATGGAAAACCTGTTTACAACCAGTGTTGTTTGCAGCGCTTTTAGTGTGAAAGAGTCTTAACACCAGAAACTCCATTAATGAGCAAGATGGCAAATATCTGAGTATACTGACTGACATAAAAATCATCACCTTCCCCACAATCTTTTACAAGTATTAGGAGCCTAGCTACACAATTGAACTGTGGTAACAGACACTTTCCAAATAGTACTGCAAAGCACATAACAGAATGTTGGAATATGGTGGTAACCACCACCACAATATAGTCCCCAAAAGCACAAACAATTTAGATATGCAACACAACTCACTAACATCATAAAAACAAAAACCCACAAACTGTATTGTATTACCATAAACCTGTAAAATGATAGTCCTAAAACTAATGAGGACCTTATTGGTATAAAAAGTATTGATGCCATTCCTTGGGCAGAGAGACAAATTAACAACAACACAACATAACACCCAATAAAAAAAAACTTGATTTATATGACCTACTTTCCCAAGTAAGGAACATTATGTAATAACATTAGCAATCTATAAGCCGCTTGTTCAAACAGGAAAGCAGACTTTATGATGGGTGACAGTCTGTTCGATCTAGCCCAAACACCATACCTGTCTGTGTATAATGCATCCAATTGAGAATCACCTCTGGGGCTCTGTACCATCTGGTCACCACATAACCTGTCATTTCACTGTCTGTATGCCTTGCCAGTCCAAAATCCAGGATCTGTGAACATATGCACGTAATAATTATCAGGACAACAGCCAACAGTTTGGTGTGGGAGGAAGCATTAGCTTAAAACAAGGAAAGCTAGAGAACAGTGACGCAGGACATGTGGGCTTATCAGCTGATCAGTATTTTCATTAGGTACATAAACAGATACTATATCCCAAGGCGACACAAATGAGAACAAATGGAAATGTTTACAATAATGTGTTGCAAATCACATAATGCATCAGAGAAAACTATACAAAACTTTCTTCCTGTGTATAAGCAAGCATAAAGCCCCCCCATACATGCTTTGATTTGCAGCCCATCGATCTGCCATGAAATCAGAATCGAAAGTGCCCTCCTGAAATCGACCTAGATATAAAGGCATAGAAATCGCTCTAAGACATTATGGACATGCCTGTATTTTTTTAGATTGATCTGCTTACTTTGGAAGGAAATCCAAAGTAAATGCCGGCACACAAAGGATACACCACCAATTCTTGGCATGACTGGCGGTGCGTGATGACACGATATGCCGGGAGATTGACAGGAATTAGCGGCGTGTATGGGGGGCTTTAGTCATAACATACATCAGTCAGGCAGAACACAAGTATTAGAATAATAGGAATACATGAAAGTACAGTAGAGAAGATCCCTTTAAACGTTAAACATAAGGCGTGCATAATTACCATAACCTTAATGAGCATATGCTTTTCTATTTCCTCATCAGATTTAGTGAATGTCATCATAACATTGTAGTTCAGGTTTTTTTTTTTTTAACTACTTATTCCAGCAGCTGTAGAAGTACATACAATGTCAGCAGGATCAAAAACCAGAGTGGTTTAAACTCTGTAACATCATGTAGCGTTGGTTTTCTAAAATAACTTGATTGTTTCCAGCAACAGTTATTTTCCAAGCAGCCTTGTTCAGAACAATGTAGGATGGTGGTGATGGTGATGTGAGAGATATTACAGCTCCTGTTTGAGGAAATAATCTGCACATAGGTACACTCTTGTTGTGTATAGGAATACTATTGAAGCCAAGGGAAGGAATTGTCCATCATACAAGTATAATCTGAAAATTTCCCTTACAGAACAGACTCAAATTCAAAAGTGTAAATATGAAAAAAATGTTAGCAACATGTGCTTTCACAATAATCAAAGTACTTTTTCCATACCTTTAATTCACAATCTTCATTCACTGCCAGATTTCCAGGCTTTAGGTCCTGAAAATAAACACACAGCACAAGCATAATGGAGCCACTATTCTGTATAAAAAAAAAGAGCACAAGGCAGCTATCCCATGCTGTCAGAGTATGGTTATTCTAAAACAGTGGTTCCCAGCCCAGGGGCGCTAGAGATCGAAGGGGGGTGGGGACCATCAGTGGCATCTCCTGCAGCCTCTGACGGAGAGAGGCTGCAAGCTCTGCTCCAAGCTCCCCCTGTTTTCTGTCATGGGAGGTGCCAATCTCACACAAAGGGCCGGCCATAGCTGCACCGGGGACACAGCGATGGTGGGACGAATGCTGGCTGTGAGAAGACTTCTGTAAATGAATTGAGGCTAGTGGTTTATGATGTATGATAACAGAATTCACCTCGAGGTGATAAAACCTGCTGACCATGGAAATTCCCAGCTGGACTCGGCTGGTGAAATGTAAACTTTTTCTTGAGATGGTAGAATTTCTTTTTGAAAAATGTACTGAAAATCTGACTATGCAAGTTAATTACAAAGCCTCTGAACATGGTATCATCCCCACAATAGCTGGAGACATAAAGAAGGGTTGTGTGCATGCAAATTATGGCTCCCATACATGCACAGATATTAGCGGCCGACCGATTAAAAACAATAAATTTTTAGACCAGTCGACTGAAAATTGGTGCATGCCCACATGGACCGATCAACTAAATTTGATCGTAATTGTGAAAAAAAATCAATTAAAACATGATCGGACATGTCGGAAAATTTTGATCGGTTGAGTACAAATGGAGTACAAATTATTTTGTAACCGACGGATTTTGATCGTTCTGGATCATTTGCATACTATTACTTCATTATCATCAAATGACCATGCCCTCTGTATACAGCACTTCTGATTGAAAAAATAATCCCCTGATTAAACGATCAATTTAATTTACGATCAAAAATTTGAAAATCCATCAAAAAATTGGTTATTCCATTTGGAGTATATTTTATTTTCCATCAATCAATCTCCAATTGTACGATTGAAATAAATTGATCGTTTTTAGTCTGTCGGACACTAAAATCTGTGTATGTTTGGGGGGCATTAGGAGAGAGGAGGTGTTACCCCAGGGTGGGAGCGTTGTCACACCACTTCCGGGAACATTTCTTTTAATCCATGTATGAGGGTAGAAGTCTGGCTTGTCTTGGACACAAGCAAGGGTGGACATAAGGAAAAAAGGCTGGGAACCACTGTTCTAAAATATATTATTAGGGTGTTCATTATTGAAGTAGGATTTCACATTCTTTATATCAATCCTTAATATAACACCAACATCCGTAAATGACACCAATATCGTTTTAAAGAACAATGGATACCATATATAACAAAAGTTTCTACCTTTCTGGATGTCTATTTCTACCTAAAACTAGGTTACCTTGTTACCAGTTTAGAGACCTTTATACAGAGAATAAATAGCATTGATGTCCCTCGGTGAAAAACTCAGTGTAAAAATTTATGTCAGGCAAACTGTTATATAAACCCATTTAGCTTTTGATTCAGAACGTACAATTAAAGCAATTAAAAGTTACCAAGATCGAACTGGTGCTAAGCAGTCACTTGAGGTGACATCCTCCCACAACAAAGAAATACTATTTAAATTGAATTAAGTCCAGCTTATTTTAGGTTTGCCTTTTTTTTAAAAAAAATCACAAAAGGGATTATTACTGTCAGACAGCGATTTATATCCTACAAGGGAAAGCAAATCAACACTGCACAGGGACAAGGGCCTGAAACAAGAGGCACTGAACATTTCAATGGGTCTCCCGCAAAACAGCAATGCCATAATATTTACCCAGTAAGCCTGCTGAATACTTACCCTATGGATAATCCCAGCTGAATGGATGTACTGAAAAGAGAAAAAGACAAAAATGTGAGCAGACATATTATAATACCAGAGGTCAAACTATGTAGAATTACATCTAGTAAGCATTTACATTTAAATAAATACATGGGGTGTCATTATGTCAACAGGTCTAAAAAGTTTTGCAACTGGAGTTCATTCACTTCAACAATGAATATTGATCACTTTTGGTTTCTGTTGAATTTTAAAATGCACCCAACATCTTTAAATCATACTTTTACCTAAATGTTACTAGTAAAATTATCAAGAGAGGAAAAACAACACAGAATTTGTTCACCTATAATAAAAATACACGTACATCTAATTTTCTAGATATTACCACTGTGTGTTTATAATTTATCTTATTTAAAGAGGTTTGTTCTGTGTTATTGGTAGTAAATATGCAGCAAAGAATATTTTGGAGATAGAAAAGTAAGAGTGACACTAGGTAAGATATTTGTGAAATGGCTTTTCCTGCAAGAATAATTCCAAAAAACTTTTCATATAATTGTTCCCATGCATTTTTTAATGAGGCTCTAATTTTAAAATACCTGTTTTTTAGGGTTGGTGCATAAGATATCACAATTGAATTAATCACAACACATAATTTGTTCACCTATAATAAAAATATATGTACATCTAATTTTCTAGATATTACTACTGTGCATTTATAATTTATCTTCTTTACAGAAATTTGTTCTGTGTTATTGGTTATTGGATAAAGAATATCTTGGAAATAGAAAAGTAAAGCAAAGTAAAGCAAGTAAAAGGGAAAAGTAAAGCAAGTAAAGGGAACAAATGGCTCAATATTGGAGCCATTCGAGGCTTCCTGCAGCGCGATTACATTATCGCACTGCTGTCAGCAGTGCTGTGTCTCTAGCTCCGACGATGCTTTGCATGGAGACCCGCAGTCCCCATGCAAAGCAATGGACATAGACTGTGGTCATGTCATGTCTGATACCCCTGTTTTCAATCAATCCCGCTCTAAAACAGTGATGGCCGTGAGCGTTCATGGCGCTCGAAGCAGCCATCGATCTGGCCCATATCTATACGTGGGTTCCCCTGCTTAGGAGTGACACTAGGTAAGACAACTGTGAAATTATTTTTTTCCTGCAAGTTTAATTCAAAATAACTTTTCATATAATTATTACATATATTATTATTATTTAATGAGGCTCTAATTTTAAAAGGCAAGTGCATAAGATATCACAATTAAATGAATTTTCAGCACAATGGATACCATAGTGAAAAGCAGTTTAGAATAATACAATATATGTAGATCACACAAAATACTCTAAATGTAAATAAAACCCCATTGCTACTATTTGCGCTTTAATCATTTTACTGATGGACCATAATAACAAACATCACAACTATTATGAACTCAATAACAGTTTATATATGCGCTATTCAACAATGCCTTGATCACATAAGGAAAGCAATTAAAAAATCCACTAAATTGGATAAGCAGAAGAATGGCATTCCCATGTCTGTATGTATGTATGTATGTATGTATGTATGCATGCATGTATGTATGTAATAAAAATTCCAAAAATATTGTTCACAAGAATGTTTTTTATGGCTTTATGAAATAGCTTTACCATATCAGTCTGGTTGTCCTAAACACAACTCTTTCTTCTTCTTCTTAGAGAGGGCTTACACATTATAGTCACAGCCAAATGAACAATAGGAAACGACAGAAATAATGACTGTGTCATGTGGACAGAACATAAGGTTATAGA
Organism: Ptychadena robeensis; assembly: GCA_036250615.1. Classification (NCBI taxonomy): domain Eukaryota; kingdom Metazoa; phylum Chordata; class Amphibia; order Anura; family Ptychadenidae; genus Ptychadena; species Ptychadena robeensis. The sequence continues at coordinate 71,825,271 of CM070034.1, read as the reverse complement.
CAGTAACAGAAGTAAGACACACTATGTGTAGCTATGAACAGATGGAGTATTTCAGGACACACTTCAAGGCTTATTTACTGCCCAGCTCGCACAAGTGCCTTCCTGATGGTGACTTCATAGCTTCCAGAACAGACTTAATAGATAGCCAACTATTAGATTACGCAAAAATAATAATTGTAAAAATAAAAGAAAAAAAACCATCAAAACTCCAATTCCCAGTATTAGGCTGCTACCAGCGGATATCTGCAAGTGAAATGTAATTATTCAAGCTTCCCCCTCATACTTGCCACATCTAAATCAAAGAACAAAAATGTTTACAGATGGCAGGTTGCCAGTCCTGTGGTTGCATTCTTTTTTTAAATCATAGGTAAAAAATATATGTTTCCAGAAATGCACAATTCTAATCACTTCTTAACAAATGAAGATATTTTCATTCTGAAAACATCTGATCTCTCCAAAACCCATTCAATGAAGAAAACCAAATAGTGCAGTAATGTATAACTAAAGACTGGAACTTTATTAAAGATTCAGATAAGGGGGGGCGTGGCTACGACGGGCATGTGAGCGGACGCGTCTCTGAACACAAAGCTCCATACCTGTCCTGTGATTATTCCTTCCCCGGGCCGGGTCTGCAGTGACTTCGCTCCCATCCTCTGGCAAGGTGCCCCTCACTCTCCGGTCCGGCTGCGGTGGGCTGCAGTGCGGTTTCCAGCGATGCACGGGCGGCACAAGTCCTTTGTTCTTCCCGCTCCAAGCAAGATGGCGGCGCGGCTCGCAGCAGGGGAAGGCCAAACCCCTTAAAGATGTGGCTGCTCGGCTGGGGTTTTTTTTGTGGTTTTGTGCGCTCGGCTGCCCCTCTGGATCTGCCTGCTCCTCTCCTGGGACGTCTCCCCTCCTCTGTGGCTGCGGCTGGGGTGAGTGCTGAGGCTGCTGGCATGGATGCTCCTGTCTCCCCTGCTAGCGCCCCTCCTTCTCCACGTGTGGATGGCTCCCCTGCAGACACCGCCCACTCTTAAAGAACTCACTGGTGGCCATTAATAATCGTGGCTCCTCTGGATGTGGGGGGCCTTTACTGTCCAGGTAGGGGGCTTGACACAGAGGAATTCTCCCTCCTGCGTCAGACCTACAGAAAATTAGAGAGGCGCACCACTTGAATTGGAGGTCAGGGTCTCTGGTGTTGGAGGACGCACTGCCCCATTACCCCGTGATACTCAGCGGGGCCTTGCAGGTTGCCACTGCTGCCACCACTAAGTCAGATTGACTTTGAGAACCGTTTGAGGGCGCAACAATGTGCGTATGTTTGGACTCCCTGAGCGTGCTGAGGGGCCTGACCCGGTGGATTTTTATTGAAAAAATGCGCTATTGCACCGGAGTTTGGCGCGGAGGCATTTACTCGTTTTCTTTGCGGTTGAACGGCACCACCGTACCCCTATGCGCCCCTCTCCCGCCGGGAAGTCCTCCACGTCCCTTCCTACTGCGATTCTTGAATTATCAGGAACCGTGAGCGTCTCCTGCGTGGCTAGAGAGCGTGGTGAAGTCCTGTTTAATGGTGTCCGTTTATCCTTCTTCCCTGACTTCTCTGCTGAGGTCCAGCGTCAGCGTGTCAAGTTTTGGAGATCAAGCGCCGCCTTCGGGCCCTGCGGTGCAATATGCCATGATGTACCCAGCCCGCCTGCGTATTACAGTGGAAGGTCGGTCTCATTTCTTACACTCCCCTGCGGATGCTGTTGCCTGGCTGGACCAGAATGAAGGGGCCCTCCGTCCACGGGACTAGCTGTGATCCTTTGTTCTCCTGAGTCGTCTGCCTGATGGGGGGGCCTCCTACTGGGGTTCCTTCTGTTGTCTCTTGGCCCATGTTGGTGCCCTCTCTTGTTTACTGGGGCTCTTGCCACTATGCCCCGGGGGACCATTCTGTGCCTTTTTTGTTTTCCTCTGAACTGGGATCTCTGAGTGCGCTTGGTTGGTGTGTCTGTACACGCTTCACTGGAAAACTGTACAGACTTCCGGCTGATCCCGGTGACTTTTTGCATTACTTTTGTTTATTGTGTTCTCTATTGTTTTACATGCCTCCCCACGGACTTCTGGCTAGGGTTCATTTCTCAGGGCTGTTTATTGTTTTTGCTCTGTGCCATGTGGGTGCTGGTGTGGGGTTTGCGGTTTTTATTGTTTATTTGCGCATGTGTATTCTAATGTATTTGCACTGTCCGATGTTTTTATGGTGTTGCATTGCCTTCTCCTCATTCTCTGACTCTCTTTTTCTTTTTGGTATCCCTGTTCTCTTTTTCCCTCCCCCCTGTGCCCTCCCTTTTTTCCCTTATTTGACTCTGCCTGTTATGACTAACACCTTTTGCCTGTTCTCACCTGGAACGTTCGGGGTCTTGAATAGTCCGTCCAAGCGTTCCCAGGTGCCTCTACTACCTACAGCGGCAGAAACCTGCCATGTTACTGTCTGCAAGAAACTCACCTGGTGCCCGAGGGGTTGTGTGTTGCGGAGGCGCTGGGGTGGGGGCCTCATACCATTCTACATTTTCTGCATATATTCTAGAGGGGTTTCTGTGTTAGTTCACGTTCTCTGCCATTTGAGATGCTGGATGTTCTTATTGATAATGATGGGTGTTTTGTTTCCTTCGCTGTAAGGTGTACAGTTTGCAATGTGTTATCGCGGCTGTGTATATTCCTCCATCCGTTTAACTTTCGGGTTCTTCGTGCACTGGTTCAATATCTCCAGGGCTGTCCCCAATCTCCCCTTGTTGTCCTAGGTGACTTTAATCAGACTCTGGTAGTGACTGGATAGACTGACCCCGTCCTTAGTGGTACCTCCCTCCCTCCTTCCCGTTTTGTTGCCGTTGTGCTGCGGTCGCATGGACGGATGGTCTGGCGTCAATGGGCACCCTGGTGTGCGTGCCTACTCCTGTTTTTCTAAAGCCCATATGTCCCTTCCGCATTGATTTAATCCTGGCCACGCTTAACAGCGTTGCCCTGGTGCACTCCTCGGCGTATCTGCCGGAATGTGATCAGTGACCATTCCCTGTGACTGCGCTGCTCATGGCCGGCAGTCGTCTGCCCTGCCCTAGGCTCCCATGGAAACTATAATCCTATACTGGTTAACTGGTTCATCACCCTCCATGATTTCGTCATTGTCACTAGCTTATCCCACTTTTTTGCAAGGCTCATACAGACTATGCCGATCAGCTTGTCTAGGGACACTCTGAAACGCTATCTTCGGGGTGTCTTTTATTTCTACGATTAAATCTATCAAACTCGCTCTAGGCGGGGCGAAGAGGACGCCCTGCGGTTTCGCCCGGTCGGCGGAGGAGGAGGAGTATATACAGGACCCCTGCCCTGCTACCCAGTCGCACGGGTTGGCGGCGCAGGCCCTTGTCAGGAGGTGGTTTTGTTCGCGTGCGCTGCACAAGCGCTTTTGTGCTGGCTGGTACTTTGAGGCGGGCGTGAGCCAGAACCGGCCACTTACTGGCTACATTGGTAAGGCGCAGGAAGCCCGTACTGTCATGGGGGTCTATGCGCTTGTGGATGGGTCCCTGGTCACTGAGACGCCGGATATACTGTCTGACTTTACTCTACTATTCGATCTCTATGCCTCTAAGTTGCAGAGCTCCCCTGAGGAAAGTTGCCGAGTATGTGGGTGGGATTGCGATTGCCGGTTCCAGTGCTGAGCATGCTCCTTGTTAGATGCTCTCTCACGGTTGCGGATATTGGAGGCAGCTGTGCCTCCTTCCCCAACAAACAAGGCCCCGGGTGCGGATGGTCCTGCCCATAGAGGTGTATAAACGTACTCAGCATACTTTCTCCCGCGGCCTGTTGTGTTCTTTACCTCGCCTTTGACTTGGGGTCCCTTTCCTGTATCTATGAATACTGCCAATGTGGTGCTCCTCCCAAGCCTGGTAAGGAGACCCCTAGAGCCCGAGTCTGTACCGTACTATTTCACTCTCACGGCCGATATTAAGATTCCTGGCCAAGGTCCTAGCTCTGCGGTTAAATAGGGTTATTTCCACGATTGTCCATTTGACCAGGACTGGTTTTATGCCAGACAAATCCACGTCTATCAAACCTGCGCAGGCTGTATCTAACATTCAGCTTCCTGGGATTATTAGTGGGGATAGGGCCCCCCATCCTTTCCCTTGACGCGGCCAAGGCTTGATTTGATAGCTGAGTGGCCCGTTTGTGGGCCAGTATTTGCACCGGTTTGGGTTTGGCCCTAGTTTCATCCGGTGTGGGTAGCGCCTCCTTACTCCGCCCATAGGGCGGCCATACTCCTTGCTAACGGTGCCGTTTACTTCCAGGTTTGTTTGGACCTTCATAGGGGTACTCGCAGGGTTTGCCCCCTGTCGCCCATGCTTTTTGCACTCGGCTATCGAGCCGCTGGCATGTGTGCTGCTGCGCGGGGGGATAGCAGGCTGCCGGGTTTCCGTTTTTTTATTTTAGGGGCATGCAAAGTGAGACTCATGCTATATGCTGATGATATGCCATTGTTTCTGGGGACACGATCCAAATTAAGGAGAAGGAGATCTTTACTCTTCTCGCTTCCCCTCGCTATCCCCCTCTTTATTCCCCCCCCCTTTTTTTCCCTCTTTGGGTATGTGGCTCGATTTGTCTTGTACTCACACTTTGGCAGGTTTTTTTGGTACTCGGGCCTCCGGATTGTTTGTATTTACTTGGGCAAGGTCGGCCCTCCTTCACCTGGATTCTGTGGTTTGTGGTGGTTGACAAGGGTTGCGTGCTTTCCCTTGCCGGGTTTTGTCGGTGCCCCTGGTCTCACAGTGTTTTAAATAACCTGGAGGCGCTGTTGGTTTCCAGGGGAACTGGACTCTGATTTGACGCGAGTTTTTATTTTTACCTGTTTTTTTGCTACCAGTTGTAGGCCCCTTGCTTTGCCCGGTTTTTCGGCGTCTAAGACCAGGCCTGGCACACAGCTACCCTTGGGGGTTTGCCGGTCGGGTTATACCTCATTTAAAATGATTTAAGGCCTTTTCGCCCCCAATCTCCTTTACCCACTTCATAACTCCCTCAGTGATTGTGCACTATAAAAAGTTTTTTCCGTGGTTGTTTAGTGCTTACCTATCTTTTAGGGATGCTGATTTGGCTAGATAGGAAGCGGCTTCCTCGTATTCGACTTTGGAGCAACTGAAGAAAGGAAGAGAACAAGGATGAGGGAGGGGATAGCTTTGAAAAAAAAATTTGGCATATATTATTTGGGATGCAATAAAGATGAAAGAAGATGGAAGGATGAGTTTTTGTTTGTATTTGTAGTTCTTTTTTATTTGTTTTTTTGATGTTTTATGGGGTTTGGTTTTCTTGTTTGTTTGCTTTTGATTTGTGTTTTTAGTTTGTGTTGGTTGTTTTTGGGTGGATTTGTGGTTTTGTTTTTTTCTTGTTTGGCAGCTGTGGTTGATTGGTGTTGTTGATTTGATTTTCAGGTGTTTTGGAGTTTATTTTTTTGATTGTTTTTTTTTTTTTTTTTTAGGTTTGTTTGTGAGGTGATTTTTGTTTGTAGTTGGATGAGTTTTTGTTTTTTTTTTTGTGTGGTTTTTTTTTGCAAGGGTTCGGCAAAAAAAAAAAAAAAAAAAAAGAAGAAATAAAAAAAAAAAAGCCCTCCGATTGTGTTCCAGTCCCTGGGTGTGAGCACTCCCTGTCCGAGAGCCTATGGTGGACTTGGTGGCACTGAGGCGCGGTACGTGCCCTGGAAGCGGGATCGTTCGGCCTTTCGGCTGCCCACTACCCGAACCTTTTAACCTGATGCACAGGACGTGGGCCCGTATGAAGAGGCCTTATGGTCGGCAGTATGGTCTTACAATTTTCCCCCTATTTGGTATTTGGGATATAAATCTGCACTACCGGGCAACTCCTGGTTTGCCCGTGTGCTTGCTAATTTTGTGCTGCCTTTGGAAGAACGGCACATGGGGTTCGCCTCTGCGCGCAGGTTAGGTGTGGAGGACGCTGCTCTGCTTCCCCTTCTCTACCCTTCAATCTCGTTTTTCTCCCCTGCTCCGTCTCTATGTTTTTTCTCTCCTCAGATCCGGCATTTGCCCGTTATGGTGCAGGCCCGCTCCACCTACTTTCAAGTCACCCCCTTCTCCTATGTTATGAATGTCACCCTGCACCCCCCCCGCGCCAGTTGGTCTCCTGGCCTATCGGTATTTACTGGACGAATTCTCTAATGGCTTCCGTCTACGGCGTGGTTTTGCTAATTGTTGTGGGATCTGGCCCCATGATTCTGAGTTATGGGAGAGGGGGCGTACTGAACAGGTACCAAGGGTTTTCCATGTGAATGTTGCTCACCGCCTCTCCCAACTGTTATTTGCATTTGCTCTGCGGTGTGCACTACCGCCTATAGAGAGTGTTTGCCCATGGGGTTTGCTCTCGGATCCGTCGTTGTACTCGGTGTTGGCTGCCAGGGACCATGGGGATCTCATTCATTTGTTGGTGGCGGTTTGCCCTCTAAATTCAGCTTATTGACGTTCTCTGTCCTTTGATTTTTTATACTTCCTCTGGTCTCAAGAGATTTACGATTCCCCCGGACCCTTGGTCTGTATTATTGGGTGTTGTCTCCTCGATGACGGAGAGGGAAGTCCTTTGTCCAATTTCTATCACAAAGTATTATTCCAGGCCCGAAGCTTATCCTGTCCACTGGAAGGGGCCGTTGAGCCTCCGGCGTGTTCGCTTGGCTTGTTGCCGTCGCCATCTATGGATTTAAGGTTAGAGAAATTGTGTACACCGCAGGGAGTTTGCCGATTGCTATAAGTATTCTAGGTGTGGGTTGATGGACCGTGATTGGGAAGGTGGCAAATGGATTTTAGATTACGCTGTAGACCCTGGAGTTCTTTCCCCCTTCTTTTTGAGTTGCTTTTTGATTGGTTGTGGTCTAATTGGTCTCATCTTCTGCCGTGGGTTTTTGTTTTACTGCCCTTTATGCTGGCCAATGCTGTTTTTTGCTTTCTGTATTGTATTTGCTTGTATTGAACCATCGGATTGTGGGGTTATATTGCACTGAAAAAAAGATTTTTTTTATACGCTGTATTTTGTAGCGCAATTTGTTTATAAAAAGTTGATGTTTTTTAAAAAAAAAAAAAAAAATAAGATTCAGATTAATATAAAGTATTGAGGCCCTGCTGACCATATCTGGCCCATTAAACTTTTTATTCCGTCCCTTTGTCACCTCGGTCCCCTGGCTCTCCCCTACTCATTCCCTAGAGCCTAGGTGCCCAAGCTGTGGCCCGTGGGCCGCATGTGGCCCTTTGGGCATTCTTCAGTGGCCCTCAGTCCTCCACTTGCGGCCCCCGAAGTTTTTGAAGTATCATTTAAAATAAGTTCTGTTATTTAAAAATGAAAAATAATTTCTTCTAGCTCTGGTTGCTGTAATTTCCACAATAAAACATGCTTATACAAATCAGTATAGATTGAAAATGTTATGTGCGGCCCTTTAGTGACTTGTGCACTTGTGGCCCTCCATATCAACTCAGTTGCCCACCACTGCCTTAGAGACTCTCCCCTACTCAATGCCTAGAGACTTCGTAATGTCACCATGAGGGGTATTTTTCCCAGGAATTTGAAAACCGTCTACTTTAGGGGGCGTTACTCTCTCTCCTTAGTTTCCACCCCGCTTGTGCAGATGATGTGCGGGGTGGGAAATTACTAGGGAGAGTAACGCCCTCTCCCTCCTAAGTTAGGCAGGAACTAAATAGGAGGGAGGGGACTTTAATCTGATACCGGAAGTGACATCATGTCCCTATTACTGGCTGACGAAATTGACAGCTATGGTGTAAATTTTTCTGTCTAGTCCCTGATGCACATCTACGGGGTCATAGCTGACATCAATGAGAAAGGACTCAGGACATCTATGCCGGTTAAAAAACAAAACGAAAAAAAGTCAAAACGAACCCCCCTCCCCCCCACAAATTAGTATTCTGTAATATATTAACATTTGTCAGCTGGGCTTAGATGTGCTTCAACATAAAACCATACAAGAACACAAATATAATCTTGTAACAAATCTTTTTACAAAAGACACTGTGTAATGGCTGGGTTGTCTGGGAATGTCTGGCCATACTTTAAGACAGTGGTGGCCAACTAAGTGGATATGGAGGGCCACAAGTGCCCTCAGCAGCACTAGGGCTGCACATACAATTTTCAACCTCTACTGCTTATAAAGGTTATGTGCCCCTATTCTCGGGTTATGTGCCGCAATGTATATTATACACCCCCCCCCCCCGTTCATTTGTGAAATAGAGGGAGCATAGGCACTCACCAGTCTGCTGATTCCCCAGCAACAATAGAGGAGAAGAGGACTTGCTCAGGCACCATCTGGTTCGTTGATTGGCCTTTATGTACGCCTATCATGTAAGTTTATCGCCTCTCCTCCTCTTCCCACTCTAAGAAGTTTCCGGGCGAGGACCTGTCAGCCGGGGATCGGTAGACAGGTGAGTTCTTATGGCCTATGCAATAACAGTAAGGTTTTGGGGGAGGACCAAGAGGGGAAGAGGAGAGGGACTTGCTCAGGCACCATCTGGTTCATTATTTGGTTTTTATGTACGGCTATCAGGCAAGTTTATTGCCTCTCCTTCTCTTCCCACTCTAAGAAGTTCCCGGGCAAGGACCTGTCAGCCGGGGATCAGTAGACAGGTGAGTTCCTATGGCCTATGCAATAACAGTAAGGTTTTGGGGGAGGACCAAGGAACACCCAAAGGGCCGCATGCAGCCCCCGGGCCGCAGGTTTGGCACCTGGGCTTTAAGATCTATGGCAAACTCAAAGCACTTGTTAATATAATATGTATATTGTACTCATTGACAACTATCTATAAAAAAACATGTTTTTACTTTGTGGAGGCAGAAATAGGTACAGTCAATTAATAACCCAACCTAAATGCCACACAATCTTAAAAATATATACTTACCTGTAGTGCTCTTGTCTGTAAAAGTTGCCATATTTAAACCTCTGTAGATGGCAACTTTCCATGGATGAATGCATTGCAGTAATGCATATGAGCTCTAGAGCCAACTAGGTAATGGCTTTCAATATTAAAAACATAGCTCCATAGGCTTGTAAAGGGGACACGATGATGTCTCTATTTTCCGACTGTATGTGTGAGAAGCTTTTGTGTTTCCTGAAAAGATGGGAGGCGCCATGTCTAAAATTCAGGATCATCTCATTACACACAAGTATTTTTTTTTCTTTAGGAAGTCAGAAGAGATGTTACTTCACAATGTCCTACAGACCCACTTTCAGTTACTGCAGCAATTAAAAGAAAACTGCTAAATACACAATGAGACAGACAGCTCCAAATGCCTTTATACAGAATACAGCATGTGGGGACAGGACTTGGAACAGCTTTGTTAATTGGAAGAACTGAGCATTTCAGACAAGCCTCAACAATACATTGGAATGTCCTACATATCCTGAAATGAGAACGATGAACCAAACTAACAAATTGCCGTAACTACAGAAGCAAATGGGAATAATATGTTAAGAATCAATTAATACACATCAAATTTGTTATTTTCAAATCATAGAACAAAAAAAGGTGTTGTATCTATATGTATTACAATAATGTTAACTACCTTATATACTCGGATATGAGCCAAAATTTTCAGCACCTGAAATGTGCTCAAACATTTAATTTGGCTTATATCCAGGTCAAGAAATGAAAATCGTGACATTTTGTAGGTGGACATGCCAATCATGCCATCATCACCAAATCTGATGGAGACGTAGAGAAGAGTTAAGGGAACATTTGAAAAACCTATTGCTCTAGCACACGTAGTTTTTTTTTTAAAATTAGGTTCAAAGTCAAGTCAAATTTGAACTTATTTTGTGCAAAAACTTGATAAGCTAGAGCAATACTTTTTTCTTTACAATGTTTCCACAACATCTTCTCTACATCTCCAGCAATTTTAGTGATGCGATATCATGTTTAGGGGCTACGTAATTTACTTACAAGTCTACTGAATTAAATAATAACATCTCCAAACAAAAGCACATTTGCGGTGTGTTTCGGAGCCTTAGCTGCTGCTTATTTCACTTGTTTGCCAGTGTATTAATCTGGAAAAAATATTCCGTTCTTGGAGAACTTAACAAATATACAGAAAGAAGGGCAACATTATTCCTAGTAAAAATAGATGCAGCTCAGCACAGCGTCACAGGGGCAGTGCTTGAAGGGTCAAAGTCACCAACAGGCCTAAGAAGTTTGGAGATCTACTCTCCACCAAGCAGTTTATAGTACTGTGGTCTGGTCATCTATAGACACAAGATATCCTTTTCATAGCTATGGGTGTTCCAAAAATAACATATGTTGCAAGGACCAAGGATTGACTACATGTGTAAAGCCCCCCCTGATGACGTCATCACGCGCCATTTAATGGACAAAAAAATGGGTAAAGATCGACTGGGTGCCGACACTTACTTTGGACAGGGATGCTAGTCCCCATCTAAAGTAATTAACCTCCCTGGCATTACGGGCTTTTGTGTGTGGGGAAAGGCAACGGCCCCTCCATTAGCATAGAAGTATATGGTGCCGCCTCCCCCTTTGTCGTCACTCTGTGAGCCTTCAGTGAAGCGGAAATGCTGCAGGCTCACGGAGAGCCAGTGATTGTGACCAATCCTGACATGCTCGCAGTTTGATCCCAGATCAAACAGTGCCCGTACTGGCTACAGGCATAACACCCAGGAGGTTAAATTGATCTAAGAATTATGAACATGTGGCTTAGATCGATTTGGCCGCGGATTTTGGCCCGAATTAGGCTTTTAAGCTTTACATTTCCACCAGATTTTTTGGCCAATTGGGTGAAGATATAAATGTATGTGGGGTTGCATGTGCAAATTTTTTCAATAAAGGTTGATTAAGAAAAAAAAAAAAAAGAATTGGTGTCAGCAGCCTCAAAAGTATCCTGTGATTCTCAACCTTCCTCATGGTGTGACCCTTTGAACTTACAAAAAGTGATGTTGTAAAGCCAGACAGCAACCACCCCCTCCTGTCCCTGGGTGCAGCGCTCAAATGTAGACCTGGTTTACCCAATCAACATTTCCAATTTTACTGATGTAGGAGCACCAAAGTTGATTAGAAAGCTTGTTGATTAGAAAGTCGCTATGCCCTATGCATTAACAGTTAGATTTTGGGGGCCACAGGTGGAGGACCAAGGGGGGCCGCCAAACAATGCCCAAAGGGCCACATGCGGCCCCGGGCCGCAGGTTGGGCACCTAGGTTGTAAAGTGTCACTTACGGTATTTGGAACACAGAAGTTCAAAAGAGGAGTGTTCCCTCCTATTTTCCCACCCCACTTCAGGGAACTTGCTAGCCCTGTCAAATAGTAATTCGACCCCAGAGGGGGTAGCGACCCAGAGTTTGAGAACCACTGCTGTATCGGGTCCTGGTATCTGGCCAATTCAAGGTGCAAAAAGTTTACAAGTACCTGACACCTCACTGCTACTGCCCCTTGCCTAACAGGTGGCATTTCTAGGATGCTGTGGGTCACAGACTGACCGCCAGATATAAACTGATCTATTTTAGCATCTTTATAAAATTTACAACTGATGGGGGCTGTCAAGAGTATGGCTCCTTTTGTCTTTCCATACTGATAACATATATCACTATAAAATATATACAGCGATTACAATAAAAAAACCCATAAAAACATTATACCAAAGCACACAAAAATAGCAGAAACAAAAGTACAAATACTACACAATTTAACAAAAGGATGTCTTAAGATAATATTGTCAAATGTAATGACAGCAAACGATGTTACTATGGAAACCATAAACTTGCTCGGTGTGCATGGCCATGAGCTTACCAGCAATTACACGACTACTGAACATTTATTTTTCCTGCAGAAATTAAGTTTAAAAAAACCACACAATTTAATATTACAATAAGTAACGTTTTCTGCCAGTGGCCTTGGTAACTTACATTCTTTCTTTTAAATTTCATTGTCACACAGAACCACAAAATGCCATTTTATTGCACAAACAATAACATTCATGAATTCCTCGGCCAACACTAAGCTTTCCAGAATCTGTTCCCAAGGTTTCCAGTCGTAACATTCTAACATCATAAAACTTGAAACCACATTAAAAGTTTTCTGGGATTTAGAGAGCAAGGCTTGCCTTTATACATACAGGTGTGTTCATAAGAAATGCAGTCTGACAATGTTTAACCTAATCAACCTAGGTGTTTGTCAAAAGTGATACAAATGGCAACTTATATAAAAAAAATGTAAATAAAAATTAGAACTTACTGAACAGGCATGACATGCATGATGCGGAGTTACGGAATATGTTATCAAAAGTGTCATGTGAGAAATAATAGCAGTGAGGAGTCTCAATTGGTGCCCTTATCTAAAGATGGAAGACTACTGTTGTACATGCTAGTTGCACTGCATTGCTCAAGTAAAATAAAAAAGCTAACAAAAAACACAATAGAAAACTACCTCTCAAATAGGCAGTCTTAAGGCCCCTATACACCTTACAATCTTTCCATACAATTTCTGTGCAATCAACTTTTGTTCTACCAAAACCATGTAATATGAGGAACTTTCTTCACCTTCCAATCACTATGTATTCTATCAGGGTGGCCACTATATTACATAGTAGATCTAATGGAAATTGTATGGATTAATCTTAAGGTGTATGGGGGGCTTTAGGATATAAGTAAGCCCCCCATAAACATGTGCATCTGCTACAATCGATCAGATGCAAAATCACCCGCAGATCCCAGTTGTGCCAATCCATGTGGGCAAAAATCTCGATCGGCCAGGGAACAGACATGTCCATTTTTCCCCTGGCTGATCACATTACTTTGGATGGTGATTAGCATACCCATCCAAAGTAATGCCTGCTCCTCTGGACAGTCGGTCCCTCAAAACTTTAGGGAGTATTGCTGTGTAGGGGCTTTAGAAGTACAATGATGCAACATTTTGTTAACACAAGCAAGATGAAAAGCACTGAAATGTACTGTCACTTTTTGGGATGTTATGTTTCTCATATTATCATGTAGGGAATATTTATCATATACCAGGTATCGTTGATCAGTTAGAACATATCAAGAGGTCAGAAGCAGTGAAATGGGTGTTTTAACAAGCTGAAGACCCCAAACACACCAGTAATGAGAAGCATACTGGTTGACGTTATGGGGTGGCCAGGCTAATTCTCAGACCTTAACCCAATAGAAAACTTGTGAGATGACATTAAAAAAAAAACTAAGAAAGTCAGAAACTCCAACCTAATGTAATAGAGGTGCGCAGCAGTTCTCAGGAGCTGAGCATATACAACTAATTAGTTCAGTGATTCAAAGTAGAGCAAAATATGTTTCAAGTTAATACAGGTAATGTTTGAGTTTGTCATGACGAATGCAGACACTGCTGTTTTTGAGAACAGCCTAATAACCCATTTCCCTCACTTGACAAGGAATAACACAAATTTAATACATTTCTCTTTACGTTTTGATTTGTGAAGTGCAGTGTCCCCAAAGCAATTTTGTGTATGGAAATAAAAAGTGATAAAAGCCCCAAACTTCTATAATAGTTTTTAAGAGGTCAGTTATTTATTTATATATAGAAAACAAGCAGGAGAATGAAGAAAACGTTATATATTATAGTTTTATATATAGATATATATATATATATATAGATATATATATATATATATATATATATACACAGTGGAGGAAATAATTATTTGACCCCTCACTGATTTTGTAAGTTTGTCCGATGACAAAGAAATGAAAAGTCTAAGAACAGTATCATTTCAATGGTAGGTTTATTGTAACCGTGGTAGATAGCACATCAAAAGGAAAATCGAAAAAA
>CM070034.1:71778356-71811434 GCA_036250615.1 Ptychadena robeensis | reverse complement strand
ACTTTACATTAAAAGATAGCACTGATTTCATTTCTTGGATTGCAAAGTTTTGAACCCTCTAACAAAAAAAGAACTCTCCATGACCTAATGTCATCATGCCACTCCATGTACCTTAATGTTCTTCTTCTTAGCCCTGTCAGGTCCCGCTCGGTTGCGTGCCTATCACCCCCGCAGTCCGCTGGCCACCTCACCTGATCGGCTTCCCTCACCTGGGGACAACCGTGGCGTAGCCCCACTCCTCGTTTTGGGGCCCTCTGTGCGACCATCCCGGCCCATCTCCTTTGCGGTGTCGCATGCGCGTGCGCATGCGCGTGCGCTCCCGATGCGCGCATGGCGCTTGTCGCGAGCGAGAACCATCGCCCGAGTTTTTTAGTTTTGGATTTTTGTTATTTTTTTTTTTTTCAGGAGGTTTGTGTGTCCCATGCAGTTCGCCCTCCTCCAGGTGCGGTGTGTGCTGGGGTATGCCTTCCTATTTAAAAGCCATGTCCAGGTCCACTCAGTCATTGGCTGGATGATTACAGCTTGCTGTTCTGACCCTTATGCCTTGAGCTCGCTATGCTTTTGGATTTTGAACACCCGGTATTTGACCCTGCTTTGGGCTGTTGGACTTCGTATTTGACTTCTGGAACCCCGACTCTGCTTGATTATTACTCTTTTCTACTTGCCTGCCGCCTGCCTCGACCTCGCTTTTGTTTAAGACTACCCACGAACTCTGCCTGCCTGAACTGTCGCTTGTGACCCTACTATTCTCCTGTCTTCCTCCTTAAAGGGACTTGCGCCTTAGTACCACTTACCACACCTACCTGTGGGGGTAAGTCTGGGAAACAGGACTTTGCCGACCGGGTTGCGGGAAAAGACACAGGGTTCCCCTCAAGTGATCCCTGCCTATCTCCCGCTAGGGTGGCTCTGGGAGAAGACCCCGTTTTGGCATGATACTCCCTGCTCCCTTACACCCTGCGCTAATCCAGGTTCTGTGGTGAAAACATAACAGAATTCTCTCACCATGTCAGTCCCCCTGGGGAAGTGTTTTCTGACGAACTTTTGTACCATGTCGGACTCTACCACCACCCGTGTTTGTTCACCTACAGCCGCCCAATGAAATCGTCTTCCGTCAAGGGGTGGCTGTTCCCACAGCTCACCTGAAAAACCCAAGCTTCCCGCTTGCCTACCAGGTTTTTTCTCTTTTCTTTTTTGGTGACAGTTTGCGGACTTTTGATGCCTTCCGAACGCTTGTCTACTCCATTTTTTTCGCTGCTACCTCTTGAACTTCCTCGTGAACATTGCAGCTTGAACGCTCAAAGTGGGTACCTCATGGTAGCTTCCTCAGGCGAGCCCCAGAGATGGGCTTTCAAACTGTGCCAAGCAAACCGACCCGCCTATGGACACTTTGTCGGGGCCTTCTTCCACGACACTGGGCAACTTATAAAACAAGCGAACCCCGCAGAGGTGAGACGGCTGAAGCCGCTATCCGGGTCCTGCCCCAATTTCCCTCGTTCCCGTGGAGGAGTTACGTGGCTGGATTCCACCGGTCTCTCATCAGACCTTTGAGTGTAATGACTCGTCCCTACTCAGCCGTTCCGGGTGGGTCTTATCAAGTCTCTGAAGGATGTACTAGCCCGCGTGGGCATCCCCCCAACCCCTACAGGAACTTAAATAGATCTATCCATAGATATTGACCGACGTCCTCAGGGAGCGCGAGCTTAACGGGCAGGCGCCAATTCGAACCTCCTCTGGGACCACCCTATCAGCTCCTACTACTGCACCAGGTCCTCTCCGCGTTCCTCCTACGTCAGCCCTCCCGGAGGCCATTCTGATCGGAGCTTTTCCCTGCCGTTCCTTGAGCAAAGGTCGAACGTGAAAGACGGTTTTCATGAGAGCCTCTGCCTCTACTGCTTGGACCTGGGCACTGCTACTCTTCTGTCCTGTCCGCCCTTCGGGTTTTAGGGGTGTGCTTCTGCCAATCCTCAACCGCTACCCATGTGACTCCTCCTGGAATCGCCTCACATATGTCTCTCCCCCTTTCTTCCATACAGGGGCCCCGATGAGAGGAGTCAGACTGATATGCCCATCCTAGATTTCAGGAGCCTGCTATTTTTTTGTTGATGCTACTTTCGCCAGTATCTTTCCACAACCTCCGTCTTTTTGCAGAACCCGCCGTACCCCCTTCGCTCTCGCCGATTGGATCCTTCTCCCCTCGGGTCCTTTGATTGGAGACACCACCTCACAGCCATCACCCCTTCTGGACACGCAGAGATAAATCCGGTTTTTTTTTTTTCCGTTATACCTACCCCTACTGTTTCCAGTGTGTCTGGTTTTGTTTTACCGTACCGTGGTTTTTTTTTTTGAAGCGCCACAATCCCTCCTTTCTGAACTGGTGCAAATTGGAAGTCGTTTTCCAAGTCGGACTATTGCCAAGCAGTCATGCCATGCTGCCCCAGGCCTCCCTCCTCTCCCTAGTGGAGGGTTCTCCATTGATTCCGTCCTCTTTCCACCCCAATATCATCAATTCCTGGATTGTCTTCAGCAACGGGGGGTTCTGACCGGCTAAAACCACCCCAGCCGGCCCTATGATTGTCCCATCGAGTTTGCTCCAGTGTGGCAAAAATCCGTATGGTCCATCTACCTACCTCTGGCCGAGAAGGAGTCCCTTGCGTTGAAAGACTACATCGATCCTGCTTCTTGAAGAAGGGTTTCATTAGTTTGCGGTCCCACCCTCCTGCTCTGCGGTGCCGGGATTTTTTTTCCAAAAACAAGGACCGTCATTAACGGCCCATTATCGACTTATGACAGTTTATACTTGCCATAACGGTCAAAAACCGCTCCCCGCTCCCATTCTCGCCGACTTCTTACTCAGCGTCTCCACTGTCCTTGCTAGAGTATTCTGGCTACACTTGCCTAGGGGCTTTTCTATAACCTTTTACGTTGTACGTGCCCCCGTGGCGATATGGAAGACTGCTTTTAGGACCCGCTGGGGCATTTTCTAATTTATTTCTATTTATGCCGTTCGGGTTTATGTTTTATATGCCCCAGACGTTTCAGAGGCGTTCATGCAATACATTTTTTGTTGACTTCTTTGACAGGTTCGTCATCGTCTTACCTGGACCGATTTCCTCGTCTACTTGCCGAGTCTCCTGGAGCAACTAAACCGCGGTTCACATTTCGTTTTAAAGTGTTCTGAACGCCTGTTTTAGACTCCATGCCCTCTACGCCAAAGCAGAGAAGTGTTCCTATTCGAACAGACCACCGTTTCTCTTTCTTGGGTTTCTTCCTATTTCCACAGAAAAAAAATGCATCACCATGGACCCCAATGAAAAAAAATAAAGTCTCAGCCATTACCGTATTGGCCCTTACCCAATGACAGAAAGGCGGTTTTCACATAGGTGGTTCCTTGTTTCTTTGACGAATTTCTTAGAGGCGTTTTATTGATTGGTTTTCAAAGATCGTCCCTGCCCCTCACACACTCACCAGAGCACCAAGATATATAATTCGTCTGGACTAACCTCCGCTCATTCTGCCCTTTGACTTCCTTAAGAACATGGTTCCCACGGCCCCCATTCTCAGGCACCCGGACCCGGAGTTTGGCATAACGTATTGAGGTTAGACGCCTCATAGTCGGCCATCGGTTCCTGTGCTTTGTCCCCAAAGGTCAGGTTACACGAACTCACTCACCCTGTCTTGTTCCATTCCCGCAAACTCACCCATGCCTTAGAATACTTAGTGTGGGCGATTCGTGATCTCTTAGCCATGAGGCCGCCCTGGATGAGTGGAGATACCTATCCTGGAGGTGTGCGATCACCAAGTACTTATTCTGACCGACCACAAGAAGTCTACAATACCTCTGTCAGGCGAAGCTTGTTTTTTTTTTGCTTAATATCCTCTCTTTTGACTTTTTTGCCCCTCTTGTGCTTTAGTTTTTTGCCCGTTTTGATTATTCCACCTGACCTCTACCCCGGGGGCAAGAACAAGAAGGCTGACGCTTCTTCTCCCCGCATTTTCCCTTTTCCCCGTACACAACCCGATACCCATACCAACCTCCGAAACCGGTGTTCCCATCCTGCCCTAACAGACTTTTTTGCTCCTTTGTCCTGACTAGTTGGAACGTCTTGAAGTAACTGAGCAGGATCTCGCGAATCACCTCCTATTTCCAGGGCTCAGCAGTCTGACGTTATGCTATTGCAGGACTCCCTGGTTTATCGTGCCGGAACGGCTTCGCCAGGAGGTCCTGGTCTCTTGCCATGACGTCCCCGTCGCCGGTTCACTTTGGTTTTCAATTTTTACTGACAATTTACCTTCCTCACAGCGCCAGTTCTGGTTGCCGGCCCTTGGTAAGTATTTTTTTTTCTGCAACAGTATGTATTGACATGCTCGGTCTGTGCCCGCTCAAAGACTCCTCGTACCGGGCCCTTTCGGCCTCCTGCTCCCTCTACCCCCGTTTCCTGACGCCCTCTGGGTCTCATCTGGCGATGGCTTCTGTGATATTATTTCCTCCCTCTAACTCGTCCACGGTGTATCCTCACTTATTGATCGTGTCACTAGATTGGCACATCTGTTGTCATTACCTTGCTCTCCCTTCAGCTGCTTTAGACGCGCTTTCTGTTTTCGTTTGTGTTTTCTAAAGAGGTCGTACGACTACACGGTTTTTTTTTTTGTCCCGGTCGGACTCGTTTACTGACCGTGGCTGCACAGTTTCCCTCCGGGTTTTTTGGATGAGATGTTGGCACGTCTACTTGGTTTCGTCCTCGTCCTCTCACATCGGGTTCTTCATCCTCAAACCACGGCCCAGTGTGAAGGATGTGTAATTCCAGGTTCCATGGAGCAGTACCTGCCGTTGTTTCATTTCTGGTATCACCCAGGATAATTTGGTTCCACATCCTTCCTGTTAGGCAGATTTTTCATACAAACTCCCTGGCAACGCGTTGTCCCACCAACTTAACTCACACCTTTCTTCTGAACTCGGCTTCCACCCTCTAGTTCCCCTTCGCGCCCCGGTTTCCTTCCGAGTCCACGGTCCTTGTTCTGTTGTGTTACGGATCGTCTGACCGCCCTTTTGCATCGGGCCTGGGGACTCCGCCCGGATCGCTCCCTTCATTCCAGGACACCATGATTTAAGGCCATCGTACTGACCGCAGGCGTGGATGCCCCGTTTTCTCTGTCCTCTCATTCCGGGTTTTTACAAGTATTGGCTTTCCTGCTTCCTCTATTCGTCTCCGTTGTCCTCGCGGTTCGTATTGGCGCCCCGGTTCTTGGGGCCTATGTTTTGGAGCACCTAGTGAACCCCGTGGCGGTCAGGCTCCGCCTTTTGCCGGCCTCTCTCTCCGTTCCACCCTTTGTTTTTTTTTTTTTTTTCCCTGTCTCCTTTCTAAGCCTGTGAGTGGGGACACGTTTTTCCCAGGCCGTTTCTCCCCTCCTCCTCCTTCCTGTTACCCTTGGACGGGTTATCGATGGAGTATGTTAGTTGTGGTAGTCATTCTCTGATTTCTTTTTTTTTCTTCTGTTTCTTTCGGGTTCGTGGTGTGCTGCAGTATTTGGTCTGCTTGAAGGTGTTTTCGGGCTGTGAGGAGGCGTCTCTGGGTTTCCGGCTGGGGGGGTTCATGCCCCGGGGCTTTGTCGCCCGGTTCCACTTCCCTTTTCCCTATCTGCTGGCCCTTACTGCCGTCCGGAGTCCGGTCTTCGGGGTGGGGTTTTTTTTTTTTTTGTTGTTTGTCAGGTCCCCGCTCGGTTGCGGTCCCCTATCACCCCGCAGGCTGCGCCACCTCCCTTGATCGGCGTCCCTCACCTGGTGTACACCGGTGCGGAGCCCACGTCGCGTTTGGGGCCCTCTGTGCGACCATCCCGTCCAGCTCCTGTGCGTGCGCTGAGGCTTGCGCATGCGCGTCCTCTGCGTGCCCCTGTGTCGCTTTCGCAGCCTAATTCGCTCATTCGCGTGGTCTCAGAGCACGAACCATCTTGCCCGTAGTTTTTTTTGTGTTTATTTGACAGATGTGTGTCCCGCAGTTGCGCTTCCTTCTCCCTTTTTAGGGGCTGTGTTGCTTGGGGTATGCACTTCTTCTATAAAGCCATTGTCAAGTCCACTCAGTCTTCTGTATGATTACAGCTTGCTGTTCTGCCCCTATGCTTGATCTCGCTATCTTTTGGATTTTGAACACCCGTTATTTTGACCTCTGCTTTGCTTTTTACTTCGTAATGACTTCTGAACCCCATCCTCTTCTGCTTGATTATTGACTCTTCTACTTCTGCCGCTTGCCTCGACCTTCGCTTTGTTTTAAGACTAACCACGAACTCTGCCTTGCCTCGACCTTCGCTTTGTTTACTCCGACTATTCTCCTGTCTTCCTCCTTCAAGGGAACTTCGCTCTAGACCACTTTACCACACCTAACCCTTGGGGGTAGTCTGGGAACAGGACCTTGCCGACCTGTCAGGTGCGAAAAGACCCACAGGTCCCCTCAATGGATCCCTGCTATCTCCCGCTTAGGGGCTCTGACAAACCCCCGTTGGCATTAGACTCCCTGCTCCTTAAACCCCACTGCGCTAATCCATGTTCTGTGGTGTATTTAACTAACAGCCACACCTTTGTTCCTTTGCTGTCTGTTTTTTTGGGTCATGTCGTGCTGGAACACTCTCATTTGCCATGACCCTCATTTTCAGTTTTCCCTGGCAGATGGAAGGAAGGTTGTCAGCTCAGGCTTTCATGATACATGGCTCCGTCCATTTTTTCGTTCCGTAATTGCGATTAAGTTGGTCCCTGTGCCCTTAGACATGAAAAACAACAAAGCACAATGGTTCCACCCCCAATGTTTGAGACAGGGGGGAACGGTGTTTTTGGTGTCATAGGCAGCATTTTTGCCCTTCCTCCAAACACAGGGAGTTGAGTTAATGCCAAGAGCTTCTTATTTTGGTCTCGTCAGACCACAGCACCTTCTCTCCGCAGTCCACTCTCTGATATTCAGGTGTTTCATTTGGCACCTTCAGACTGGCCTGCAATGTTCCTTTCTGGTCAGGGGGACCTTGCCTAGCCTGCGGGGATTTTAATCCATTGGCAGTGAATGTGTTTCCAATGGTTTTCTTGGTGACTGTGGTCCCTGCCTAATTTTGAGGTCAGTAGTAACCCTTCGCCTGTAGATCTAGATGCTTTTTTTTCACCTTTCTCAGACCATGGAGCCAACCCCACGAGGTGAGATCTTGCTTGGAGCCCCAGAAACGAGGTCGATTGATGGTCCTTTTGTGCTCCCTTCCTTTTTTGAAAACTCGTACCAACAGTTGTCCACCTTCTTGCTAATGTTTTGTACCCATTCCAGCCTTGTGCAGTCTACAATGTTTGTCCTCTTACATCCTTGGACATCTCATTGGTTTTTCCCAGTGGTTGGAGAGTTTTGGAGTCTGTTGATTGATTATTTCTGTTGGTAAGTGTCTTTTATACAGGTGACTGTTTAAGACATGTGTCCCTTAATGAGGGTGCCTAATGGAGTAGTAAGTGTCTAACCCTCTGTTGGAGCCAGAAACTCTAATGGTGGTATGGGGTCAAATACTTATTTCACCTCATAAAAATGCAAATTAGTTTGCTATCTTTTATTTAAAAAAGTTATTTTTTCGATTTTCTTCTTTTGATGTGGCTATCTGCCACTGTTACCATAAACCTACCATTGAAATATACTGTTCTATACTTTTCATTTCTTTGTCATTGGACAAACTTACAAATCAGTGAGGGGTAATAATTTATTCCTCCACTGTAGTATTATATTATCTATATATATAGATATATTATATATATATATATATATATCTTTAAGCACCTCCCTCTCCACTTTCATAATTATTAACCTTTCTCATTTTCTCACACCCCACCTCACAGGATGCCATAGACAGTCTACACAGATTCCTCTACTACCACCTTTATTTTTACTTGGTTATTTAAAGACAAGCTACACATATATTAAAATACCTTACATCTGTGGTTTATATAAATATATATACACCTCCCCCCAATAATGTTGTGGACTAGAAGACGCACTTTTTCAACCCCGCAAATAAGGGGGAGGGTGTCTGCGCCCCCGGACTTTTCTGATATAATCGTTTTTGCTTAGTGTCCCTGCTGATACTACTGTATTGCTTATACTCGCAGAGACCTGCTGATATAAACAATACAGAGAGAGATAAGATGAATCTCTTCCATCTATTTGCCTGTGTGTGAGCTGCATTCAACAGTAGACAGCTCCACATAGCCAAGAGTAGAGACATGAATGCAGAATGCAGATTCTCCCTACCCCCCCCCCCCTTCCCCGTGAGGAAGATGACTGTTTGCTATGAAGTCTGTTTCTCTAGTTACCTCATTTCAGTTGTGGCTACTGCAGGGGATTTTTCCAGGTGTGTTAAGAAAGACAGCATCTGAGTAGATAATAGGAGGTGGAAAGGAAGAATATGGAAACACGAGTCGAGGGAGATGATATTAGAGGACCGGATTTGGTCAAGCAGTAAGAGGGGCAAGGTATAGAGAAAAAAAAAGGGAGGCGCGCGAGCTTGGAAATGAAGAGCGGCCCGAGGAAAGATGCCATAAAGTAAAACCGGAAGTCTTGTGTAGAAACCATTGATTGTGGAAGGGAGAGTGACTGGAATGTCGATAGAAGAAAAAGGGGAAGCGAGTGGACAGGAATTTCTGGATGAGAAGGAATGCATATAAAGAAAATCGAGGGGCACCGCCATTTTCTTTGAACACTTTAAATATTTTTTTCTGGTGTTTCCTGCTCTAAACGGTCTTATGGTCAGTGCGTCTTAAGAAAATTTATGGTTATTCCAAATCAGGTTTCCTTAAAAGCGGCTCATAATGCCACAGAAATTAACTTACAACTTTACAAGAGGCTATACACTGAACAGGCACAACTGAGCATCTAAAGGGCTTAAGGTTAGTGTGGTATATTTTGATAATGCAAATGAATCTCACGGTGAATGTTCAACATCACCTGGGTAGAGCTGGGGCGGGGGTTTTGATTAGAAAGAAGGATGTCCTTGAAGTTCATGGCTTTACTTCTGAATAATCAAAATGAGGTTTGAAGAACACTAAAAATTCAGAGTTTGCCCCAATAATTCTATATAGAAAGTTTTATGCCCATTATCTATTGGCAACATTTGCACTAAATCACTGATGCATTTAATTTTTTTTTCCAATTTGGCCACTATTTCAAGGTTTTTGGCATGCTCTCGCACTCAATCAGTTAAAAACATTCCCTTGTGTTAAAGGGGAGGAACATCACACCAGAAATAAGGATGCGTTGTAGTAATAGCAGAACTATATGGCTGTCTCCCTGTACGTAGTGGAACAGTGACTACTTCTGTGTGCGGCATTTGGTATAAGATCCAATTTCACCAAAATACATTTTGATGAACCACACAAGATACTGATCTTTGTACTGAACTCCTCCCAGCCCATAAACTCCTTCTTGTTTCCGGGGGGGGGGGGGTGAATGACCTCCATAGATCATATTACAGTCTTACAGTGGAAAACGATTATTACACATTTCACATGTCATACCACACTTTTGGGCACTGCATGCAACTAATGATCTGATTTTGCTCTAATAAAAAAAAAAATAGATGCTTCAATAATCGACATAAAAATGGTTTGAATTGGGTGGTGGGAGGGGGGTGCGGGGTGTCGGTTTTTTTTCGTGGTGGCGGGGTATGGGGACAGCATTTGCTTATATTTCTTTTGGTGTTCCGATCTGAGCTGACATGTCATGTGTGATGATAAACACGGCGGTCCTGCCGATGGGCGTTGGGCTTGGGTGATGGTTTCCTAGGTCCGGACGGGGGGGTTGTGGGGCCTGGGGGACCGGCGGGCGTGAGCGGGGGGGTGAGTATTAGGGGGGACGCTGGCCGTCCGCAGGGCGCGTCTGTGGTAGGGCGTGAATGCTTGTTAGGCGGTCCGGGGCGGGCTGTTTTGGGGCCGGGGGGAAGGTAGGGTTTGGGCTTTAAAAGTCAGTGTGAAACATGCGTCCTTTGCTTCTCTCGGACCACCACATACACACGAGTGGGGGATCGTAAAAGATCCAATGCAGCTTCCCTTGTATGAGAGAAATAAGGCTGGCTTTACGCTACGACTTTTGTCCATCAATAGACGCAGATCATTGTGTGATGCGTAGCTCAGCACCATCAAGATGAGGTCAGAGGGAAACATGAACAGCTCATACACCAGGCATCAACTTTGTGTTTCTCAAACACCGCCACTCAAATCAATCGGTAATTACTTCTTTTTAACATACAAGTATAGGGGCATGGGGTGTTCCATGTTTAGAAAATTCCGGATAAACATAAAGGTTTCAGGACCAGAGTTTGTCCAAGCATGCGTGGGCAAACTAAAGGCCCATACACGTACCAGCCGTGGCCGACTGAGGTGCTTGTTGTGCTTGCGTCCATCTGTTTGGTGTCAAAATCGGCCATTCCCAAACTCATGCCGGCTTAGAAGGGTTCCCGCCGATGACTTGAATGACGGCTGCAGCCCAGGCTGGAGGACTTGGATCAGTGTCTCCTACAGTTCTTAAAACTTAACCACCCAAAACCAAAACTGAAACCCATACTACTTAAGATAACCTGTCGAGTGGATTTACACCAGCACTGGTGAGATTGTTGTTGCATTTATTACAATATAACCAACCATTTGTCCCAATGGCAACCAGAGGTAAAGGAGACCAAGAGAAGTTTTATTGTTCGGGCAGCTCTAATGTACTAACCCGGTCAGTGACCCCAAGGACATAACAGCGCCACCGCAGCATGCCTCATGGTCACAGTATGTCTTCCTGTACTGTAGTAGGGCTCTTCTGCCCAACTATTTTTTCGGCCAATGTTGCAACCAGAGTCTGTGCAGATGTTCTGGTTGAACTACTGTGGCCAAGATTCATCCCAGACACAATATGGAGGTGTTCATCATAGCACAGTCCAGGGGGACTTGTTCAGTTCAGAATTTGCCATCCATAGTGCCAGGGGCACAATGTGGATTGGGCAAGCTACCCATTTTAATGGGGTAATGTACCCATTTCCGTTATCGCCTCTGTATATCAGTGTGGCTTGGGTTTTGCTTCTGTGTTGCTCGGTCAGCCAGCCAGTTTCTGTTGCCACAGTGACACAACCTGATTGGGTATTTTTTGCTTGAACTCTCCTCGCCTGACGAGCATTGTCCCTGACCATGTCTCCCTACTTTAGGCATTTGTACCCCCACAAGCCTTTTGTGTATGACCCTTGGCTTGTTTTTTTTTTGGATTACCCATAAAACTATACTGGATTTCGGACGCGTAAATGTTGTGTGCCAGGCAGCAAGTCAGTGCTGTTTACTGTTTACAAACCAGAGGCAGTTTTCAGTTATATTACTGGTCAGTCTGCCACCAGAAAGTAAAGTCAAACCTTGCATGTGATCATTACCTCCATCATGTAAGTTCGGGATTCCTTGCAGTTCCCTCTCCCGGGAAAGACCGTGCAAGAGGGGAAATTTTGAAACTTTCTTCTTCTTCTTCCCACCGATATTCGGTCTTAAGGCAGGGCTCACTCTGACTGGGATGTGCTGATGTCAGCGGAAGCCCTCTGGTGCGTTCATGTGGATCGGAGCACTGTGTCACATTCGTGAACTCGAACCAAGACCAGCCCTGTCTAGTCCAATTTCCCATCATGGCGCCTTGTGGCATTGCTAAAAATCCTGCTTCAATGCAGGTATCTTACGCATTGGAGCCCCTCAACTTTTTACTTTCATACAACTTCGACAATGACCAATTTTGACACATTATATATATATATATATTTAAGCACCTCCACTCTCCACTTTCATAATGATTAACCTTCTCATTTATCTCACAACACCCACCTCACAGGATGACATTATACAAGTCTACACAGATTCCTCTACTAACCACTTTAATTTTACTTGGTTATTTAAAGACAAGCTACACATATATTAAGAATACCTTACAGCTGTGGTTTATATAAATATATATACACCGCATGTTTTGACTAGAAGACGCACTTTTTCACCCCCAAAATAAGGGGAGGGTGTCTGCGCCCCCGGACTTTCTGATATAAGCGGTTTTGCTTAGTGTCCTGCTGATACATACTGTATTGCTTATATCAGCAGAGACCTGCTGATATAAACAATACAGAAGAGAGATATAGATGAATCTCTTCCATCTATGTGTGCCTGTGTGTGAGCTGCATTCACAGTACAGCTTCCACATAGCCAAGAGTAGAGACATGAATGCAGAAATGCAGATTCTCCTCTACCCCCCCCCCCCCCCCCCTTCCCCGTGAGGAAGATGACTGTTTGCTATGAATTCTGTTCTCTAGTGACCTCATTTCAGTTTTGGCTACTGCAGGGGATTTTTCCCCCAATGGATTTGAACACTTTAAATATTTTTTTTTCTGGTTTTCCTGCTCTAAACTGGTCTTATGGTCAGGTGCGTATTATAGAAAATTATGGTATATTCCAAATCAGGTTTTCTTAAAAGCGGTCATAATGCCACAGAAATTAACTTACAACTTTACAAGAGGTTATACACTGAACTAGGCACAACTGAGCAGCTAAAGGGCATATAAGGTTTAGTGTGGATATATTTTGATAATGCAAATGAAATCTCACATGGTGAATGTTAAACATCACCTGGGTAGAGCTGGGGCGGGGGTTATTGATGTAGAAAGAAGGGATGTCCTTGAAGATCATGGCTTTACTCTGAATAATCAAAAATGAGGTTTGAAGAACAACTAAAATTCAGAGTTTGCCCCAATAATAATATAATAAGAAAAGTTATGCCATTAGCTATTGGCAACATTTGCACTAAATCACTGATGCATTAATTTTTTTTTCCAATTTGGCCACTATTTCAAGGTTTTGCATGCTCATCGCACTCAAGTCAGTTAAAAACATTCCCCTTGTGTTAAAGGGGAGGAACAGCACACCAGAAATAAGGATGCTTGTGTAATGTAAATGAGGCAGAAAATTATATGGCTGTCTCCCTGTACGTAAGTGGAACAGTGACTACTTCTGTGTGCGGCAGTTGGGATAAGATCCAAGTTCTACACAAAATACATTTTGATGAATCCACACAAGATACTGATCTTTGTAATGAAATCCTTCCCAGCCCATAAAACTACTTCTTGTTTCCTGAATGACCTCCATAGATCATATTACAGTCATTACAGTGGAAAACTATTATGTAACATTTCAATGTCATATCAACTTATTGGGGCTACTGCATGCAACTAATGATCTGATTTTGCTCTAAATAAAAAAAAAAATAGAATGCTTCAATAAATCAGACATAAAAATAGGTTTGAATAGATGGGGACAGCATGTGCTGAATATTGCTTATTGGATGTTACAGATTCTGAGCTGACAGTGTCATGTGTGATGATAAACACGGCGGTACTGCAGGATGGAGCGTAGAAAGGGACTGCGGTAAGGAGGTTTCCTAGGTAACCAGCTATAAAAGTCAGTGTGAAACATTCTGTCCTTTGCTTCTCTCTTACCACCACATACACTAGAGTGGGGGATCGTAAAAATATCCAGAGGATCTTCACCATTGTATGAGAGAAATAATGCTGGCTTTACAGGCTAATACATTTTGTCCAATACAATAGACGCAGATGCATTGTGTGAATGCGTAGCTCAGCACCATCAAGATGAAGGTCAGAGAGGAAACATAGAACAGCTCATACACCAGCATCAAACTTTGTAGTTTCTCAAAAACACCGCCACTCAAATCAATCGGTAATTACTTCTTTTTAACATAACAATTATAGGGGAAGGGGTGTTCCATGTTTAGAAAATTCCAGGATAAAACCATAAAGGTTTCAGGAACAGAGTTGTCCAAGGGCAGGCGTGGGCAAACTAAAGGCCCATACACGTAACGAGCCGTGGCCGACTGATGTGCTTGTGTGCTTGCGTCCATCTGTCGGTGGCAAAATCGGCCATTCAAACTAATGGCCGGCTTACGAAGGGTGCCCGCCGATACTTTGAATGACGGGCTGCAGCCCAGGCTGGGAGGACTTGGGATCAGGTGCTCCTTACAGGTTCGTAAAACTTAACCACCCAAAACCAGAAACTGAAACCCATACTACTTAAGATAAACCTGTCGAGTGGATATTACACCAGCACTGGTGAGATTTTGTTGCATTTATTAAATATAACAAACATTTGCCAATGGCAACAGAGGTAAAGTGAGAAAATAGGAGAAGTTTATTGTTCTGGCAAGCTCTAAGGTACTAACCCGGTCAGTGACCCCAAGGATCATAGACAGCGCCAACGCAGCAGGCATCATGGTCAAAGTATGTCTTCCTGTACTGTAGTAGGGATTCATTCTGCCCAAACTATTTTTCGGCCAAATTGCAACCCAGAGTCTGTGCAGATGTGTTCTGGTTGAACTACTGTTTGGCCAAAGATGCATCCCCAGACACAATATGGATGTGTTAATCATAGCACAGTCCAGGTGGAGATGTTCAGTTCAGGAAATTTGCCAATCCTATAGTGCCAGGTGGCACAATGTGATTGGGCAATCTACCCATTTAATGGTAATGTACACCATTACCAGTTATAGCCTCTGTATAGCAGTGTGCTTGGGTTTGCTCCTGTGTTGCTTCTGTCAGCCAGCAAGTGTCTTGTTGCCAACAGTGACACAACCTGATTTGGGGATTTGCTTGAACTCTCCTCGCCCTGACGAAGCATTGTCCCTGACCATGTCTCCTACTTTATGCATTTGTACCGTACCATCTTTGTGTATGACCCTTGGCTTGTTTTTTTTTTGGATTACCCAATAAAGACTAATACCTGGATTTCTGGACGCAGTAATGATTGTGTGCCCAGGCACAAGCAAGTGCTGTTACTGGTTTACAAACCAGAGGCACAGTTTTTCAGTTATATGTACTGTCAGTCTGCCACCAGAAAGTAAAGTCAAACCTTGCATGTGATCCATTACCTCCATCATGATAAGTTCGGGATTTCCTTGCAGTTCCCTCTCCTCGGGAAGACCGTGCAAGAGGGAAGATATTGGAAAACTTTCTTCTATCCACACAGGATATTCGGCTTAAGGCTAGGGCTCCACTATGCACTGGGATGTGCTGATGTCAGCGGAAGCCTCTGGTGCGTTCATGTGGATGCGGAGCACTGTGTCGACATTAACGTGAACTCGAACCAAGACAGCCCTG
The DNA here is from genome assembly GCA_036250615.1 of Ptychadena robeensis. NCBI lineage: Eukaryota > Metazoa > Chordata > Amphibia > Anura > Ptychadenidae > Ptychadena > Ptychadena robeensis. The sequence goes on along the minus strand of CM070034.1, from coordinate 71,796,263 downwards.
TCATAGTCCAATTTCCATCAATGGGCGCCTTGTGCATTGCGTAAAAATCCCTGCATTCAATGCAGGGATCTTAGCGCATGTGGAGCCCTAGACTTTTACTTTCATACAAACTTCGACAATGACCAATGTGTGGACACATTTGAATCCACTGGAGCAGGACTACTCCTTTCACTCTGCCATACACTCATCATTTTCTTGGATAGATTTGTTTTTTTTTCAAACTATGTATTATGGCCTAACGTTAACAGTGCAGAAATAGGGGCTATGGTCATTTGTGACCATGCTTCTGTCATGATAACAAAGCCAAATTGTGGTCCCCCTAAAAAGTGGGGGGATGGAGATTCCTAAACTACTTACTGCACAAAAAAAATGTAAAAGGCAAACTAGCTTAATAGTGGAAATATGGTTCCTGACATTTTGCCGATTTTATATCCTGACCCAATCTTATACTGGGAAACTGCCAAGAGGGTACTGAGAGGCAAGATTATCGCGTTCTTGAAAAAGAATGTCATGCAAAACTATGCTTCCAGTTGTCAAGCGGCTAGAAGGGCTTATTTGACTTATAAATCCTCCCTGTCCAATATTGATGAAACTGCATGGTTCGAGTGTAAGAAGTTGGTAGAATATTGGATTACTCAATATGATATTAATATCTGTTACAACAAAGGAGTTGATCTTTTTGTTATGGTAACAAATCCGGGAAGTTATTGGCCAATCTGCAAAGGGGCTGTAGACCCCCAACTCGAAACTGAACGCCCATGGTCAATGAGTTTCCCATCCTAAAGAAAATTGCTGATGTCTTGCATGCCTTCTATGCTAAATTATATAATCATTAATCTTACAACCCTGCAGCAGCTGAGGTTTCTTGGACTCAGTTCCTTTCCTACCTTGTCAAAGGAGGATGCACAGCTTCTAGAGGAGCAGAGGAGCTACAGCGAGTAATCAAAAAATTAGCCAACTCAAAATCACTGGGCCCAGATGTGAATTTTATAAACTGTTTGGGGACCTTGGTATCCCAATACTAAAATCCTCCTAGAGGCCGTACTGCCTATATCAAACTGCTACCTAAACCTGGCAGGGATCTCCTTAATCCAGGTTCCTTTAGACCTAACTCATTGCTACATATAGACATGAAGATTCCCTCAAAAATATTTGCAAACCGCCTGGCTACTATGTTGTCCTCCCTTATATCAGCCCCGCAGATTGTGTATTAGGACGGTCAAGCCCCTGATAATTTCCATTGGACATGGATCCAGCTGGTCTGATCCCACATGGGTTTCACAGATACTTTAACGAAATATATACAGGCTCTACATCCTTTCACAAAATATATTCAGGCACTACCCCCCACTGCTAGCCTGCTGTTGCCAGGTGCAGTTATTCGACCAACTCATTTATTTAGAGCCCGTTGTCACCGATGTTGTTCAATTTGACCATAGAACTATTTTTCAAATAAAAAAATTGGCCGTTCGATCTCCGTGCGCATTCCCGCCAATCGGACGAAGGTCACTCGGCTGAAAATCGTGCACGCCCACCTGACGAGATCAACCCGGAATCTCCCGCATGTCAGATCGCACGGTCCGACATGTTGGTAGATTCCCGGACGATCCCGAACATAGTAATGTTCGGCACACAAAGGGTGCCGGCCGATCCTCTAAGGGGCCAGCTGCAGCGTGGTGATGTCCCTCATCCATTGAGGGATAATCTCTAGGTGTATGGCTACCTTTACGGTCCTAAAGATTATGTAATGTTTGTATGCTGAAACTTTTTACCAATCATTGAAAAGGTGGTTCCACATTGCGTCAGTTACCAACAATAAAAAGAAGTTTTGAGAGATTCTATTATTGCGGGGAGGGAGCTATGCAAAATGTGTGGCCTATCCATTGTTTTTAGATTGATTCAGATTGCGGTAAATCGATCTCTGACCTGTATCGATCTCTGAGCATTATCACTGCTAGTAGAAATGTCTAATGTCACCTGTATTGGTGCTTGGGCATCAGCTTTGGGTAAACCTAAAGAAGACACTATTACAATTATTCGAAAAAGGATAGCAGGCTTTTTGTACCGAAACTTGGAGAGACCCCCAAATTTAACTGATACACAGGGCATATGGGACATTTAATATCGGACCACGTTGCCCTGATGCTTGGTTTACTATGCACATGGTCACGAACCATAAAAGGACCGCCAGTATATATTTTTTTTTTATCTCCTACACAATTCCAATGATTATGACTGGCAGGACTCTCCTGCTACTGTCTCAATTGAGAACACATCTGCCTCATGGGGGCTCAAAAAGCTTTTCTGTTTAAATGGATCTCCTCCATGGTGGATGTGCAAATGCTGCTCAAAAATTACATTCTCTGGGACAAAACATTTGCCCTTAGGGATAAGGAACCTAAAAACATTTTTACTTAAGGACCCACCGCAGGAGATTATTAAGATGTTTCAGTACACGGAATGGTACGCCTGAGAAGAATTGAAAGGCACATTAGGCCACTTAGAGGTCTGTAAATTGTTTGAGTTACTTGTGTTAGTTGGTTACTTGCACACACATTTGGTTACCTGAATCTTTTTGGGGGTAAGTATATGCTTAAGAATACTGCTAATATATATAAAAATGTAGGATTTGATATTAAGCTAGGGTTAACCCATTCCATTCTGGAAAAAATAGGGTATTTCTTGTCTTTAACTTTATCCCTATACACCATGTGTATTGCAGGTTGTTTATTTGCATCAGTGCTCCTAATATATTGGACTCTATGGAGGGCAGTGCCTCTTACATTTATGGCTACTAACTACTAACTGCGGTTGCCATTTTTATTTTCTTTTGCGGACGCTCTTTGAGGGCGCACTTTGTCATGTTCATAATGTTAAGCAGCAATTCTTTTATGGGGCCAATTAGTCACAATTATGTTTTTAAAAAATAGGGCACTTACAATATAAACAGAACATGGTTAGATGTTGGGGGGGGGAGGCTTAGAAGGTGATGGAGGAGGAATAATGAGTTCCATTTTACTGAGGTTTAGTTTGAGATATCGGTCAGCTATTCATTAAAAGGTAGCCGACAGAAAAAGAGAAAAGAGATATTATCCAGGACAGAGGCAGTGGTGGATAGGTAAAATTAGGTGTCATTCTGATATAAATAGTATTGCAGGCCTAAGGATGAGATGAGTTTACCAGGGGAAGAAATATACATAGACAAGAGGACAGGACTAGGAACGGAGTCTAGGAGGACACCAATAAGGATGGGAAATGGGAAAGCAAGAGTTGCCATTGAGATAATTAAGAATCAGGCTCCAACACATTTTGCCCAGAAGGGCTTAATCATAGAACTTTATTCTATTGTTTTACATTCACATGCCTGATTACTTTAACTTTGAAGACATCCACCTTTTAAAAGTAAAAAAAAAACTCATAATAGATGAAGAAATACAATCATATGAATAGATCCCAAAATATAAGCCCAATAAAATCTTCATATATATTACATTTCTACTCATTGACAAAAACTTCAACTAACAATCTTTTTATGTTTCAGAAAATCTTTTAACTCCAGTCATGAATTCTCATAAAAACTTCACATAAGTTCACATTCTCAAAAGAAAATCACACGCAGATTAGACAGATTATCATACATGAATGCTTTCAGAAGGTTTTAAAAAAACAAAAAAAAAACAAAAAAAAACAAAACAATAAATATAAAGGATTATTCATTTACCTATTAAATATAGTGTGTAATCACTACGGGACACAATAGTGAGATAGGCGTCAGCGATACAACCAGCGATCAGGGGGATATGCTTTTCCACAAACTTAATATGGAAAAGAGTTGTTGGAAAACAAAGCTTAAGCTTTGAAAAGCTGTTTTCTTAACATGTTAACATCTTTCTAATATTGGATGACAACATTTTAAAAATGGATTTACTATTTACTATTTTTGCCACAGTTCAAAGAAAACTGCTGAAGTGTGACCTATTTAAAAAGGGCCATATAAATTTTTAGAGCAGCGAGTTGAGGTATACATTTTAAAGGTTACCGCAAATGGCTGATCAGAAGCAGTTCTATTCCAGCACACTATAATACACAATGGCGTGCTACCATGCATTGTATATTTCTGCCATGCTAAAAATGGTAAGAAATGGGGAAATGGTGTTTTTTGGAGGATTTGGAGTACTTCTGGCACATTGGCACAACAATAATACACAACTAACTAAAGCTGGCCATACACCTTCAGATCTCTCGGTTAGATATCCTTTAGATCTACCAACAACTATGTAGTGTTGGGTCCCCTCGGATTGAACACAGGAAAACTTGATAGTTTAGAAAGTCTCTCATATTACATGGTTTTGGTAAAACAAAAGGAGATCTAAAGGAAATCTGACAGAGAAATCTAAAAGTGTATGGGGACCCTAAAGAGGCATGGTCTGACTGCTACCTTAAAATCACTGCCTGCTGATGACATCCTTATTTCCTTTCTCTAGAATGAAAATATATTTTTAAAGAGACTGTTTTGTTATGCAAGCACATAGTGTCAGTATTTTCAGCTAAACAGTATTTCACTGGCAAGCTATTACACTGGACAGCTTTGTTGGTTGAAAAATAGCAAAACTTTTTTTTATGTATGCTGTAATAAAAAGACAGACCCGATAACAATCGATTGAGACTGTTCATGGATTACATATATACAAAATTAAAGACTTAATTTAAAATGACTGTATTTTGTGGACCATTAGAGGCTCCGATTTTCAAAGGAGCAACCTAGCATAGCATCTTCATAGCATCTTATCGAGAAACTGGCCATTCTGCAGGTCCATGTTGGTAAAGCTTTCGGAGCACAATAAGCCATTTCTTCCAATTTCAAAGGTGTACTCACTTTTGTAAGATATTGTATATTATTTGTATTGTCTCTGGCTGTAAGCTCATGATCAGTTTGGTAACTGATGATAGGACTTAAGGTAGGAATACACAGAGATCTTTGCACAATCCACGATAGATTCGATCAGGGTGTTCGATATTTTAATCGTATTTTGAATGTATACACTGTATTTACGATCGACCGAATAAAATGTAGTTCTCGAACAAAATTTTGTTTTGTCAAAAACAAAATTGTCAATTTTTTTTTTTTTAACAAGAAATCGCTTCATTCAAATATATTGGATCAAACAAAAATTATTGAATGAAACGATGGTACTTTTGATTTACATTCATTTTATTACAAGATAGATGAAAATTTACCAACATGTCTGATCAGCTTTCGAAAGATTTTTTATTCAATATCATTAACTTTTGTTCGATGTTAGTTGAGCAAAATTTTTGTTCGGTTTTAGATTTTCATTCGCACAATAAAAAAATCGTTCTTTTTGAATCGAACGAAAATAGACCTGTGTATCCCCACCTTTATTTTTTTGATCTAAAGATGAGTGAGAATCGGAGAATCATCATTTTACCCCCAAAAGTGGAGGGAAAATTAGGGTGTGGCTTATGGTCCGAATGTGTGGTAAAGGGATATTTGTTTGGTGTCCCGTTGTCCTGCTGCTGCGTTCATTTACGGAGATCTGCAGCACACAGCGGCCCCCTCTGCGATGTGTGAGAAAGAAGCCAGCGACGTCATCTGTATATTGATGGTAAATGTTCAATGGTGGCTTCCTGTGGCTTAAGTTTATACTGCACAAGGATTTTCCCCCCAATTGAAATTAAATAATTAATTTTACTATTTCCTGCTCTAAAATCTGGGTGCCTCTTATGGTCCGAAACATACGGTAACCTGCTTAAAACAACCTAACAACTTAACAAAAAGGTTGCATGGTAACCAATAGATATCCACTCACTTTAACAAAAATAAATATATATACCAACCTTAAGACCTCTCAGGATCTGGTATACAAGAAACTGTATTCGGTCTTCTGATAATTTCTCATGCTTCATAATCTTGCCCAAATCTGTTCCCATAAAGGGCATAACTAGATAACTGCAAGAAAAAAAGTAAATGTTGCTGTATTGGTTTTCTGGAGATAAGATGTCTTATTTATTGGGAAAAAAGTCCTTCCTATTGTCTTTGAGAAGATGTGGGGTAAAGGGGACGATCATCAGAGAGTACTACTCATTTAAATGGTCTGTTCAATAGACAACTGTTTAAATAATGGGTAAATTCTGATGGGTCAGTAACCTCTCAGTGACTCCAGGGGAAGTTTCTGGTTTGGCACCATCCACACTGTGAAAGAAGTTACTTTCGGCTATATAATTTTCCATGTACTAAATAGTAATTCACCTTAAGATAATCTACATTTCTACAAATCTAGACCTGATGTGTTAGTTCTGGGTAAAATAACCCTTTAAACAACCCCAAAATCAGAACAGCTTTTATTCTATATAGGAAATGTACCAGATAACCTAATATAATAAAAGCTTGCTGTGCTTGAGCATGTGTGTGGGTGGTGTACTTAGATGAAATGTAAGGTCAATACATCCAAACAATCAAAGTTGCTTACTGATATTTAATGTAAGGAAAATAAAATGCACATGTCTTTTAAGGGAACTTTGTGTCAAAATGTTAATGTTTTGTGAAATACTATTGTGTTGCACAGTGCCTGCTAAGGTAAAATACTAAACCAAGTGCACATACATACACAAAACGAAGATTTCAAATAAAGCACCTAATATAATGCAGAACTTGTGACTTTCTAAATAAGTATTAAAGCTAACCATCATTATGCTTTTGAAATCATACACAACCAGATAAACGATCAATATTACATCGATAACACAATCATATTAATTGTTTACCTGCACCCTGTCTTAGGCCCAAAAACCACCAAGACTGTGATACAGAGGACAGCAAAGGCATGCAGGCTGCAAACATTTTTCTGAGCATAGAAGACATTACAATATACATAATTGCCAAAAGTATTGGCATAGCTACCTTTACACACAACTTTCATGACATCCTACTTAATCTATAGGCTTTAATATAAGTTGCCACGCCCTTAACAGTAATAGGAGCTTTAACACTTAGGGAGTCTTTCAAAAGGTTTAGGAGTGTGCTTAAGGGAATGTTTGATTCATTCTTGAAAGGGTATATGAAAGGTTAGGCACTGATGTTGAATGAGAAGAGCTGGCTCCTGCTCCCGACTGTAATTCATTCTAAAGGTCTTCTATCAGATTAGGTTTTTGTGCAGGCCAGTCAAAGGTCTTAACACCAAACTGAATCATCCATGTCTTTATTGACCTTAAACCTATTCAAATATATAGGGTGCCCTACCACCAATGAATTGTCGATCAAGGGCAATCCACTGTTTGGGTGACATGGGCGAACCAGTGTGCTGCGTTCATATGGCCCAAACAGCCCTTAGAGGTCCGGACTGTCTTTACAATTACAGCCACAGCGAGAGAAAAGGGAGGGGCGATGAGGGATATACAAGAATAACTCCTAACAGGTAAGGATTTTTTTACAGGTCATTCCAATAATAAGGGGTTTGGCAGCAAGGGACACAAAGTACATCAGATGAGTTTATGTGATCTGTAAATCAAAAAATGCTGCAACAAAGTACTTGAAGCTGTGCACATGTATCCAATATTGTTCCAGAATTGGGTTGTACAGGTTACAAGTCTCATTAAAACTGAAAATCATAAAAAAAAAATACAATTTTAACATGGGTATGTTCACTTTTAATCTAATCTCATCAACTTATAACATTTTATTTACCATTATTTAAAACGTTATAATAAAATGATTGAACTGAAACATGTGGTGGCTTAATAAATGGTGCTTGCCTGCAGGCAGGGAAACATGACATGTATAGAGAGGAAGGTAGGGCAGAAGAGCTCCTATTGCTTCCTTTGCTCCATAGAAGGAATTACTTTTCTCATCAGAGAGGTCGAAATTACCTGTAGCAACTTTTAGAGAGACACCTATTTTGATGTCTTTCATCTGTGTAGATGTGTAGCTTGACACCGTGTCTCTGGCAGCTGCTAAGAGGTTCTAGATTTCTAACACATCAATCTACAAAGTAAGTAGCACATGCAAGCTGAAAAGAGGGCAGGTCCATTTACCAGTCTCTGATGTCTTAGCAGATCTTAAACCATGTTGCGACTTGCTTTATAAAGAAGGATCACAGAAAATATGTTAAGCATGTGACCAGAAAGAAATGCAGGTTTCGTATCGAATCAGGTACAGGTGTGAAACAGTTCTACATCTGAAAGCACATTATTAAACTATACATTTTAATACCTCTATTATTACAGTTTTTTGGCAAAATGTGCATTTCCACCTTTAGCACTGTGATTTACAGTGAATGCTAAATTTATGACAACTTACAAGTCATTAAATTTCTCCAATGTCAAGTCCGCTGTGAAGACATCTAACAGCCCAATAACCTGCAATAGAAAAATAGAATAGTTAATATCAAAATACAATCCTTGCTACATATATAAAAGGTTATTCTCTTAAAAAAGGACATGTAAAGTAAAGACAACTAACTCCAGTATAAATCTGTCTGGCATGTGCTACTGTGTACTGAGATTCATCGCCCTGATTTGTATGCTAGTACAGGACATGGTAGTGGTATACAAACTGTAGTGCTAAACGAATCCAAAAATAGTTCTGATGCTGGCTTTAGATCCTTTGCAATATCACTAAAGCTGGACGTAGACGGTTAAATATGTGGCCGATTTCAACCGTTCTGCCGCAAATCTAAAGCGCCCATCTTAAATCTGGCCATAAATAGCCCCCCCAAAATCGATCTGCAAAATTACAGACATGTCAGTAATTTTCAGATCTATCTCATTACTTGCCGGCACACAGAGCTAAGAAATCTTTCCAGCATCGAGACGTCTATGTCCAGCTTAACAAGTGCCTAGGAGTCGGTATAATGTTATCAAAGAGCGGTTCTAAAGCAGAAGTGGGATAATTGATGAGGTGCATGAAAAACTAAAGCAACACATTATGTGACTCCAATTTAGACTCTCCTTAGGTGGACTGGACTTAATCAAAGTGGGACAGGGGTAGGTTGTCTATGATGGGTTACTACTTGCATGCATACCACAGACACCCTATTGTCTGTTTAAACATGGTGCTTACATGAGAGCTGAATAGATAAAATTATATTATAACACAAAAAACCTCTGCGAGTCACTGGGAAAGAGGGGCTGATATTGTGTAATTTCCAGAAAAGATAGGGCAGTTAAAACAGTGAGCGGAGAACCAGAGGATATTTTTTTTTTTTAATCCATGGAAACATGGGAAGGTTCTGTAAACCATATTTTCCAAAGCCTCTTACAGATGTCAGTCAGGCAGGTGGTTGCGGGTATCAAGGCATAAGAAAACTATTTGTTTCCCACAACGAAGAAGAGGGACTAGCACCATGTCAAGGTAGGAATATGGATGAACCTGGAATTCAGCTTTAAATTACCTAAGTTAAGCTAGCCACACATGGTTCAGGTTTGGTTTAATCGATGCTCAATTAGATCGAGGAATTCAATCGTCTAATCGAAAATCGATCTTAAACGCATCAACATACACCCCACATTGAGTTTGCGATTGTGGTGAGATTTTGATTCCAAAATATTACTAAAATCGCCGATTTTGGTATTGAAACGTTTGAATTCCAGATTGAAGTGGTCTATGTCATGTATATCTAATCTAATCGATCCAAGAGAAACACCACAAACATCGACGATTATAAAACGATTTTGGCACAATCGACAATGATTTTCCAACATGTCCGATCAAAATTCGATTCGATTTTCTGCCTTCATCGAACAATTATCGTCGATCGTACCATGTGGGCATTTCTAAATTTTCGTTCAATCGATGAAAAAATTCATCTAATCGAACATCGATTGAACCAAAATCGAACCGTGTGTGGCTAGCTTTACATAAAAGCTAGATGATACGACTGCAAATTGTTAAAAAACAAACCCAGTTATTTCAGTGACCTAAAGCCTAGATCAGGTATATATACCCAAGCTTTGTTTCACTTATTTAAAGAATGGCAAGACTTTAATATCGCAGTGTTCAGCTTAGTGAGCCTTAAGACTGTCTGCAAGCATTGTTAGCATAAAATATGCCGCCATCACACAAATAATTAGCAAAGTAGACTTCTACATGTGAAGACCAAGGTAAAATGAATTCACCAGTGCCCTCTTCTATGAAGACATGGAGGACGGGTGGAGTGTGTTAACCTATGGCGAGCAATACGATGCGTAAACCCAAATCGGATTAATCTCAAACCGCTTTCTAAACTCTAGTCCTTCTTTGCACACTGCCTTATGAAACTGGTCACATACAAAGCACGCATAGATGAAGCGTGCTGGAAGTTGACATTTCTGGCTCTTAAGCTGTACAATGGTGTTAAACAATCCAATCTAAAGAAATCGTGCTTCTCTACAGAACACGCTTCCTTTGAGCTTGCCACTGTTTCAAGGTTACAGGGTACTGCAGATTGTTATAATGTTTCATAAAGTGTCACTGTCACCATGGCAATGAAATATTAAAATATCGTAACCATTTTCATGGAAAAGATAATATCCTTCAACAGTTTAACAAGACCCTAAGGTATTCTATTTCTGCTGAGCCTTTAGTGTAAAAATAAAACTGTAAAGTAGCGAGTGTCTATAGGCGTATTTGGCATTAAACAAACCTACCACCTCCGACTCTGCCTTCTATTATCTGCCCCAAGAGCTGGCGATAATAGGGCAGATCAGTAAGAAGAAAACAAAAGTACCCGATAGACCGTTAAAAATACACCAATCCTACACCTCCTCAGTGACTTGCACCGCGGCGCGTGAAAGGCGACATGGGAGAGCAGATATCACATCTGAGGTCTACTTTCCCATGTCTGCCTGCACCCGCAGCCACATCTGAATTGGGTGACGCGAAGGGGCAGAGCTGCACCAGATTCAGATCCGGATTGGGGGAGGGAGCGAGACCAAAAAAGTCTCGCTCCTCCATCATGCTGCCTGGAGGATCGGACACTAGACAATACATCTTCTATCCTAAAACCAAGGAAAGAAATATTAGTACACAGAAATAAATGACTGTATACAGGGAGTGCAGAATTATTAGGCAAATGAGTATTTTGACCACATCATCCTCAGCCTGTTGTCGTTACGTCCAAGCTGTATAGGCTCGCAAGCCTACTACCAATTAAGCATATTAGGTGAGTGGTCATCTCTGTAATGAGAAGGGGTGTGGTCTAATGACATCAACACCCTATATTAGGTGTGCATAATTATTAGCAACTTCCTTTCCTTTGGCAAATGGTCAAAAGAAGGACTTGACAGGCTTAGAAAGTCAAATAGTGAGATATCTTGCAGAGGGATGCCGCACTCTTAAATTGCAAAGCTCCGAGTGTGATCACCAACAATCCAGCGTTTCATTCAAAGTAGTCAACAGGGTCGCAAAAGCGTGTGGAACAACAAGGCGCAAATAACTGCCCATGAACTGAGAAAAGTCAAGCGTGCAGCTGCCAAGATGCCACTTGCCACCAGTGTTGGCCATATTTCAGAGCTGCGCAACATCACTGGGTGCCCAAAAGCACAGGTGTGCAATACTCAGTAGACAGAAAGGCTGAAAGACGCCACCACTGACAAGACACACAAGCTGAAACATCAAGACTGGCCAAGAAATATCTCAAGACTGATTTTTCTAAGGTTTATGTGACTGATGAAATGAGAGTGAGTCTTGATGGGCCAGAGGATGGGCACGTGGCTGTGTCTAAGGGCAGAGAGCTCCAGTCCGACTCAGACGCCGCAGGGTGGAGGTGGAGTACTGTTTGGGCTGGTATCATCAAAGAGTGAGCTTGTGGGGCTCTTTCGGGTGTGAGGATAGTAGAGTCAAGCTCAACTCCCAGTCCCTACTGTCCAGTTTTCTGGAAGACACCTTTCTTCAAGCAGTGGTACAGGAAGAAGTCTGCCATCCTTCCCGAAAAACATGATTTCCATGCAGGACACTGCTCCCATCACACGCGTCCACAGGGGCGTCGGCTGGCAAAGAAGGGTATACAAGAAAGAAACAGCCTAATGACTGGCCGCCTCCTTGTTCGACCTGATCTGAACCCCCTTTGGAGAACCCTTGTGCGTCCATCCTCAAATTGTGGATTTACAAGGAGGGCAAACATGTACACCTCTTCTGAACAGTGTCTGGGAGGCTCTGTGTGTTGCTGATCCTGCAGTGCACTCATGTTGATGGTGAACAGATAAAAACAGCTGACATAATCCATGGATGGCAGGCTTTTGAGTGTCCTTCGCACAGAAGGTGGCTATATTGGTCACTGATTTGTTTTTGAATGCAGAAATGTATATGTTGAATGTTGTGGATGTTATTTGGTTTCACACTGGTAAAATAAATAATTGAAATGGGTATAAATTAGTTTTTTGTTAAGTTTGCCTATAATTAGGCACATAATAGTCACCTTGCACACACGATATCCCCCTAAAATGCTAAACTAAACAAACAAAAACTACTTCCAAAAATATTCATCTTGATATAATATTTTTTGGGTTCTTGAGAACATGTTTGTTGTTCCATAAAATTATTCATCAAAAATACCACTTGCCTAACAATTCTGCACTCCCTGTATACTTGAGAACCCAAATATAAATCAAGGTACCAAATATTACCAACGCCACTGGGAAAGCTTACCAACTCAAGTATAATCCTAGGACAGGACATGCAGCAACTGCACTGTAGCGCCACCTTGCCCCAGATGTGACGGAGTGACACATACAGACATCAGTACATGCAATAAATACAGTACCATGCTGTGTATCAATTGCAAAACAAGGATCTCAGATGTGCTCTGGTTCAGGAGACCTGCTTATAGACAACACAGCTAAATGTAGCCAATTTCAGACAAGACAGCTCTGTCTCATTACATTCAGTAATACAGCAGTAAGCTGTGTTGGGGAGCTCATCGGTATTACATGGGCAGTGAGAACAGAAATCTGCCAGAAGCAGATCACAGGGTGCTAGTCTAGTGATGACTTTTTCAGCACATATACTTTTACACAAGTCTATATGGTAAATTGGTAATGGTAAATGCTGACAAGTACTAACCTTTATAAAAGTATTGGGCAGATTTGACAGGTATACACAGTGGTGTTGGCCACTATCCCCAATAATTAAAAATTCATACAAAAAGGGAAATCTTAACCAGAAGGGTAAAAACCCAAGGTTGGCCAGCCCTAGGGGGCTGGATGTGGCCCAGGACTTTTAGTTAAAACCCACACACCAACTAGAGAAAATATATATATATAGATGATCACAATATTAGTGCACTAAAAATGTCCATAACACTGTTAGGCATCCTAAGTTCAGAGATGGCGGTTCCCTTCCCCTCCTGATCCCCAGATATCAAGAACCTTGCCTATACAATTGTTAAGCCCAACCGGGCAGGACCCTCTACTCCTCCTATGTCATACCTGTACCTGTGTGTTATATTGTGTTTGTATCTCCACTCTCATGTATTGTATATCGCTGCGTAATATGTTGGCGCTATATAAATAAATTATCATAATAATATACAATGTAATCTGTACTTGCTCTGATATTGCCTTGTATCCATTTATTTGCTGGGATATATCTGATCTTAGGACGCCTAACAGTGTTATGGACTTTTTTGGTCCACCAATATTGTAATGATCTATTTACTTAGTTTTTCAGATTATAAGTGTCTCATCCCAGGCAAAAAAAAAACAGGCAACTGCAGTTCTGCCTGTCAAAGCTGCAGTTAAATCAGGCAGGGAAGCCCTCAGTGGCTTCCCTGGCCTCCTGATCTGCAGAGCTGTATGGGAGCGGACTGAAGCAGCTGCTCTCATACATATATCTGAAGAAGGACATCCATCCATAGACAAATTATCCGTCTGCAGATCTGTATTTAAGCTTCGGCTTCACTCTACTCACATTCAGCTGTGATCAGGCAGATCATCCCTGCTTCTATATGTAAGCAGCTGAAGCTTACGCACAGATCTGCAGACAGATGATCAGTCTATGGATGGATGGTCCCTCTGCAGATGTCTGTATGAGAGCAACAGCTGCAGTCCGCTCCCATACAGAGCTGTAGCAGCTACAGACGGATGATCTATTCGTGGATGGACAGCACATCCATCTGCAGATCTCTGTATGTGAACGGGCAATCTGTCTGGATGCCAGCTGAAGGTCACCCATTTCTAACTCTAGTGGCAGGGTTGATTGCTGCCCATTAAATTACTTTATAGGTACCAAATAGCCATATCAGCTTTAAGCAGCACATGGCAATTCACACAGATTTAAATGGATATCTTTGTAACCTCCTGTGATGATATATGCATTGTGGGAAGGGTATTGGTTAAGCAATACTAAATGTGAATGAACTGTGTAGGTAAGAGCGCAGTTTGACTTTTCCATGTAAAATAGTTGCCATGTATGGAGTATAATTTTACAAAACACATATACCTTCTGTGAGGAGCTGCTAATTAGATACTCACGTTCTCATGTTGCATGTGCTTCAGAAGCCTCAGTTCTCTATAAGCTCGTTTTGCGAAGAGCTCTGACTGAAAAGGACGGTACAGCTTCTTGATGGCTACTTTTGTTCCAGTTCTATTGTCAATAGAAGAGCTGTAACACACAAACATGTAATTACAAGTGAGATTACATAAGCAGAGGCAACTGGGAAGGTCTGAAAAGGCACAAAAGAACAGAAACAAGAACACATTTTCCAAATGCGGCACAGTAGTTTTTCAGGAGATACAGTCCCATATTAGACATGCAGATCTTGCATAATTAGCTGCATTCTGTTTGACTTTAAACTAATGAGAGTGAGATGGGCTTTAATTAGTATGCAATAGAAAAAATGTGCAGTTTGCCACATTCACGAAACTCCAGCTCACCCAGCCGGTGTGCTACCCACACACAGCACGCCTGTCCATATAGGAATAATTCACGATCTGTTCCAGAAATGATAGGCTGGTGTCACGCAGAAAAGTTTCAAACTGGAGGTAGTCACACAGAAGAGTCTTGATAGAAACTATGCAATCCTGGATTATAATTACAATGCATGTAGGTTATGTACCCATAAAGATGTATTTAAAGTACCAAGTACCAGGTTTACCAGGAGTACCAGGTTTTTGTGCAACCACAGGTTAACCGCACTACTTTACATTACTCATTTAGAAAGAAAGGAAGAAGATTACTTACTTTACTAGTTTGTCACAGCAAACCTCAGAACAGTGGTTCCCAAACTTTCCTTGCAGGGCCCCCTTTTCAATTTAGAAACATTATCGAGCCCCCCCTCCCTATTCAAACGCATGTTAAGAATGAGGGTCAGCACCCCCCCCCCTGGAATACCTTCACACCCCCCAGTTTGGGAACCACTGCCTCAGAATATGTGTAGGAAGACATGGCTGAACACTTTTTTTTGCTACATTTTGTTCACGCTGTTGGTATCATTGTAGCTGACACTGCCCTGCTGTCCTGAAACATAACAATATCTTGACCATCACCATATCTGTAAAGCTGGGCATACAGTGGAGCTTTGTCAAATGAATGGACCCTCGGTCCCTATCCAAAGTAAAGGCAATCAAACAGGGTTTACCAACACATTGGTTCCCTTTTCGATCTAGCTTTCTTTGAGCAGCATGAATTGATTCCACTCGAAGGAGGCTGGATGCAATTCATTCAAAATCAATCACTGTGAACGGGCACCGCGAGCTATATAAAAAAAATAAAAAAATAAAAAGACCCGTGCATAGCCACCTTTAATGCCAACTACAGCCAGGCAACAAGGAACCTCAGAATGAGATTAAAATAAGGCAGCTTAAAAGTGGGACACTACTGGTCACAAAGCAAAGCACAGATTACAGGTTAGATTGCCTGAATTTATTCTCAATAAGATCAGTAGATCTCTCATTCTTCCTTTTCCTTCAATATAAAAATGTATCTAAAATTTAATGGATGTAGTCACTCATCATCCAGCATGACAAAAAGGATCCTATATAGACTTAAGGGCTCCTCTCCCAGTCTTCCCATTGTACAGCAATAACCCTGCAGGATCGGTAGTGTAAGAGGGCATCGCCAAGGTAGCCCCATGATATTTAGAGAGCCCGGGTCACTCGGCTTCCCATGGATCACTGCGACTGCATACAGTGGGAAGGAGCCATAGAAGCATAACTATTAGTTAATAAAAGAAGAGGCGATTAAGTGAATTATGTAGGAAAAATTTATAGGAAAAATTTACCAAAAAGTTTTGCATTAATGAGCTCAGATCCTTTAAGGCATTAGAATGTAGATCAAATTAATATGCATGAATCAAGAAACTAGGCCACATTATATTGGTGGACAGTAATTTGGAGTTGTCCATTTCAAGCACAGGTTTATTATATATTTTTTCTAATTAAAAAGTTTAAATGTCCCTACTTAAGGAAATATTGATTGCCAGAAAAGGGAAGGTCTGAAGTATGGCACAGACAGGTTATAGAAAAGAATTCACTTCAGGAAGGAAAACAGTTACCGGTACAACAATTATTGCATTAAAGAAAAAAAAAAACTTTCCTGTGTGTTTTATGCAATGCCAAGAAGGTAGCCAACACCACAAAGCATTTCTAGAAAGGAAGCATGTTGAACACCATCCAACGGATCTTCACAACAATGCCTTAAGCTGGCCATACACCTTAAGATCTGTGTGTCAGATATCCTTTAGATCTACCAACAACTATGTAGTGCCGAGTCCTCTGCGATTGAACACAGGTAGACTTGATTGTTTAGAAAGTCCCTCATATTACATGGTTTTGGTAAAACAAAAGGTGATCTAAAAGGAATCTGACTGAGAAATCCAAAGGTGTATGGGGACCCTGAAGCAGGGAACACACGGCTCGATATTGGAGCCATTTAAGGTTTCCTGCAGCAGAGTGATGACGCCATCACGCTGCTGTCAGATATCGGAGGAGGCGATGCTTTGCCTGGAGACTCCATGCAAAGCAACGGCCATCGACAGTGGTCCCTGTTTTCGAGCGGGATTGATTTGTCCTGCTCGAAAACAGGGATGGCTCTATATCATATGGGCCAGATAGGTAGCCATGAGTGAGCATGGCGCTCGAAGCAGCCATCGATCTGGCCCATTTTTACTTTAATGAACTGCCAATTCTATTTTTTGTTCGATGCCGTCAGCGAACATCGTTCATTCATTTATTGAATGTAACATTAGATTTTTTGTTCGTCAATCCCAATATGGAAAGAAAATACATTTGAAATTGCAACGACAGATAAAAATTTACCAACATGTTTGATGACCTTTCGAATCTTTTTTTGTTCAAGGTCCAACAAAATTATCCATCCAACAAATTGGCCATTCTAGATTTTTGTTCAATCAACCAAAAAATCGTTAGTTCTTCATTGAAAAAAAAAAATCTACATGAGTAAACCCACCTTAATGTGCGTCATATAATAAAGTATGTACATGATCTTACCAGCAGTAAACATGTTACATTACATCTTCTATCTGATCTGTTGTAGTAAGTTGTAATGCATGCAGATTATATTGCATCTTTAGTGAAGGTAACCCATTCTCTTGACTAGAACAACCCCCACTAGACATCAAATGCAGGTCGCATTTATTGGCAACGTAATGGGCCATAAACCAGCACCTCTGCATCACTGGGAATTCAAAAAAATCAGAGGCCATTGCAACCAAAAAAAATGAGCTCAAAGCTCACATTTTTTAATTTTTTTCATCTTTATTTATGAAAACAACATTGTACAAGTATCACAGCATTGCAAGTACAGAATCCAAAAATATAGGAACATGACATGTACATCATGCAAATCATTCTACGGCAAATGCATACAATAGGTCTAGATCATGTCATAACGAAAAAAGCTGCAATAGGCCTATACCGTAAGATACAGGGCATGGAGAGCCAACAGTGGCTCCA
>CM070034.1:71749719-71762386 GCA_036250615.1 Ptychadena robeensis | reverse complement strand
GGGGGGGGGGCGGAAACCCACTCCACCGAGTGACATGCAGCGCCCAGACCTGACCAGCACCCAGAAGCTGGAGCCTGTCCTACCTCTGTGTCGGCCCGGCTCTGAGTACAACCCTGAAATGTCCTGGGTTTGTAACTAACCTCTGAGACAACCTGCAGTCAAAATGTCAACTGCAGTCCACATATTTCAACTGTCAACAATTTAACAGTGCTTTTCTCTTGTCAGATTTTACCCTTTGGGCTTGTGTTTACTGCTTCTTTTTTCCTGTATGTCCGTAGCTGGGGAAAAGAAACAGAGGGGATACTTCATATTCTAATGAATGGGACAGTGTCCACTCTGCTGATATTAAGCTGTGGAATGTGGCGTCTTCATTGCAGCACCGTACGGTTCCGCTGAAGACATGTCCATTCAACCCCCAGATCTCCAACAAGTTTAAAAGTCCAATCTTTTTCTTAGTAATTTACATTCCCAATTTCACACCTCTAACTGCAACCTTTCATAGTTATTAATATTTCCCTGCAGTTATTCAAGTGACATAAATTGTATGTGTTTAACAATAAAAACTGAGAGTTTTGGAAATCTAAACATTTTTCCTTTTATACATGATACTGTGTTTTCATGTACAGCTATTGAATGTGTTTGAGCTGCAATACCAGTTTCAGGCACTGGAGCCACAGCCTCTAGTGAGCATGTTGCTTTCCTCTCACACATAGAGATGAGAGGGGGGATGAGAGGGAATCTCTCCTCTAGTTGACAAAATCCGGCAGCATTGCACTGTGAGAGTGCGGCTGGAAAGTATTTACAGCGCATTACTTTTTTCACATTTTGTTATGATACAGCCTTTTTCCAAAATAGATTAAGTACATTTAAATTGTGCTCAGGTGCATCCTGTTTCCCCTGATCATACTTGAGATTTTTCTGCAGGAGTCCATCTGTGGTAAATTCAGTTGATTGGACATGATTTGGAAAGGCACACACCTGTCTATATAAGGTCCTACAGCTGACAGTTCATGTCAGAGCACAAACCAAGCATGAAGTCAAAGGAATTGTCTGTAGACCTCCAAGACAGGATTGTCTGGAGGTTCAAATCTGGGGAAGGTTACAGAAATGTTTCTGCTGCTTTGAAGGTCCCAATGAGGGCCCCTGGGCTCACCTACTACACACACTGCTGCTGCGTGTTGAGGGTCCCTTTGAAGGAACAAGTTAGATATATATTTTTGTTGAATTTGTTGGTAAGAGCTCATCATGCTTAGTCCTGTCTAGAATGGCTAAGGGGTGCTTATGAACTGAAAATGAACTGCTAATTGCACCTGACCTATAATAGTAGGAGTCCCTCAGGAAATTTACTTTAGAATATAATAACATCCCTGTCTGTAAACATAAAGAATATAAATCAAGTTACTACAAGTGTCATGTAGGGGTAAACATATTAACATCATTTCAAAATATATTTGTAACACTTTGCTTGAGTAAGGCCTGTAAACATAAATACATGGCTAAGTTTGGACAGGAGCAATCCTAGTCCAAGCGCTAACTGGGTGGCTAACCCATGGGGCTTTCATGACATACAATCTACACATAAGAGTGATCATGGACATTAATTTATTAAGAAAAATACAACTCAGTATTGGTTGAATCACCTGCGGTTCATTTTCAGGTGGAGCCTCATTTGCTTGGGGTTGCACACTTGTTGGGTGGGCTACTATCCAGACATTTTTGACTCCACCCCCACCTTTCTATATAGAGAGGGCTTGGAGGAGTGGACCTCCATATGCTGGGCTCCCACATGGCATCTCCCTAATGAGATGGTTTAAATTTTCTTTCTGGACCTATTGAGCTTTGTGACTACCTGACCAGTGCCTCCTCCCGTCTTTCCACACACCCATTCCCCAGGTGAGTGAAATCTTCTTTCATTTGTTGTTGATATACTTTACATGATGGTTTAGACATATCTTATGTGACTTCAGGATTTTTGGGTTGATATTCCCTTGATCTTATCAGCATTTTAATTGACGATTTAGGGACATATTGTTACAATATACAGTACAATGTGATCAAATGACTCCATAGCGGATGTGACCAGTTCTGGGACTGGGCCACTTATTTAAAATAAATATGTACCCTTAGTGGAATTCTGTTCACTGTTTTTCTCATTATTAGGACACAGGTTTAGACTCTTTGCTTCTAGGTTGACAATTGACCCTAGCTATAACTCCTGATGAAGCCCTGAATGTCAGGGCAAAAGGCCCTGACATTCGGGGCCATTTTTACCTTTGAAGCCTATGTATCTGTATGATCATTTTACTTGTGGACAATTTGGATTTTATGATGTGTAATTCTTTAAAAAAAATTTAGCTTGTTTCTTTTTGTATTCTTCTTAATAAAATTATGTCCATGTATTTGACTACTCTTATGTGTAGATTCTGTGTCATGAAAGTCCCATGGGTAAGCCACCCAGTTAGTGCTTGGACTAGGATTGCTCCTGTCCAAAGCTATGTATTTATGTTTGTATTTCTTGGGGGATGGTGGCACGGACTTATGGTTGACTTACATGCCCTGATTTTGATTGGGAAGGCCTGTTATAGGGTGACAATGGACTGCCGATTTCCCAACTGTGAGTGAGAAGGTCAAAAATTTACCTACTCTATGTACAGTAAAATAATGACGTCAGTTACACTAATCAGCCACAACCTGAGCCCTCTTATGCTCTGTGGTAGTGCCAAAGGGGTGCCATTATGAATGAATGACACTACATTGCACAGAACATATAAGCAATCTAAAAGTACATTAGATTTATTATTTCATTACAATGACACTTCTTCAGTGGTTAAATACATAAGTCTGCAAGTTCTTGAAGGTGATGTATTGGAAGAAGATAAAATAAGTATAAGAATCAGAACACTTGTAACAAGGGCCTGGTTGTGAGGTTTTGACAAGTGGGTACGGCTATATCCAAAATGCATAGCTGTCAAGTTTGGAAAAAAACAAATACGGGGGGCATACAGGAAGTTACTGATTGTGGTTCTTCTGCGTTCCACGTACCAGAAGTGACGTCACTGATGTCACTTCTGGTACCGTGCTTACTTCTCAACTGAGTAATGCTGACTCATGTATAAACCGAGAGTGGCAAAATCAAACTTAGATAGTGGAGATTTCTAAATGAGAAAACATAGAGAAAGCACAATTGCCCCTAAGTGGCATTACTCTCACTGCTAATGTCCCACCCTACTTGTGCAGATAATGTGCGGGGTGGGACATTAGCTCGGCACGATTTCAAGATTTTCTAGATCGGCACGATTTCAAGAATCCGGGAAAAATCAGGGACTTCTTGAAATCGGGATTTGCCCGGGAAAGCCACATAAAAACTGTGACGTTCCCGGCCAAAACGGGAAGGTTGACAGGTCTGCTAAAATGGCAGGTCTGTTAATGGCTGGTGGGATATTCCTAGCATGTATTGGTTTGTTCCTTAGTCCAAAACCTATTTATATATATGGAGAGCAGCTGCTAGCCAAACTGATCCATCTCCTCAGAAGAACCACTATAGCACAAACTACAGAAAAAACTACACCTCACCATTAGAGTGTGTGCTGCCCAGATTTCTGTGTAGGGGGTTTGGTAGCCACAGTCTATTTAGAATGGCTATCCTAACATGTCTACAGCTGAATGTGTTTGTCAGAACTAGACATGGGACAATGCAAGAGGGTGGCACGATGAAGTATTGTATTACTTCATGTGAATGGCCAGGTACATGTCCATTCTTTACCAAGGAGAAAGAAGGCAGCTGGATAACCTATAAAAAGACAGCAGGCTGGCATAAGCAATGTAATGCCCTGGGCAAAGTTCTGTGGGAACCTTGGTTCCTGGTATGATACTTTGACATGTAGTCCATGACAACACTCAACTCAAGAATGATAATTCCCCTTGTCACACATCAGTGTCCAGGAATAAATTAAGGAATATGACAAAGTATAGGCCTACATCATACCTGTCACCCTTTAGAAGAGGAGAAGGTATACTGACAACCAAAGTATATTTTCCCCTACCCACATCCAATACATTAATGTAGAAAAAGGAGTAATAGTGTGGCACCCTGCTAAATTAGAGATCTCGGTCTCTAATATTAGCCACAAAGGACTTTAAAGGTAGCATTCAATGTCCAAATTATATAATTTAATGATATGATAAATCATATAATTTGTACATTGAATGCTACCTTTAAAGTCCTTTGTGGCTAATATTAGAGACCGAGATCTCTACTTAAGCAGGGTGCCACACTATTTCTCCTTTTTCAATACCTGTCAACCTTACTGTCCCAGAATAAGGGAAAATTACAGGATGCGCCGCATGTGTCGCTTCCAGCAATTTGTTGCGGCTCTTTCGTGTTCTAAATACCGGAAGTGACGTGAAAGACAGCAGCGACTTGGCAATAAAAAATGTGACTTTCCCAGCCAAAATGGGAGGGTTGACAGATATGGTCTACATATTCCTATAGTCCAAATAAACAACTGTGGTATGCGCTGGAAACTATGCCAAAGCATGCGGGACTAAGCTTGTACTTCATGGGATTTATTGGATCTGCCTAATATTGCAAGAAACCTTTAAAGTGGATGTATACTCAAAATCTAAAAATACATATGTAAAATTAAAGTTTAACTTACCTCTGAACTTGTATGAGGGTGGTGTAGCACTCCACAATCCCCAAAAAATATACTTACCTGCTGTTGCCTGGAATCGTATGAGAGATTTCATATTTAGTTGCCTGGCTTTCGGGGGCTAACTCTGGATGCAATATCACGAGTGGCCACTGGGGGCCTTTATAATGGATTTCTATGAGAAAATATGTTCTATTCAGTTCAATGAAGAGCAGAGGTTAGAGATTCTAGGTTCTCTTTACAGTCATTGTAAAACAGATAGCATCAACAAGATTTATGTAATTACAATTTTTTGCACATCAATGTTTAATGTATTTATTTCCATGGTCCCTTTGTCCATAGGGCCAGCTGATATACTCTCTGAGCCTAGATGCATCACTAGCATACTACATTCTTAGAAGTTTTGAATGAAGAGGAATTTTGACCACGTCATAGGAAAGTAGTAACTGCTTGCTGTGCATGCTACATTTATTTCATATTTTACAGACTGCATGTCTAGGTGCTTGGATTAATAAACATAGGGCATTTATAAAACTGAGCTTTTAAACTGATTATGGAGTTTTTAAATTACCGTACATTCCATTGCAATGTACACATAGGAACCATGTTTAGTGCATGGTATGTCATATAGCATTTATGGCTTTTTCAAAGGAAGGTGCTAGTGCTATATGATCTATAGCAAACTCAATATGGTAATTCATGTTAATAAGCTAAAAACCAAATATAACATATTATTCACGTCCTCTATAATTTGTGAGAGAGACACATTTTTTTATTTGATGTACATCTCTGCTTCATTAGTGCTGGGATACGATTAGTAGGTTTCCCACTACCACTTGGAACAAGGATGAAATTGATGCCACAAAACAAGAATACAGTTGTTAGAGACATTGGTGAAACTTTGGTGGATTATATGTGTATGCTAGATTGCACCTAACAAATTATAGATTATACAGGAGATCAATAAAAAAACATAGGATGCACCTTCAGGAGTCACAACTACCTGAACTGTAGAACTGTGCAGTCTTGGATGTGTAACCAGGAACAAGCTCTACTTCAAAGAGCAACACTTAGGAATGTGGTTAAACAAGGTTACGAAAGTTTTGTGAGCCTCACTTGGTAAGTTTACAAAAATTAGGACACCATATGATGAACAATTGGGTGTAGCATGCAGGAGCTAAAAGGTATCTGCACATACATGTAGCCCCTCTTCAACGTCTGCGTTCCAGCCTGTTCTTATGGTAAAGCTCTGACATATTCAGATAGACTTAAAGCTTCATTGATGTCCTGCTTCATGCTGAAAGCATGTGTGGAGGCCTTAACTGCTTCACATTCACTGGCTTTACATGTAATTTAATAACCATCCACAATTTCCTGTATTTCAGTCATTCAACTTAAAAGGTTAAACTAATATATAAAATAGACTGCTTGCATGCAAAGCGAGATATTTAAAAACTTTTTATAATTTTGATTCGTCCATCGGATTCCGGGACGATCGATTCCGGGCGCGTGCACGCGAAACAATTGTGCCGGAATCGCGTGCAGCCCACCTTGTCCAGAGAACCAACATGTTGGTCTTTCTGATCCGATTCTGCACACATCAGGGGGAGTTGCCATTTGTGGAGTAAGCGATCGGACACGGAATCGTCCAGGAATCCGTGGGACAAGGTGGCATGTAGCGATCGGACAGACCTAATTGGCCGTTCGATCGGACCTCCGATTCCCGCTGAGATCGCCGGAATCGATCGGATGGGTGATCGTTGGCCATGGAATCCGACTGTGTATGGCTAGCTTATGAAAAAAAATCTGAAAATTTGAATATGGTGAAAAAGTTCAATATTCTAAGCTCAGACTCTAATCAGCCAATTAGTCTTAATGACCTGCAATGGTTTCCTGAGTCTTTAAATGGTCTTTTCAGTCTGCTTCAGTAGGATTCACAATCATTTACTGACACCCTCCATAAGGAAGGAAAGCCTCAATGCAAAAGAAGTTGCCAAAGTTCTGTATCAAAGAAAGTTATGTGAAAAGTGGTGCAGAAAAGGGTAAAAGTGGTGCAGTAGGGATGACCGCAGCCTGAAGAGGATTGTCAGTAAAAGGCCATTCAAACGTGTAGTGGACTTTCACAGGGAGTGGACTGAGGTTGGAGTTAGTGAATCAAGAGCCACCACACACAGACGGATCCTGGCCATTGGCTTCAAATGTCATATTCCTCTTGTCAAGCCGCCCCTGAACAAAAAAATGTCAGAAGCGACTTATCTGGGCTAAAGAAAGAAAGTAATTAATACAAAAGGAGCCCAAACCGTATACTGAGTACATACGCATGATTATATTTTTCAAAGGTCCAAAATTTTTTCATGTAATATTCCAGTTTTCTGAGATTTTCATAAGCTGTAAGCCATAATCATCAAAATTATAACAAATAAAGGCTTGAAATATTGCACTTTGCATGCAATCAGTCTATTTCATATATTAGTTTCACCATTTCAGTTGAATTACTGAAATACAGGAACTTTTGGACAATATAAAAAATGTTCACAGTAGGCAAATACTGTGAAAGTCTTATACAGGTGGGACTCACAGTCTTATGGTGCAAGGTGTGACCACCACCTGTGGCTGAACTTACCTATCGGCGCCTCCCCGCACTAAGTTGGGCAGGCTGGGAAGCTGTGAGATGGAAGACCCACCCATAGAATGAGGGCCCAAGGAAATGACAGAGCCAGGTGAAAGGGTTGCCTGCTGGCTATGCCTGTGCGTGAGACCTGGACACAAACAGCGGGAGCACTGTGTAATCTGCAAGTTTGTCTGATTACACAGTGCATAGGAATGTTCTGCCCATGGGTAGATTTTTCCTACTGCTCTCTGTTTACTGTCTGTGAGCTGGGAAGCTTGAGCCCAACTCACACTCTGTGGCAGATGCGAGAGCTGCCCACGGGCGGGTCTTACATCTGCACTTTATGTGAGTTGGACAATTTATTGGCCATATTGGTACATTTTAGTAGATGATTCAAGTATCTGACAGGTTTTCTAGGTATTTGGATGGATTTGTATCTGATGGTACTATGGAACATGTGCACAGACCTAAGCAAGGTTTTAAATCTATCATACTGTGTATGGGTACAATCAATCAATGTTAGACTGACCGTCAATATTGTAATCGCACAAGTCTATCAAATCTAAGATTGATCGTACAAAGGTGTATCCATGTATGGCGAGCTTTCGAAGAAGGATTTTGCATGTTAATTCTGTGGTGGAGGTAGCATAAGACATTGTGGGTATATTACCTTCTTCTCATGTTTTTGTATATCATTCATATTATATAAGATTACGTTGGTTAGTACTTTTGTATTAATAAAACCTATTGATGATGATGATTGTCTTGCAGCTGTATCTCTCTTTATTTTATAACATTTGCTTATTACATTTCAGAGTGAGCATATGCTGTGCCATATCCATGTGACATTTATAGTGTTTTGGAATTATGTAATGTTGAGGCTTGCCTCTTCCCTCCCACCTTTTATACATTCTTATTGAAATATCTAATCATCTATGTCATGATCACTATGAACATCAGCCTCAATGGCCAGTGGGAATTTGCACAAGGCAGGATACGGCAAGTAAGCTTTGTCACAACCAGGAAGTGTCGCAACTTTGCCTGTTACAACTGTGCCAGACAATAAGAAGTAAAATTATGAAATGAAAGCTCCAGCAGGCACACGCTTTAGGCATGTACAGACAACTCTAAGTATCTGACAGCAATTGAATTTAAAATTTTTTTGCAATGACAGATTAGACTTCTATTAGATAAATATATGTTTAATAGCTATTACTTTAAAATGCTTATGTAATGAGGATATGTTAAAGAGTTGCAGCAGTATTTGTGGAAGTTATCTATGTAAAGAGGAAATGTTTTCAATCACTTCACCAAGAAATGTTGTAATTGTAAAGTCATACAGAAGATGCCTGGAAATTGCTATAAAGAAAAATAATACAACAACATAATAATTTGTACAGCTACCAACTTCACTTTTAGACAAACTCCTTTTGCGTTTGAGATTCACCCTCAGTTTTGAGAACTTTTGTGTTTGGAACAGAAGGAAGAGAAGAAAGGAAGACTACTGTTCTTTTTTCATATTTTGTATTCTAAAGGGGTTAACCAGTAGTTTATACATAATAAAGTTACTTAATATGTTCAAGTCCACCTGCAATACCATCTGTTGCCACAAGATGCCTTTGGTGCACCCTTACCATCAATGTATATCACAGCTCAAGCTTTCTCTGTAAACTCATGCCTTCTAACAGCTCAAACACATCGGGGTGACAACTTCAGGAGCCAGACTAAAAGCCTTGGAGAACCATAGATACTAGCTTTTAAGACCCATGTTCTAAATGAATGTGATCTCAAAAGAATTTAAGACACAATATTGCTAAAATATTATTCTGTATATTGTATTAAGTATTGTAGTGTACCATTTCGTTGAGAATATTTTTTGTTTTCCACCTAAAAACCTAGGTCTGACTTGTGATCTAGTGCATTTTTAAAAGCAAAAAATACAGTTAGTTTTTCAGGTATGTTCAAAAGCCATCCTGCGATTGCATATTTTTTACCCCTTATTATAGAATTAAAAGGTTATTATAGAAGTAAACAGGATATGCAGTTACAAATTCAAGAATACACATGTGTGTCTCAGCCAAGTATTCCAGGAGAGGAGACACAATAAGGACTAAGCATCCCGGAAGTACATTGCAGTTCCCAACAAGGGATGCATCTTACAAAATGTGTAAGTGGTATGTGTTTAACTGATTATAGCAATGTAAAAGCCATGCATCCTGTGCATTGTGATCCTATTCTGAATATAGTTCCAGCATTGTAAAAATTTGTAGTGTGAAAGTCCGCATGGGCAGTTGGGAGCTATGCAGTTGGGAACCATCTACTGTCCCCAAAGTTCTCAAACTGAGATGCAACATGAACGTGCTTATAGGAAATCAGTAGGGCAATAGAGTGTGCTGGATGACTACCTGCTGACTTTCTAACAAAAAAGCTGGATATGGTCCTGTTGTTTTTCATCTTATTGTCTGGAGCTTAGAAGTAAACAGATGTTAGACATTTTTCACCTAAGATGATTGATCATGATTACCTTGGGTGAATATCTATCATCTGTGTTGGAGTTGGTTATTTACAATGGGCAGAAATAATCTTGTTAATCTACTATAAGGGGCTTAGTTTTCAGGCACTTTTTTAAGGTTGAATTAACATGTTTGGTTGTTAACAGTGTCCTTTACCTTGTGGTCTGAAATAGCAATGCAGTCTTTATACTGTTGTTTATACTATTGTCTTTTAAGCAGTAGGAAATTACGATTGATTGGTAGTAAGGCATTTAATGAGTGGTTTGAGGCAATAGTTCTTCACACCCGATTATTTCTACAGCTTAAAAATGCCAGAGACTCTCCTATTCATACCTTTTAACTTTAATGTGCAAGAATAAGTCTATGTCTCTGCGTGGTCTCGGCTGCCGTACAGTACATCAACCTCTGGCCGGCGAATTAGCAGAACTCAGTGAGAACAGCCAGTCCGGTAGTAAGGTATGTGCATCAGGCTCCATTGGGACCCCACCAAGGAATGCGCTTAGCGCAGGGGGGCCGACAGAGCCGAGAACGCAGTGAAATTACAGGAAGTGACATCACGTCCGGTATTTGGACCGTGGCTCTTCCTTGTTCCAAATGCAGCAACCAACGTCACTTCTGGTATTGAATTTAGTTGTCAGTTGATTTAGGAGGGAGAGGGCTTTACTCTCTCAGCTAATGCCTCACCCTGAAATTACCAGCACAAGTGGGTGGGAACTTAGAAGGGAGTGTAACACCCCCTCCCTCCTAAATTTCCCTTATTTAAAAAAATCTGGGAATTATTAAAATCGGGATTTGGCCATGAAGTCACATAAAAAACGTGACTTCATGGCCAAAACGTGATAGTTGAAAGGTATGCCTATTGATGTCAATAAGGGATTTTGTACACCTAAAAGTGACTGGATGTTCCAGAAACAAAATAAATTTTAATGCTTGAAATACAACAGCACATTTTGTGCTTTTAACTGCTCATATAGACTAGAATTATTTCATAAAAAACACAAGAAAAACGCACATGTGAATTCAGCCTAGATGTTTTGTAATATGTGGCATGTGCTAAAATATTGTTTATATACTATATATATATATATATATATATATATATATATATATATATATATATATATATATATATAATGTGTTAAAATGTGTCTTTAAAAATCTTTTTAAAATAACCTGAACAACAAACTTCATAACATCACTTATTAATATAATGAAAGAAAAAAATAAAATGATACTAACATGTTAAAGCATATATAAGAATGTAATTATTGTTTTTCCATATAGCTTAACCTCTCTCTACTAACTTTGTATTTATTAACATAAAGTATTATAGAGTGAAGTACAATATTGTAGTGTCATGGGGTTAATTGGAACGTGTCTGCATTTCTTGTACTTTATCCAAGGTTGTTTTTTTTCCAGTAGCATTCACACATATTGCAGTAGCATTGACTTTACATTTTCATTATTGCTTTTGGACATTTAGCTGTAACAAGGCCTTTGCATTGATGCTTGTGAATATTACTGTTTCTCAAGGGTTCGAATAAATGGTTGGTAATGCTACTAAATTGTGATATTACGAAGGACTTTTCATTTTATCCAACTCTTAACCTGCTATACAATATAAAATACATTTCATTTAGTGTGTCTAGATTTATGCTTTAAAAGAGAACGACACAAGCAGGGGGTTTTGCTGGTTCGCTTCTACAGATTTCTAGGCTGTAGAATTAGCATTCAATAGGCAAGAAAATGTAACTGACATGAAAAGGTAATATTTTCTGTAATCTGCCATTTTATATTATTTCACAGCTACAGGATTACCCAAAACTGTAGAAAAGGGGCATATTTTGCTCCCTTGTGACAGTTGTATGTTATCTGGTACAGTTTATGTCAGGGTAAAGGCTCTTGTTTTGTGTTGTGGGTTGACAACACATATACTTTTTCCTTTGGACTGTGTGGTGGCAGCCCTGCCCTATTGTCATTTGCTAAACTACTTAAACCCACTCCTAAAGCATCTTTAAAATATTGGCACCAATCATCTAACATCTCTAAAATAAGAACTAGTAGGGCTACTTAAGCTAGGCATATGTGGCTCAATTTTTTATTTTTTTTTATCAAAGAAACTCAATCGAGCAGGGAATCAACATGTTAGTAAACCTTGTTAGTTTTGCATTACTTTGGATAGGGATTGAGAATCCCCGTCCAAAGTATCGGACGGGATCGAGGGAGCTGCTGCGAAGTGCTGCACCTTGATACCCCTTTCAAGCTCGACGTCATGGCGCTGCGCTCAAGGGCTCCTCAATTGCACAGGCAAAAACACAGCACATTAGTGTAAATTGTAACACAGGTCTCCAATGGGTACCAAGGCACAACACATACAAAACACATACTATTAGATTGTAAGCCCGACCGGGCAGGGTCCTCTACTCCTCCTGTGTCATAACCTGTATCTGTGTGTACTATCCTGTGTTCTATCTCCATTCTAATGTATTGTACAGCGTTGTGTAATATGTTGGGATTCTATAAATAAATTATAAAAATGTGAAACGGCCCTTACATCCCATGTCAAACTTCAGAATATAGGACACTAGGCTGAGCTTCCCTTCATCTTACTTTGACTGTTTCTGTAGATGTGCAGCAGGCCAGATACAACACTGGATTCACACACTGGACATTGCTATGAAGCTTTCTCATACTGATGAAACTGGCTTTGTCTAAGGTGTGAGCACCTGATCTGGGTATAACAGAGCGACTGACACTCAGAAACGCAAGCACTGTTTCTAGGATAGTCGATGGGTCACAACAGTCAATATCACAACTCACCTATAGGTACATATGTAGTGACCAGGGTATGCACCTCATCTGTGTATATATGTGATTTGTATACTCTGCCC
>CM070034.1:71739549-71749694 GCA_036250615.1 Ptychadena robeensis | reverse complement strand
AGGGGAGGGGAGTGGTCAGGATTGCAGCACTGGAGAGGGGGGTCAGGATTGCAGACACTGGAGGAGTGGCAGTATTGCAGCACTGGAGGGGGAGGGTCAGGATTGCAGCACTGGAGAGGGGGTCAGGATTGCAGCACTGAGAGGGGGTCCAGATTGCTGCAATGGAGAGGGGTCAGGATTGCAGCAACAGGAGAGCACATCAGGATTGCAGCACAGGAGAGCAATCAGGATTGCACAGGAAGCAATCAGGATTGCAGCACTGGAGGGTGGTAGGAACTGCAGCACTGAGAGGGGGGCAGAATGCGACTGTAAGGGGGCAGGATTGCATTACTGAAGAGGAGTCAGGATAGGTCCTCTATAAGATCCAAGCTAAATATCTTATACTGATTTGATTTTGGTATTGCACAAAATGCTTGAAGATTGTGGAAAGCACTGTTGCTGTATAACCTGATATCTCTGCTATACACCGATACTTTGTATACAAAATAACAAACTACCCACTGCTCAGTGTTGATTACACAGTTACTTGCGGACGCTTTGGGCCATACGGTCAACCATCTTATTTTGGGTGGAAAGTCTCATTTTTTATGTGCCTTCCTGGCCAAATCATGATTTCATAATTCCTGGATTCTTCCCATGATTTTGAATTCAGGGTTATTAGGAGGGAGGGGGAGTTCTCTCTCTCCCTCCTAAATCAGCCTACATGAATGAAGGCCCTCGGATACTGGAAGTGACGTCACTTCTTGCATTTGTAATACAGAAGAGCCACATTCCAAATACTGGAAGTGACGACGGGTCGTCACTTCCTGTATTTTTCCTTATTCTGGATATTCAAGTTGACAGGTATGTTTCTGGGCAGACTCATCAAAGCACCTGAAGCCGAGCCGACTGCCTCGGAGGAATTAAAAAGTTTGACTGCAGCGACATCGGTGGCCAAGGTCATGCTGTGTGCGGAGTTCATCTCCTCATAGGAATACTTTTGTTGGGATGACAATGATGGTTGTACACCAGCAGAAGAGTAGGGGGCCACAGCATGGGGACGCCCACATGCCGCCTGGCAATTGCTGGCATCTACAATCAATCAAAATGAGTAGTGAAAAACACTTCTAAATTATAAAGCAAAACGGAATGTGACTAAAAACATGTTTAGTGTTCGTTCTGCCCTCTTGCAACTAATATAAGTGCAGTGTGTTGTCAATATGATTTGCAAGCGGTCAATCACCAAACTCCTGTATGTGATAGTTGTCGCGGAGGGCATATTGCTTGCTCCGAAACGACCAGGTTCTTTGAGATGTTCAAACACTGTCAGGGCTCACAACACCAAGAAACTGAGTCACAGGCAAGCTGGTAGGGGGATATTTACAGTTTACTGAGGGAATATATATACAGTCAATCACAAACCCAAGCCTGGGAAGGGGCACAACACTTTAGGATGACTATGTTGCAAAATCAATGAGCTACCAGCTGCAGGGTGACTAGGCTTCTCGTCAGGGAGAGGGGTCAGGTACAGTCCAATTGTCTCTGGCAATGAGCAATAATTCAATAACGGGCGGTGAGGTGAAGTAGGGAGGAATCTGCGTCTGCCCTAGCGTTTGCACCTATCGGTTGCCGCAAAATGGGGGTCCTGTTCGGGCACTTCTATCCATCGCCTGCGGAACAGCCTAGAAAAATACAGGAGATGCTCCAGACGGCTGCACTGCACTGGCTGTAGTTCTTTGGAGGAGCTACCCAACTCTACTAAGGAGGGCCTAAGAAGGTATATTATACCCTTGCTCTGGAGGCTGGCACTAAGTTATATCCAGGCAGATCACAATTGCTACAATGTATGGCCAGAAAAGTGCGGAGAAGCCAGAGCCATGAGTCATCCTGCACCTGCTGCTCAGAAATACAGAGATGATTTTAAAGATATATACAACATTTTTATCCAGAACATGTGACACAGAGAGCAGAGTATACAAATCACATATATACACAGATGGGTGCATACCCTGGTCACTACATACCGGGCCTTTCAGACTACTCCTGAGTCTGCCAACCGGAGAGGAACAAAGAAGTAGCGCAGGTTGAGTGCGGTGTGTGCCATGCTTGTGATACCATTCTACTCCTAAGGGGTACCAGAGCCACATCAACAGGATAGAATTATTTACAACCTGCACAGGGATTGCATGTCCTAGGAAGGAACTCAAACCAGGCTCTATAAAAGAGACAGCTTAAGACCAGCTGCTCAGGCTAAAGGTCAGGAGGACATGCCTAGACCTCTGCTGATGTTTGTACCAAACCGCAGAGACGAGAGAGGGGCTGCCAAAAGACGAGGGGGTAACTTAATCCCGCAACAGCTTACCCGCAAAGCAAGGTTGGACATCAGGCAGGGAAAATGGGTCACCCAGATGGCTTAAACGACTGCACTCACACTGGGGACAAGTGCTTTGGTAGAAGGTGTAACAGTCCTGAATTGCGTAGGAGGGTATCCATTCTAGCAGCACTGGGTCCTATAGGTGGTGGCCTAAACATCCACAGACCTATGGACAAGTGACGAGAGGGGCCTACACCTGGAATTAACCATCAGATGCGGTACATCGGGCGACATATGAACAAGGAGGCTGCCGTAGGCCAGTGGCTAGTCCACACACACAAGCCCATATGTGCCAAATATAACTGGGGTGTAGGCCAACTACTTTACCTCCCCGGCGGATATACCGATACAGTATATCCAATGCTTTAACCTGAGTATGGGCCACAGGAGCAGTAAGGCAATCTACCTGGATATGGCGCAGTAGATATAATAATATATAATACCTAACCAAGTGGAGAGAGAGATAGGGGCACCTGTCCTATTGTGAGTGTATAGGCCAACCTGCTTAGGACACAGGGCCACTATGTGTATGCGGTACATGTTGCAATTTCTAACATCACATATATACAAGGCAACACAATACAGCAATAAATACATTACATTGGTATAGCAATAATAATCCTGAGTTTTTTCTAAATAACCCACCCAATGTGTATATAAATTTTAAGGCTACCTCAGAGCCCTGAGGTATAGGTAGCAAACAGTGACACTCTGTACAGAGAATTGGCACTGGGGAGATAGCAAGATCTACAAGTGTGTACTAGCCAAGGGGTTACTATTCCCGGGTCCACCTACCTCCCAGGGACCTATGGTGAGAATTATTGTATGCATCACAAAAGACATGGCGTCCTATAAGACAGGGACTATACCTGTGAGAAAACAAACCCATGACAGTGTGTAGTGCATTGGACACACTTTACGTGAATAAACCGCGGGCTTGCCGTAGGCATGAGGGTAATCCAGGACCCTCGCACACCGAAGCTGAGACCGAAACGTTGTGAAACACCATACCAATAAAAAATACAAAAAGGCATACATTGCAATCAATCACTAAGTACATTCAGTGTCTTGAGGTAGGTGTGGCCCACATTAGGGGAATAAACTTTATTTACATAAGAGCATGATATGTGAACCCACAAAGGGGAGAAGAATAGATTATTACCACATAGCATAGAGTGTCATAGCAATCAAAATAAAACATTAATATACTTTTTTTCAAGTAACAGTCAGGCCAGCCGGTCACTGACTGATGCTATACCGACTCTATGGCTAATATGGAACAGTGCTATACATCTTTTTTGCATTAACCTAAGTGCAGTAAATTTATGCTCTACATAATTGGGAGTCCATCAAAGTTTTCTTCCTTCAGCAGAAAAGTAGGGCCTACCCAAAAAGGGGGTGACCAAAAAACAGAAAAACAACCAATACACATTACGGGATCCAATAGTTGGAAGAGGGGTGAAGAAGGGGTATGGACCTGACCCAGTGTTCAGATGTAATGGTCAGGATCAGGGACAAACCCGGTACCCTCCCACAGAGTGCAACCAATGAGTGAACGAGTATGAGGTGTCAGGGCAGTGGGTCTTCTCATTACCACCTATCTTTATAAATGTGATGTCCCATTCAAATTCTTGTGTCACTTTAAGAATTCCCGTAAATGGGGTTTGAAGGTCCTTGACCCGGCGAGCCTGGGTACCCCTAAGTATTCCCACACACTGTCAGCATAAATGGTATGACGTGTCCTCTCCAAGCTCATCAAAGAGGGTCTCAGACACGTACGGAAAATCACTCCATGCTCCATTTAACATGAGCATTGAAGCGGCGCTGCAAGCGGGACAGTCTGGCAACTGTTCTTATTCCCCCCGACCGGTGGCAGTACGAATTGGGATCCCTGGGACACACAAATGCCTCAGTCCAGGCTGGGAAACACACGGGTGGTGCAAAGGGGCTGGGGTACATAGTGTGGCTCCGGGTTTGATGGGATACTCGACATATCGTCCGGGGCAATCGGGGCATTTGTCTATGGCCAGTAAAGGGGGGCATTCTTCAACAGTCTGGGGGGCGCAGGGGTCCCTCCGGCGCGGCATCACGGCAGGCGGCAGGTGAATGATAGGCCTTCTTCCTCGGTGCAGACGCGGCGCGGTGAGTAGCGCTGGGGGATGTCAGCGGGATGTCATCAGCTGGCGGTGCGGCTCCTTCCTCTGGCGACAGCTCAGCAGTAGTGTCGGCAGGCGTATTGGGCACCCCGGGAGCTCAGCGGGCTCGACCGGCGGCGGCGGTAATCCAGCAGCAACGATGCGTCATTCAGGGATGGACTGGCGGACAGATCCAGGCAGGCAAAGCTTCCTCACGCGGTGGTAAGCGGTTTGGTCTCGACCTTTTCAGGGGAACCGGGGAGGTCGACGGGCTGAACGGGGCCCCACTGGGTTAGAGAGGGCGATCGTAATCCCATTCGAGGGCCAGACTGGCATCTGGGGTTGGCGATAGCAGGCCATGGATGTGCGCTCCTGTGCGGGTATAAGCTGGGGCCGCAGGTGGAAAAGTGATGGTTGCTGCATCCGGTACAGCTGGACCAGGGGACCAAAGGTGGCGGACAGTTCTTGGCAATGGCCGCAGACAGCGACCAGGTATTGGGCTCACCTGGGCGGGTTGATGAGGGCCAATTCAGACGGGCGAGGAACGGAGGCAGTGGTCGACGAACGGAAGCCATGGTGGGGAGGGGCAGTGGTGCAACGGCGTTCTCCACGGATGGGCATCCAAGTGCAGAAGAGGAGGCGGCCACAGTGGTGGGCTCTTTTAAGTCCTCTGTCGCACAGCCGTCTCCTCCATGCGCTGATGGTGACAAGTCTCTGGGCGGGCCATTTTGAAAAAAAAGAGGGCAGTCTGTAAGCAGTGACTGGCGTGCTATTGGAGTGTGTTAGAAAATGGAGCCGACAGTGCGAAATCCTGTTCGTGACGCCCAAGTGTAGTGTACGTGGAGGGCATATTGCTTGCTCCGAACGACCAGGTCTTTGAGATGTTCAAACCACTGTCCAGGGGCTCACCCACACCAATTAAAACTGAGTCACAGGCAGCTGGTAGGGGATATTTACAGTTTATTAGAGGGAATATATATACAGTCCCAATCACCAAACCCAAGCCGGGAATGGGGCACACAATTTGGATGACTAATGTTGCAAATCAATGAGCTACCAGGTGCGGGTGGGTGACTATGGTTTGTCCCAGGGAGAGGGGGTCAGGTACAGTCCAAGTGTCTCTGCAATGATAGCAATAATTCATAACGGGCGGTGAGGTGACGTAGGGAGGAATCCTGCGTCTGCCTAGCGTTTGCACATCGTTGCGGCTGTAAAATGGGGGTCCTTGGTTCGGGCACTCTATCATCGGCCTGCGGAACAGCCAGAGAAAAATACATGGAGATTGCTCAGACGGTGCACGCACTGGCTGTAGTTCTTTGGAGGAGCTAACCCAACTCTACCTAAGGAGGGCCTAAGAAGGTATATATTATACCCTTGCTCTGGAGGCTGGCACTAAGTTATCTCAGGCAGACACAATTGCTATCAATGTATGGCCAGAAAAAGTGCGGGAAGCAGAAGCCATGAGTCATCCTGCACCTCTGCTCAGAAATACAGAGATTATTTTAAAGATATATACACATTTTATCCAGAACATGGTGACAAAGGGCCGGACAAACTTACAAAATCAGTGAGGGGTCAAATAATTATTTCCTCCACTGTATAACCTTTCTCCTTATTAACCATTGATAATACTTAACCGTTAAACCTACCAATGATTTTATCTGAACTCGCATGTACTCTCGTGCCTCTCTTTTCTCCCATAGAATATATTATTTTGTTGATCTCCTGAAGAAGCGACTACCCGTCGCGAAACGCGTTGAGCTATATCAACAATCAACTTGTATATATAATTTTTATGTACAAAACTGTATACCATTATGTTTTGTGCATACATTTTGATGTGACCTTGTTTTGACTTAATATGCATTACTTTGGAAGCAATCTCCTGTTTTGCTCATTATTATTTCTTTACCTTTACATCTACCGTATTTACAATCCCGTTGTGGTTGTCCTGAGTGGTTTAGGCCACTCAAGACAGTGGGGTGCCACTTCATTTCTTTATGGTTTTAAATTATACTTCAAGCATAATGAAACACTGTAGAATGGTAATGCACATTCAAATTATGTATACCATCAAAGATTATGTACCACGTAGATATCATCCATGCCTTAAATTATATATATAAGGCACATAAGCTTTGATTCAGAGCTTATATGCCCCTATTCTGAAGTTATGTGGCACAATATATATTAACCACAGATCAGGATGTTGGATTGGAGGACATGTTTGGTCACTATTCCCATCCCTTAATACTAACTCCAAAAACTCCCTTCTGTTCCCTCATGGGACTTTGGTTGGAGTAGTGACCCAATTGATGACTATAAGGTATATTGCGAGTAGAATAGGGGTAAGGTAAAATTATAGCTTTATTGGTGACCACTGTCACAGTACATGATTAACATAAATAATGACCACAACATAGAGTATGTACAACACACAAGTAGCATACTATCCAGTAACAAACATGGGGTATAGTGGCTGCAACTATCAAACACAAACTGTAGGGGTATTGAGGAGTAAGGTGCATCGAAGGCTACATGTTTCGCCGAGTACGGCTTCCTCAGGCCATATGCACCTTGGACTGTCTGGGTCTGTGTGGGAGAAGAAGGACGCGCAAAATAAGTGTCAGAATGTGAAAGGGAGAGAATGTTAGGCTGGAATGGCCTATGTCATTTAACTTGGCCCTCTTTGCAAAACGTTTGGACACCCCTGCACTAGCAAGTGGGGAGCTCAATTTCTGGCTTTATTAAACATATATTTTACTCTAATTGCATCATTTTTGTAAACTCTGGAAAATACTAGAAATGTGTGTAGTGACCCGAGAAAGGGCCACATAACTGTATTTATATGTGCTGTATTATATGCCTGTATGGTGCTTATAATTGGTGTGTCCCCTAAAAGGTAGCACCTGTTGTTTTTTACGAGTTGCTGAAACCATGAGCCATGGCTGGGTGTTTACCTCTTTACTTCCCTCCAAAAAGTAGCTAAGATACTTCTGCCCAGTGTGGCAAGTTGGGGAATTGCTCAAGGGCTGCAGGAATCGTGGTTCAGAAGGAAGAGGCAAAACACTGTCCTCAAACTCAGGCATCCGCCTGTGGCTTTATTGTCCGCCAGATAACCAATGGAAAAACAAAACAACATGCACAGCTTGGCTGGGCGACTAGCTACCTCACTCAGGTAGCTAACTAACTGTAGAACACCAGTCAAACAGTTGGGTATTCACAGTACTTGGAGTGCTCAGTCCTGGCTCTTAGCTTGTCTCCTGCATGCTTGGGTATGTTCCTCTGCACACACCCCCAGTCAGCTAGCAACTGACTACTCTTATCACACCTGTGTGAGCCAAAACCAGACCTGGATCTGTTGGCCAAGGGACCCTCCCTTTTCTTCCCTTGGCCAGCTCCAGGGCCCTAAACTCCGGCTCTCACTCCGAACCATATTAGAAACCACACAAACTGTTTTCCCTGGAGCCTCTATTACAGACCGTACCTAAACCTAGGTGCAATATATGCACCATCAAGTACTTTCCATTGCAAATAATGGGACACCCTGTCACACCAGTAACAGGCCTTTTGCCAGCCACTGTCTAAGGACATAAATAATCAGTCCTTAGAATATTCTGGGCTTTTCTGCATTTGCTCCCTAGATGACTACAAGCCTCCAGTGCTGCATCTTGGAGAAGGTCCCCAACACCCAGCCACAGGTCCATCTGCTCATCAGCAACAAGTTTGAAACGTTTATCCCTACGACTGAACCCCATCCCTACCTCAGGATGATGGTGCAAGCCTGTAAATATCTTCCAAGTAAACTGTAATTAGCCCCCTACCTGCTGGCGTGGACCTTGGCTTTTTTGGGATGTGAGCGGAACCTGGTGAGCGAGCAGAGGACATCCACCCTGAGAACCTGGTTCTACACACTGCACTCTCCCGACATGTGTATTTAGTTTTGAGATATTTCTTGGAATACTTTACCTGCATTTTATCTATTAAGGATAGATAAAGATAAAGGATGTTATCTTTGACATGACATGACAACACAACTCTGAATTCCTAAGCATGAGTTGTCAGCCATGTTTCTTATTACAAAGAATATCTTGCAAAGTACAATTAATGGTCTATTTAGCAGAAAAAAGCAATACACAAGAGAAGTTTATTAAGGGGAATGTTTTGCTATTATTTTAATATAAAATCATTTAGATCACATAGGATTTTAAGCTCCAGTATGACAATACCTGTCACAGTTCAAATAGGCTGAACTAATATTGATGACACGTCTGCTATACATTCACCCAGCCACCTCCAGAATGTAGATGATAATTAGAGCATACATCAAAAACTGACAAGCACTTCATTAGAAATATTATTATCATTAAAGACCACAATGGAAGAAGGAATACTCAGAATGAGTTATGTTAGCACAGCTATAAAACACATATAGTATCTAAAGAATATTTCAAAAAGCACAACTAGAATATGGGGAAAAAATTGAAATAATGCTAACAGCTCTGATTACGTCTTTCACAGGGACCTAGAAATCATCACTTTCTACTTTTCTGTATGAACTATCTTTACTCTAAACACAGGGAATCTGAAGGAGGACGTGATGATATATAATGTGATGGAGATAGTACAATAGAAATTGTTTACTACCTCTAAAGCACCAAGGCCATGAGTCTAAATCTGACGAGCGATTGTGGGTGGAAAACTTGTTCTCACTATGCTGAAATTCTACAAGCCATAAACTCCTGTATAGCTACATACAAATAATAATCCAGCTGCTCTTAGTTACAAAAATAATGTGGATATTGTCTGTTCTCTATGTTTTACGTAAATAGGAACAGATGCACTGTAAATTTATTGTTACAGTCAAGGGCTGTCCTAGCCTGTTTGGTGCCCTGGGTGAGCATCCACTCTGGCGTCCCTGCCACAAACACACACACACCCACCCAAAACATATTAAGGATTGTATTTAAACATATTTAATTGTAAAAACTGTTGTCGGGTTTAATCACACAAACACAAATATATGTAGCAAGGCTTTAATTAGTGCAGTCTTCCTCACTGTCTACCCTACTATATATACACAGCTCCCCCATATCATAGTCATATATACACAGCTCCCCGTATCATGGTCATACAAAACAACTCCTCTGTATAATAGTCCTATATACACAGCTCCCCCTACCATAGTCATATATACACAGCTCAACTGTATCATAGTCATATGTACGCAGCTCCTTTGTATTATGGTCATATATAACAGCTCTCCAGTAAAAAAGTCATATATACACAGCTCCCCCCTACCATAGTCATATATACACAGCTCCCCTGTATCATGGTCATATATACACAGCTCCCCCCTAACATAGTCATATATACACAGCTCTCCTGTATCATGGTCATATATACACAGCGATCATTATGGTCACTGACACACATATTACATTTGTTGAGCCACATTCAGCCGTTCCCGACCCAGCCGGAACTAAGAATTGTTGGTAGCAGACATTCATATTGCACTCTGTACAGTGTGATATGTGACATTGAGTGGACACTCCACTGTGTACATTGTGTGATATGTGACATACAGTGGAAACTCTACTCTGTACTTTGTGTAATATGTAATATGCAATGTACATTGCAGGGGGGGGGGGGGGGGG
>CM070034.1:71721868-71739449 GCA_036250615.1 Ptychadena robeensis | reverse complement strand
TTGGACAAACTTACAAAATCAGTGAGGGGTCAAATAATTATTT
Source organism: Ptychadena robeensis (assembly GCA_036250615.1). NCBI lineage: Eukaryota > Metazoa > Chordata > Amphibia > Anura > Ptychadenidae > Ptychadena > Ptychadena robeensis. Next base: position 71,739,406 of record CM070034.1, on the reverse strand, counting down.
CCTCCACTGTAAATACCAAATTGTATCTGGTGTGTTGTGACGTCGGGCGTCACGCCACTCAAAACAGTGGGGTGCCACTTTATGCATTTCTATATTTCTATATTCAAAATTTTGGGATACGGTAGCTTGTATAAGACACAACTTGGACGGCGTAATTACTGTCTCATTAGTTAAAACAAGTTTTGTGAATTAAAATGTTAAAATAACAGCTATGCCTGCTGTTATGTTTTCATAAAAAATGCTCATACAAGTCAGTATAGATTAAAAATGTGATGTACGGCCCTTTAGTGATGCAGAGGGCAACAATTGTCCTTGCCCACCATTGCTTTAAGCCAGTGGTTCCCAAACCGGGGGGTGGGCCCCCCTGGGGGGGCATGAAGGCATTCCAGGGGGGCCTGGGCCCCCATTCTTAACCTGTGTTTCAATAGGGAGGGTGGCTTGATAATGTTCCTAAATAGAAAAGGGGGGGGGGCCCTGCAAGAAAAGTTTGGGAACTACAGCTTTAAGCCATGCGTTAAAGCATGCATTACAAACGGAGGTAGTTTCTTACCCTTCTTCTCATTTGCAAATGGTGCCATGAAGTGAGGTCGCTCGTGGTTCCGAAAGTGATGTTGGCCAAGAGACTGGAAGTGATGACAGATGCCATCCACTGGTAACGCAATCAATTCTTTGTCTATGTGTGCATCAATGCACCCATACTTGCGGTGGGCTGCTTTGCGTTAATGTCGATGAAGGGCTCTACATTGATGCAAGGGATGGCTCTACAGTGATGCAAGGGAACAGGATTGAATAGGGGTTTTGGCGTGGAAACATAGCCCTAGCTCTATACTTGCAAACCATATTGAAAATCTTAAAACCATTATAATTAGTTATTATAGATTTGTAGATTGTAGATTATGTTTTTGTACGGCCCTTAGTTCTTTTAAATAGGTATTTGTTCTTGACAACAAATGAGGTGTTTGCTATGAAAATGTCAGTTGATAAATACATTTAATAACACTCAGCTTATTGTTATAGAGAATATATATGTGTTTATAAAACATTGTTATTACATATCACAGTCTAGTAATACCGCCATCATTTGTTAGATACATAAAGCACACACTGCATTAATAACCTGCCTAATACCAGCAGGGCCGGGATGACTCCACAGGTAAGTTTTGTAACTTTAAAATAACATACTATTTCAACATTGGCGCTTTTAAAAAAAAAGGAAAAGGATAACCCCCCATGAATCTGCTCTTGGGATATAATACAATACCGTATTCTTTATAGCTCAACCACAAGTAAATATAAGGAGGAAATATTTAATAAAATCACATTTTAAATGTAAGACTGTATTATGAATATGCTTTACAAATAAAATACCTGTTTTTGCAACTTAAATATTGGGAACTTCCATGTTAACCAAGGGATATAACATTTGTATTATTCAAGTATACATGTGCATTAAAACACAGACACAGAAAAGCTTAAGGTGGCCATACACGTTTAGATTTGCAGACATTTTTGCCGGCGATTTTGCACATGGCAGTCGATCTGCTGCGGTTGCAAGTCTAAATTTGCCCGTATATCCTCTGGGAAGTAATGGGATCGCTCTAAGAAATTATGGACATGTCTGTAATTTTGTAATCACACCCATTCATTCTGTTCATTTGTTTTTTCAATCAGCTGAAGAAAAACAGTGCCAAACTATTATGCTGCCACCACCATGCTTCACTGTGGGTATGGTGGTCTTTTGGTGATGTGCAGTATTGTTTTTGCACCAAACATATCTTTTGGATTTATGGCCAAAAAGCTCAACCTTGGTTTCATCAGAACACGACACCTTTTCCCATGCGTTTTGGAGACTTCATGTGTTTTTGCCAAATGTAGCCTGGCTTGGATGTTTTTCTTCATAAAAAAGGCTTTCATCTTGCCACTCTACCCCATAGCCCAGACATATGAAAAATACGGGAGATTGTTGTCACAGGTATGTGTATAATAGGATAGGTGTGCGGTTGCTGCTACTTCACAAAAAGGATTTAAAAGGTCAGGGTTTCTATCCCATAATGGTTTTAACAATTAAATCTGGTTTTAGAAAGAAGAAATGGAATTTCAATAAAACCTTGACCATAGGTGGTAGTAATATTTAGTGTGCATCATAGCCACGTTTATTTGATTAAAAAAAAGGGGGAGGAATATATCACATATACATCCCAACAATTGTATGTATCCAGTGAACAAGACCACCAGTACACCGAACAATATCAAGACATTAATGTAAACATATATAATTGATATTTATTGAGCCAGTTCATATACATCCTCAGATGTCACAGGTACCACAGAGCCAGTACTTGCCAGATATTCCTGCAGCTCCTTAAATGTTGCTGTAGGCCTCTTGGTTGCCTCCCTGACCAGTTTTCTTCTCGTCTTTTCATCCATTTTGGAGGGACGTCCACTTGATGATGGTTGTCTTCAGTCTTCACTGTGTTCCATGCTGTACCTAATAATATCTAATCTCATGCCTTGGAAATGTATTTGTACCCTTTTAAAAATGAGATCCATCTGATGCTTTGGAAGCTTTCTGTGGACCATGGCTTTTGCTGTAGGATGTGACTAAAAAAATCATGAAAGACCAACTAGAGCAGCTAAACTTTATTTGGGACTTATCAGATACACTGTATATGATGGCAGGCGTATGCCGACTCCTATTTAAAATTATTTTGAATGTGATTGCTTAATTCTGAACACAGCTACATCCCCAGTTAGAAGAGGGTGTGCACACGTATGACTTTATTTTTATATTTTTCTTCCCTCCAATCTAAACATTTCAGTTAGTTTTTCATGTGAGTGGAACAATTTATAAGTCAAGATAAAGGTGGAAAAAGTGCTTAAATGATTTATCTTTGTCTCATTTCTGTACAGCACAGGAACCCAACATTTCTAGATCATACAACCCAGTGGAGACATACCCTTTTCTTTCTAAACAATAAGATTTTTATTTAGAAAAAGTGAAACAATTCAAGATACATACAGTATTTTCTCAAGTGTTTTCAAGTATTGAAGCATAGGAGCGTCTTTGGCAGTATATAAATGCAGGTCTAATACAAATGCTTTACATAAAATTTCCATAAGGTAATTAATCTTGAAATCAGAACATTTAAAGAGAACAAAAATGTAAAACTGGGGAAGAGGGGGTAGTCAGAAACTGTAAAAGCCTGAAGGGGTATAGGGAAAGGACTGGTAAGAGTATTAAGGATAGTGAGGTTTTGAGAGAAAGTGGAGAGGCTGGAATGAGCCTAATGGAGAGAAAGGAAGGAGGAGAGAAAAATGTTGCAGGATTGGAGTCAAGGATTCTGTTTGAAAGGCGCATGTTTTCATGTCCATGTGTCACTGTGTGAAGAGTACCCTTCTTTAAGGTGTGCTATAGATGCTTCAATGAGCCTGATTGCCTCCATTTCATCTGCCCATTCCCTAGCTGAAGGAACGGAAGGGGATTTCCAATGACAAGGGATGACATGTCTTGCTGCGATTAGAAAGAAACAAAGCAAACCACGTTTGGTTTTAGACAGTGGGCCCAGTAAGTCAGTTAGTAGCGCAATCCCAGGATTGCACAATACGACAGACAGGGTGATTTCGTTATAAAGGTTAAATATGAGGCGCCAAAATTGTAGGCTTGTGGGGCATGTCTACCACAGGTGCAGAAACATACCCTTAATTGGGAAAACTACATACTCTTCATGGGTTTGTTGGGTGAATTATTTGTATTTCATTTGTACTGAGATTGTTAGAAAAACAACATGCCATAATTATCTCCAGAACAGGAAATCTTCAAATGTAGACACATGTTCTGGGTGTCTATGAAAATATTTTCCACCGTTTTTGAGAATTAATAACAAACAGCGGAAACAAAAAGAAGAAATGAAACAAAAATCATAATTTTATTTCACATTGAAGCCTTCTTACATGAGTTTGATCAAGCTTTAATGACAATTTCCACAATACAAGTGTCACTTTACACAAATTGTCAGGCCTAGTATGACCAGTCATGCTGTGCATACCAAGAACTCTGAGCAGTCCTTTGTGAAGACATACGGTAATTCACTTTCTCTTTTATTCAGAAGAACAATTCAGCATTTTTTTTACCAAATGTGTAAAGGAACAGTAAAACTGACCGTTTTCAGCTATTTCTAAATTAAAATAAAAATGCACTTATCAATCCTTATGCTAATTTAGTAATTGTAACTTAACTGACAGATCTAGCTCTATAGTTAAGGCAGACCAATATGTAAAGCAGAAAGTTACAGGAGCGATGACAAGCACAGATGGCACAGACAGACGCACAGCTCTGTCTTTCATTCACAGTGGATAAAACAAGCAAGCGGGAACAAATCCGAACCCCTCAAAAAAAGTATATCTAACTGAATGGGCAATTATTCTACGGTTAGAGTGCAGTGTAGGATGAGTAATCTTCCCATTAGTACCTCTGGAAACATGCACTTTCTTGAAGACAGAAAGGTAACATTAGCACGCAGTCTAGAAATATGATGATTCAATATGACATGACTCATACTCGGGCATTGTGCTTGCCAGTTTCTATCACTATCCCTTGCTGGTTTATTACAAACAGCAGCTATTCACCTTTGCTAGATATGCTGTGTACTTGCTGGAGAGAGAGAGCTTTAAAAGTCTGTACTGCATTGTGAAATCTTTAAAGTGTCGCCTCGGTCTCCATGCTACCCAATGTATCAGTCATTAAGTGTATATAGGCAGGGGTGTCCATAAGTGGTACTCTGGTACTCAAAAAAGGGCAAAAACTAGCTATGCGTACCTGCATTATTGTTGTTACAAAGCTCATATGCGTACAATTTGGAGGCACTTTGTGTCTGGGCGGCCGAAGCTATTAGGTGCATCCGAGGAGTCTGGCTGTCAGGGGGAGAGATCGGCAGCACAATGGCAACCTCCCACATTAAATAGCTGTACAAACAACTTCACTTTATCATATATACACTACTGTAAAAGTAAAAAATTTTAGATTGGCAAAATGCTTTCAGTTTTTATTGTTATATATATACAATTTACGTCCCTTGGATAACTGCAGAGAAACATTAATTACTATGAGAGGTTGCAAGTTAGGGGTGTGAAATTGGTCATGTAATTTACTAATCAAATGATTGGACTTCTAATGGTGTTGCAGATCTGAGGGTTTAATGTCACAGTAGGTATATATATGGGTAAAATCTGACAAGAGAAAAGCAGTGTTTAAATGTTGACAGTTGGAATATGACTATGTAAGTACAAGAAAAATATATTCTCTTTCCCCGGGTGGTGGCCAACATCCCAAAATTTATATAGAAAATGTTTGTGTGGCTGGTCAGATGAAGACAGAAGATTCTAAAAAAACACCCTACAGTCACAGGAATGTCCTCTAAAAACTCAGAGGCTAGGGGACTTTAACGGACAGAAAATGTAAACAGAGTAACAAAAATAAGCATGTTTCATATATAATAATTAAAACACCATAATTTTATCAAGTAGAAAAAAGGAGTCCATAAACATCACGAGGTGTCATAAAGTGCTTGATACATTCAGGTAAAATCGATGCACTGTCCTAGGATCACCTTGGGCACATCTTAACCACCTTTCCAGAGCTTGCAACAAGGCCAATGACTGTTAACAAAAATTTACCCCGACGTACGTTTTGTCTTGAGCAAAACTTCTTCAGGGGGTGAGAATTGGGGCAAGGATGGTTAAAAGTGATGTGTCAAGGACGCAGAATCACCGCGTTACTGTCGAGCGGACTGGTCGGCGGAGAAATATCCGCACCATCACCCTTTCACCTTTTGGACTTGACAGTGACAGTGTTGAATACTGACTCAGTAACCTCATATGGGTCCCCATTGGGATATGGGGATCGGTCTATATGGATGGGTTCTCAGTTCTTCGGTTTAGTCCACAGTCCGCTCGACAGTAACGTGGTGATTCTGTGTCCTTGACACATCACCTTTAACCATCCTTGCCCCAATTCTCACCCCCTGAAGAAGTTTTGCTCAAGATTTTTGTTAACAGTCATTGGCCTTGTTGCAAACTCTGGAAAGGTGGTTAAGATGTGCCCAAGGTGATCCTAGGACAGTGCATCGATTTTACCTGAATGTATCAAGCACTTTATGACACCTCGTGATGTTTATGGACTCCTTTTTTCTACTTGATAAAATTATGGTGTTTTAATTATTATATATGAATCATGCTTATTTTTGTTACTCTGTTTACATTTTCTGGCCTTTAAAGTCCCCTAGCCTCTGAGTTTTTAGAGGACATTCCTGTGACTGTAGGGTGTTTTTCAGAATCTTCTGTCTTCATCTGACCAGCCACACAAACTTTTTCTATATGACTATATAAGGTTAACATATGGACTGCAGGTAGGCTCAAGGGTTAGTTACTAACCCAAAAAATCTCGGGATTGCACTACTGAGGTATGAGATCTGGGGGTTCAAAGGGTGTTGTACTGTGAGAGTTACATGTGACCCAAAGCCATCTGGTGACTGGATGGAGACGTCCAATGGGAGGCTCAATCAGGAACAGGGAGGCCCATCTGTAGCAGAACCTACCATGCAGCAAGCTGATGCAGAAGACAGTGAGGAAGACCACATACATATGGGGTGAGTACCACACACCATCTCCTGGTACTCATCTGAGGAACTCACTAAAAAACTTATGTGGACCCCTGTATATAGTGTAATTGTTATAGTTTTTTTCGTATATTTGTTCTGTGCTGCCAGAATAAGGAGAATATTTTGTAAAGAACAAAGATAGTAGGGGAAATTTTTTTATGGAGTATTTTAATGGAGATTCATAGGGTCACATCATGCTATACTTACCTATTTTTTACATAAATTATGACTTTTTTTGGCCAAAAAAGCTCCAACTTGATGGAAGAAAATAAAGGTGGCCCTACACGGCTCGATCCCTCTGTGATCGTTGTACGAACTTGGGGAATCAATCCCCGGCCAATACTTTACAAACTAATGGTGATCGAACAGGGATTTACCAACAAGTCTGATCAGCTGTTTTGATCAACATTAGTTTCAAACGTGATCAAACTCTCAAGGTGGGCAGCGTTTGATTTTTCAAACGTTCAATCATCGTGAACGAACTCGACAATCAAGCTCAATTGAACAGCGAACCAACATGTTGGCAAATCCCATTAATTTTAATGGGGACCCCCGATATCGTACTGGATGGATTGCGCAAACTGGTGTGTATCGATTCTTCGTTCAAATGGCAAACGCTCAAGCAAAGCGTGGTGAGATCATCAGCTGCACTTGAGTGTTTATCGATTGAATGAATATCGACCAGTGTATGCCCACCTTTTAAATGTTATTTCATAATCTAAAGGTAACTCACAGATGTTTTAATCTTACACGGCTCGATTTTCACCATGCATGTACACGGTGATCGATCATTCAGGAATCGAACGCAGCCCACCTTGAGTGATCAATCTTTCTCCAAAGGAATATAGATCGAACAGGGATCCAACATGTCGGTATTTCCCTGTTCAATCACCATTACTTTATCAGACAGGGATCAATTACCTGTTGTATCAATCATTGTGCTATTGTTTGGCGATATTTGCGTAACCACGCTGTGATTGATCGCTTGAGCCATGTATGGCCAGCTTTATAGTCATGGACATTTTTATAATATTAAACAAGTAGTTGATATCAGATATATCAACTATTGGCTATGTTGCGACATATGTAGGATTCAAAATGTGGGTTGTACTTTAAGATCTCTACTCTTGCCCAATACCAGATATACAAATTAGAAAGATCAGGAACGCTTATCCATCAAGATTTTTTCCAAAACAGGGGTACACAGGAAGCCATATACACTGCCACAACACGAGGCATGCCAGGGACTAGATCTTGTCAGAACTCATTGACTTTGTGGACTACTATATTTTTAAGAACTCCTTCTAAGTAAATATAACCTGCTTTACGGAGATTCGGTGATCCCAGCAAGCATAGCTCGTCTTCACTTGTCCTGACTCCATTTTGTGGCCGTCTATTCCAACACTAGCCTATTATAGGAAATGTGTTAAGCTGGGCATAGACAGGCCGATTCCTACCCGGCAAGGAATCGGGTGCATCAACTTGAAGGATTGGACTAAAATCAGCCGTCATGTCGGATTGCATAGTGATCTGACATGACGGATCATTTTGATCCAATCCCATTCGTTCGGCTAGGGATGGCCATCCCCAGCTGAACTAATGGGATTACGTCCTGTCTATTCCCAGCTTTATATATACGACTTTGAATATAGTAACCTTCATTTGCACATGATAAAGTGACCACCGCTGAGCACGTTAGGAATGTGCTTGAAAGATGTACCCTGAGATATGTGAGTATATACTGGGACCTATGCTGGAGGCAATTGATTTGCTGTTGTTTGATGGTTTTTAAACCAAATTATTTAATAAATGTACAAAAATTATACTCTTCCAAGTTGTCCTGTTTATGTAAAAATCTTAATGGATAAGTGTTCCTTATCTTTCTAATTTTTATGTTTATTAATTTGGGATGACCTAGTAGAGCTACCTCAATTCAAACTTCTCTAATACCAGATCCAACAAAACCAATACAGAAACTAGAAGTTTATAGAGAAACATGATTTTAGGGGTCGCTTCTTTCAAGGTTCAAATTACTGAGAAGACTTAACACCCCCTTAAAGGGAAGGAATAGATGGGAGGCATTTTGGAAAACATTATACAAGAATTCCTAAAATAACAGATGGGACGTCTAATACAATCATAAATGAACGCCACTTTTGTTGAGTTTGGTAGCTGATGAATTATTATCATAATTATTATAATGAATATTATGTTTATTATTATTGTTATATTCAATCTCTATAGGTGTGAACAGGCGGGGTGGGCCAAGAAGTCCTGTCGCGCCCCCCCCCCCCCCCCCCCCCCCCCCCCCCACACACACTTTTTGCCTGCAGGTGCTATGCTGTGATTCTCATCATGGGAGACCGCAGGTGCTAGCTGTCTCCCTGCCGCAATTCCAATCTGGGGACATAGCCTTACTTTGGAATGTTCCTGACCACATTTCCTGCCTAATCCATCTGTTCCATGTTTTATTAGACCGACCTTTGTATATGACCCTTGGCTTATTTTCTGGATACCCAATAAAGCCTGTTACCTGGATATCTGGTGTGGTGTCGGTGGTGATTGTGTGCTCAGGTGCAATACACCCTTCCATTACTACTTTACTAGATCATCATTTTGTGAGTGTTATATATAATGTATTGGACAAAAAATGTATTTATAAAATGTATTAAGGCTGCATTCACACGTGCACTTTCTGGCATCTTGGATATTGCCTGCCCATCGCTGTGTGTGGTAACCTGCACAATGTGCATGTTCTCAGGTGTGTTCAAAAATGCCCTCCTGTTATCCCTATTGGGTGAACACCCAAAAAGCTGTAGTTTAAATTGAAATTTGAATTTTCAAATCGGGATTGGCCCCCAGGGTAACTATTCCATGAGAGACAACATCTTTCAAAGTCAAGATTCTTTTTGCTGCCATTCAAATGAGACTTGGGATAGTAAGAATCCAGAGTTTCCAAAGCATGGTAGTTGTATTCCATTTAGACATTTAGAGAAGGCAAAACTAAGTAGCATTCTATTAACATTTACAGATTAAGAAAAAAAAAAAGAAAACTTTTTTGGGGAATTATACTTAGCTGAAGAAAGTTTAGTGATTTGGTTGGTACAGCTGCTTTACATTATGAAATTGCAAAAAATACCAACAACTTTAATAGGATATGATATAAACACTCATGCTGAACACATCATCATGACTAAAATATATTTATATTTGCACCATATGCACCTGTACCTAAAAACCAATATATATATATGTAAAGAAACTTTTAGAAATCACAATTTGTTTATATAAAGTTCTGTAAATGGAATGTGTTATAGTCTGCTGCCACCCTATGGAAGTTAACATTCAGTAACATTTTGTGTTAGGTTGAGTTTTATTCAGCACTACAGTCATTTGATATCTGCACAGTTTAGATGTTCAATCATTGGGAATAAGAATCATTAACCCACTAATGGCTGCATTCCATAATGAAAAATAAATAAAATTAGACTGACATATGTAATTAAGAAAATTCCCAAGTGTTGTGTATGACCCCTATGTGCCTATATGCATTACTCACAATATCTGAGAATACTGAAGGAAGATAGTTCCCTAAGAAATCTGCCCTCAGACCTGGACCAGGGCATCAGTGAGCTCCTAAAAGTATTTACCAGTTTATAATGTCTCAGGCCCCCCATACACCTTAAGATCAATCCATACAATTTCCATTAGATCTACCAAAAACTGTGTAGTAAAATGGCCTCCCTGATAGAATACACAGTGATTGGAAAGTTTAGAAAGGTCTTCATATTACATGGTTTTGGTAGAACAAAAGTTGATTGTACAGAAATTGTATGGAAAGATTGTAAGGTGTATGGGGGCCTTCAGTCAGTCTGGGTAATGTCAATGGCTTCAATGTCCAATTATTCCAACGTGTTTCGTCCCATTACAGGACTTCTTCAGGGATGTGGAGCAATGTCCTAGGGTTTGATCTGTCCAAACAAAGTGCTGGTGCTTACATAAACATCTCTTTCCGGTCTAGTCTCTCCCTTGGTTCTTGGCTCAAGGCAGATGTCCCCAAGTGCATCCAATACTGGTCCAAGGGTAGCGCTGGGGGATCCTGTACATGGGGGAGTGAGTAGTGTAGATGAGGCAGTGAAATACTCCAGGTTTATCCACCACTGTTTTCTCTCCAATTTATGTCTCCCAGGTCCGTACAGTTTTCTTCTCTGTCCTGCCAACGTTCAGTCATTTAGTTACAAGCTGTCTTAAAACTGTCCGTCCATCACATCGCTGGCTGCTGCCCAGCGTCCACTGATGCCAGCCAGTCAATCACCGTTGGGTTTAGTTCTTCCTACAATTATATCATTTTGCATCAACCATTTACACATCCTAACTTGGTAGTTTGATATATTAGAACAGTGGTTCTTTGAAAGCAAAATGAGTACAAATAGAAAAGGCTACTCTAGTCATAGAAAACCTGAGGGCCTGGGCATGGGGAAATGGGACGAGCAACACCATATCAAAGCTGATTGGCCAAATAGCAGAGACACGGAGGACCTGGGAACAGAACAAAGGAAAGTATGGGCTTATGAATGAAATAGCAAGTCTGGAACCTATAGTGGGGAATTACTACATCCCTATAGAATGGACGAAGAGGAGGAAAGAGATATGGGAAGAGGCAGGTAATGTAAGGGTTGGAGATGTGGTCTCCTCACTGAGAGAGCTGGAAACATTTGATACACTTAAACTAAGGAAACAACTCCCGGAAAGGGAACGCTTCTCCTACCTCCAGGTCTGCCACAACCTTAACGGTAGGCTAAAGGGCGCAGAAATCCGGGAATTTACATCTTTTGAAAAAATGTGCACTCAGGAAGGTAAACTGAAGGGAGTGGTAGCATCCATCTATAAGTTACTAGAGGAAAGTGTAGAATGGAGGCCCCCATATATGGAAAAAATGGGATAGAATATTAGGGAGGGAAGTGACTAGGAAAGAGTGGGAGGAAATTTGGGAAAACGCAGGAAAAACCTCAATCTGCGTGATGCATGAAGAAAACATTTATAAAATAATCTATCAATGGTACAACACTCCGGAGAAGTTACATAAAATATACCCTCAAGCTCCGGAAGAGTGCTGGAGATGTAGAGGTTAGAAGGGGACTTTGGAACACATATTCTGGGGATGTAACAGGATTAGTGATGGCCGAACAAGTGCCGTGTCCGTCGGCGAACGGGCGGAGCGGACTTTTAAAAAAGTCCGCCGTCCGCCCGTTCGCGGACATATTCAAATTCCCCAAATCTTTCACTGAAGACCGGGTAGAGAACCCGGTCTATCAGTGAAAGATTCTTCCTGCGGCGGGATCTCGCTGCTAATGATCCCACCGCAGGAAGATTAGAGGGCTCCTTCTCGTCGGCGGACACGGCGGGTCGAACACCCGTACTGTCCGCCGGCGAGAAGGAGGGCGAACATGCTTGTTCGCGGCCGAACTGTCCACCTTGCGGGCAGTTCGGCCATCACTAAACAGGATAGGTGATTTCTGCAAACATGTTAACGAAAAAATGGAAGTAGTTAACAACAAGTTGTTGTTAATACAATACAACCCTGTATTCCAACATAGTTGGAGAACGAATTAGACTGGATATAGAAACTCATATATTGGGGGTCACGATGAAACAGTTGAATAAGAGTCAGAAAAAGATGGTGCTACACATCCTGACAGCAGCGCGTAGCTTAATTGCAAGAAAATGGAAGTCGAGAGATCCCCCTACGCGTACAGAACTATTGACACAGATAACAGAGGTGAGAACAATGGAATATTTAACTGCAGCCCTGCATGATAGGTTTGAGAAATTCCTGGCGGTTTGGGATCAATGGGATACCTTTATTAGTACATAGGGAGAAAATATAATATACCGTAAATAACCGCGGAGGAAGTTAAATGCAAGTCCGACATAGTATGGTACGGACGGAAATGTATCAATTATGTATTTGTTTATGTAAAGAGTGAGTGTAAATGTTTTAAGAAAGAAGTAAAGGAAAAAATTTTGAATAAAAAAAAATTGGTGGTTCTCGAGCCATGACCCCCGAAGTGGGGTGATTTGGAATGCGGAAGTGCTGGTGCAGTCACACTCCGTAAGCATCAGGTAAGCGTAAAGTCCCCTCCCTTATATTTTCCTACGCTTGTGCAAATAATGTGAGAGAAAGAAAGGAAGCATACCCCCCCCCCCCCCCCCCATCCCTCCTAACTTAGTTCTCTTCCTCCTAACTCCCTCCTCTTACTCTCCCTCCTAACTTCCCACTCCGCTTGTGGGCATTGTCACTGCTGCTTGTTAGGAGCAGCTCTGATGCTTTTAGTGAACACAGCGACCCCTGTGAAATGGTCGTTCGACCCCCATGGGGTCCCGACCCACAGGTTAAGAAGCACTGTATTAGAAGATTCTTTTTTCGTCCATGTATATAAGAAAAACACAGTTGTTATAGTGGCACAGCTACTTCCTGTACACATAATGATGTGGCAATCACAATAGCAAACCTTCTGTCTTCTCACTATGATTAAGTCCATATTTTGGCAAACAAGGATGTGGCATTTTATACACGCCTGTTGTGAAATAAAACTTTCACTGAGAACTATGTGAATAAAGATTTGCTTGCTCTCCATGTAAGCTACTTCACTACAATAAACTATAGAATCTCTGTAATTTAACTTAAAAATATTTACTTTACACAGTATCTCACAAAAATAAGTACACCCCTGACATTGTAATAAATAGTTTATAACACCTTTTCATGGGACAAGACTGAAGGTGACACTTTAATACAATGTAAAGTAAAGTCAGTGTACAGCTTTTATAAATTTTCAGTTTCCTAAAAGTAACTCAACACACAGCCATGTCCAAGCCTCTGTCATTTTCTTTCTGAGATCACGCAACATGTTTTTCAGCTATAAGCCCCCCATACACCTTACAATCTTACCATACAATTTCTGTACAATATACTTTTCTTCTATCAAAACCATGTAATATGAGGACTTTTCTAAACCTTCCAATCACTATGTATTCTATCAGGGAGGTCACTATACTACATAGTTGTTGGTTGAACTATAGAAAATTGTATGGGTTGATCTAAAGGTGCCTAACCTGCGGCCCTTTGGGTGTTCTTCAGCGGCCCCCTCGGTCCTCTACTTGCGGCCCCTGAAACCTTACTGCTAATCTGCTCGGAATCTTCTTAAGCCCCCCATACACCACATACAATTACCATGCAATTTCTGTACAACCAACTTTTCTTCTACCAAAACCATGTAATATGAGGACCTTTCTACACCTTCCAATCACTATGTATTCTATCAGGGAGGTCACTATACTACATAGTTGTTGGTAGGTCTGATGGAAATTGTATGGAGGAATGTAAAGGTGTATGGGGGGCTTTAGAGTGGGAAGAGGAGGAGAGGTGAGGGTAACTGAAGCAGTAGACAGGCTTTGATGATATCTATGTGGGACATTACCTTTGATTATATATATCATACAAAATTTTCATTACCATTCTGCAATGTTACCTAATGCTTGAAGTATTATTTTAAATAGGTTTTGTTATTTAAAAATAATATCTTCTAGCTATGCATGCTGTAATTTTTTCACAAAATGCTTATACAACTCTGGTCTTCATATCTACTCAGTTGCCCACCACTGGCCTAAAGGCATGTTTCCACTTTAGCGATCGGCCGCGATCACCCGTGGTTTTAATCACTGCGACCGTGGCCGGTTTTTAAACGCAACTCCATTTATTCTTTGATAATTGTGGCTGAAAACGCACCCAATCAATTGCCAGAAAAATCGCTAGCGATCACTGCCCCGCAATTAGAGTGGTAACAGCCTTAAGGTATACACGATTCTGCCTCGATAGATATCTTCTCAGTGGAATGCAAACAAAAACCTTACAACTCTAACAAAAGCTTTCTTTAGGTACCAATCACTGCCCATCATTCCATGTTCACTGCAGTTCAAGCTGGATTTTCAACACTTTGTTGACACACTTTTACTTAACATAACAGGAACATATATGTATAGTATGTATATGTATAATTCATTTATTACCCTGTTTCGAAAATAAGGCAGAAAATAAGGCATCCTTACATTTTTGCCTCACGCTGAAATATAAGGCACCCCCAAAGATATGGTACTGTAACTCTGGACAGGGGGGATCAGAGGGGGCAATAAAATAGTAATCCCCTCCTCTGAGTCTCTGGTGCAATTTTGATTCCCCCTGTGTCATTTTAATTGATCCCCCCCCACCCTGATACCCCAGTGCTGTATTCTTCAAGGAAGAATAAAGGTAGCCATACACAGGTTGATTTTGCAGTCGATTTCTGATCGAGGGATTTTTTATCTAGAGATAATTTACACTGCCGTTTAAAGAACGACACAATAACACAGCCCACTGGCAGACAGTTTTCGGACTTTAGCCCGATAGACCTGTCATGGGGTAAACGACCACATAAGTGCCTGCAGCAATGTAAATTTACCCTTAGCTAACGTGTTTCAATAATAGCAATGTGTTTGGGGAAAAAAGCTAAAATTTTGTATAAAAGCTTTTATTTCCATACACACAAATGCACTGGGAGTACTGCACATCATATTCCAAATCAAAACAAAGAAAAATATGTCAACGGGTTTTATTTCATTAGAGAAAGTGAAAAGGAGAAGATTATGCATTTTAAAAGAAAATAGCAGTGTCTGCCTCTTCTCTACAAATGTAAACATTCATTATATAGACTTGCTTTTCGTCTGAAGTATTGAACTAATGTTTAGTTGTATAAGCACTGTTTCTTAGAACTGCTGCACGCCGATGTTGTATAGAAGCAACCAACTTTAGGTACCTGTGACCAGCTATTCCATCCCAGGTAGTCCTACATTCCAAAATTTTAACCCCTACCTACAGGACTGTGGGTCACAGTAGGCTGGTGGAAGTAGTTAAAGTCTGAGCTGTGATAAAGAAGACTGTGGAAGACTGAGGACATCTTGTGGCAAAAATATAGTGTTGCAGGGGAACCTTTTTTCCCCAACTGAGATAAGCCTGCAGCTATAATTTGGGGATTATGTAGTGGCAGGGGTAACAGCTGACCCTGTAGGTTTTACTTCTCAGATATATGGGGATTCCAAAAGAAAAGGTGTTAATATCTGACAAGATGGAAGCACAAACTGACAGCGAATATATGACTATAAAGGGGTGCAGCTAGGGGGTTGAAATTTGGGCCAGGTAGTCTCAGGGGTTCAAAGTTATAGTCTGTTGTGGGGAGCATATTGAATGTTTAGGACAGTAAATGTGTTCTTTGGCAAACTGTTACCTCTTCAGGAGCTTTTTTTTATTTAAGAATAGGACTTTGCAGAAGTTTCTTGCTAAAACATTGGTTTCACAAAGGGGTTTAACTGTAACAGGTAAAAGTAGCCAAACACAGCCCTATTTGCACCCAATTATTCGGCCGATCCACCACCTTGCTTGCTCCCACCAATTGCCTGGTGGTCAATCGGGTGGCCCCATCTGGATAGAAAAACCAGGAACCTCCTGCATGTTGGATCTCTTGGTGATCCAACATGCCCGTAAATTTCCTGCCAATTCCATTACTTTGAAGGTGCACACTGATCAGCTGAGAATCATCCCGCTGCATCTATCAAGGCAGAATTGCCTTGTGTATGGCTACCCTAAGGCTATGTTCCCACTTAGGCGATTAATCCCTGTGCTCGCAATTTTCAATCGCCGGCAGAATCGTCTACACTACTTTTAATGGGCTTGTCCCCATTGATAGGATCAAGCGTGATTGGGGCCTCGATTAAATCGCGGCCATAGACATGAATGGAGACCCGTCTGGCGATCGCCTGCTGGCGATTCTGCATAACCCAACTGAGGTTTCACATTCTTAGATCTTCCTGAAACTGATAACTAGCAAATAATGCCTCCTGACAGGAGATCCAGCTTTCACCTTACTTGAAGTGAAATTTGGCCAAATGTTTATGAAGAATTGCTTAACTCTTCTGATTACAGAAAAAAGTTTCACATGTATGGAGTCATTCATCTCTTTGTCAGTATATACCAAGGGTGGGCAAACTTTTTGACACATGGGCCACATTGGCTTAAATTTATTAAAGGGGCCGGACCAAGAGCCTCTAATGGCAGACCTACCATAGGTGTGCCATTTCCATGCATCACTGGCATCATTATGATGGCGGTGAGGTGTCATAGATGACGTGACAGGGACTTTGTTATCTTTTTACATTTCCTGCTCATTCATTGCACATTGTAATGAGCAGAGATCCTGGTCACACCACTACATTGCCCCCCAAGGCAATGGTTTGGACACCTCTAGGCATTGTGCGCACTCATCGCAGAGAACAAGCGGAAGAGCCGGAAAAGAAAGCTAAACGGGCAGGATCGGGCCCCTGGGCCTTAGTTTGTCCACCCCCGGTATATACACTGCTACAGATTTTTATTGGATATAGACCAGATAGTATTGAGATGTGTTTTAGGTGCTTGCAGGTACTGCACTTAATATACATATACCGTATATGCCGGCGTATAAGACGACTTTTCAGTACCTTAAAATCCTGCCCAAAGTTGGGGGTCGTCTTATACGCCGGGTGCCGCAGGCAGGGGGGTACAGGGGACCAGCCGGTTATGGCAGCCGGTTACTGAATCCGTGCTGCCTGAAGCTTGCGAGCGGCTCGCTTAGATACATTGTAAGAACGAGTGAGCAGTGTTACCATGGCTACAGGACGCTCTCCACAGAGAACACACACTGTTTCTGTTGTAGAAAAAAAAAAACAGTGTGATGCTGTAATTTTGAACATTCATTGCAGGAAAACCATTTATAGTATAATGATGAAACTTTCAGGGTCAGTAATGCTCACCTAC
>CM070034.1:71708234-71721768 GCA_036250615.1 Ptychadena robeensis | reverse complement strand
TGGGGGGTCGTCTTATACGCCCAGTCGTCTTATACGCCGGCATATACGGTACTTAAGCAATCGACTGCATACTGTATTCATTCATCTTGCTGTAGCTTTTTAAACTTTTACTGCAGCACACTATGTCATTTTCAACATGCATACTTTAAAATATACTCATCATAGATGTGAAATAGTGTATTTACAGGAGTATTGTTTTCCCAACAAAGAATGCTGGATGTCTACAGCTTCAAAATTACAGTTTATCCGTAGAGATATCAATGTAAATCACACCAGTTGTCACTAAATGTGAAGAGTTTTTACTACCAAATCCTACAGGGCACAATTTTTAAGTCGATCTTTGCCACTGCACATTCATGAGGCAGAAAACATGACTTCAGTATAAATTTAAGAGTGGTTGGGCACAGTCCACGTCCATATAAATTTACGTCTGTTTTGCACCATTTTTTTCTAAACAGAACGGAGCCGTATAGATCACAGAAGAGTACACTGTACTCTGCCATGCTTCCTGCCCTTCCCCCCAAACCATCGAGGCGATGTTTGCGGGGAAAAGCGGCACCTCCTCTAAGAACAAACTGTTACCGTACAGAGTTCGGGCATAACACCTAGGAGGTTAAAGAAGTGCAGGTAATGTAAAATTATGTATGTAAAATAACTTGCCTCTGAGCTGGTATGATGGTGACTTATATATACTTAGGTATACTTACCTGCTGTTCCCTGGAATCGTATGAGAGATTCCATCTTTATCTGCCAGGCGTCAGAGGGTTAACTCAGGGTGCAATATCACGAGTGGCCACTGGGGGAGTTTATAATGGCTTTCTGTGGGAAAATACATCTTACTTGTTTCAATGCAGAGTCCAGATTAGAGATGTATCCATCAATCACTGCACTGTGTTCTGCTTGCGCCGTGGTACAGGACAGGGATCTTCCTAAATTACTCTGTATTGGTAGGTCAGCTTTAGATTTCCAGTTAGACTTTCACTTCAAACCAATTAGCTTGCACTGTTGTGTGATGAATTTACCGCCACTGACAGATAAAGGGATCTGAATGAGCTCCAGAAGGGGGCAGTTGAAGAGAGAAGCAATGCAATAACAAGTAGAAGACCAATTTTA
Organism: Ptychadena robeensis; assembly: GCA_036250615.1. NCBI lineage: Eukaryota > Metazoa > Chordata > Amphibia > Anura > Ptychadenidae > Ptychadena > Ptychadena robeensis. Next base: position 71,720,655 of record CM070034.1, on the reverse strand, counting down.
TTGGCAGCAGGACGAGTACAATACTTTTACAGTTCTTGGCAGACATTATCTTTCAGTAGTCAGTAGACCTAGCAAGCATAACTGTGCACAGCCACCCAAGTGAAGGCACCTGCCTTAAAAGCTGGTAAAAGCAACTTCTTTCCGGGACATGCTTTTACCTATAGAGTTGTGTCATTTTACCACGTATAAACACTTTTATTTTTATTTAAATCCCTTTTTTGTAACATGATAGCTTAATTGTAACATGCATAAGTCACACACTGAAAAGCAGCTTTTCACATTCTTGGGAAGTAGTTTACGTGCCTTGCTGTGTGATGATATAGCAATGCTTATAAATAATGCTCGCCCACGCTGTTTACACAAGATGTCAAACCACCTCCGAAAACCCACGCAGCATCACTGTGCAAATAAATGTCTATCATCTGTAAAAATTGAAGTAGAGAGGAACATTCTTGTTTGGAACACTTTGCAAGCCTGGCCTGAATACAATTAGAAACAAGGTTTTTGTTTACAAAAAATTATAAAGACTACATGTACGCCCATGGAAAGATTCAAAACTCTATACCTAGCTAATCCTCATTAAAAGACAATTGGCTGTAAAAACTGTGCAAAGCAAAAAAAAAGGACATTACAGAAAGGAAAGAATTGTTCCCGATGGTCATTGTCTGCCAGATTCACATTCATATTTAACCCAATCTGAACAGGAAAACATAGTTGCTGCTCACTATTATGTTCTAAAAAAAACTTTGTTGTGAGGTCCATAATAATAAAACAAGGCTACTGCAACATGATAAAAGCTTAATGCAGCTGCTAAAGGCATTGTGCAACATCTACAAATCTCCCTAACCTGGAACATAAATCCCAGAACATGTCTTACTCCTTTTCTGTAGTCCCCTGAGTACACTCCTCATCATGGACAATAAAAGAAACATAACATAACTGATTCCCATTGAACCCCTAGAGAAAGAAAAATCCCGAAGCAGAAGCTGAACAGTGGCTACTAGCTGAGGCTGTTATAGCACTAGCTCCTCTCCACAATTGTACTCGTATTCTTCTGTGACAATACGAACCAAGCAATTGGCTAAATACATGTATATTTAATATTGCTCCTACTGAATGCCAAGATAAGCACAGGTGTCCTTTAGAAGTAGATGTTCGTAAGAGGCACTTACCTATCCAGTATGCATTTTTTGTCCCCAGATTAGTGCCAGTTATGCTAACATTTCTTTATTTTTTTTTTTACATTTCTATACTTATACTGCAGCTGCAAGTGGTGTTGCTCTTACACAGCTATACCAGTACAAATTCATGGACGTTATGGGTTTCATGGACATGAAAATGTGTGAAAGTATTGAACAGGTTTTTAGGGACTACCTGAGCAAGACTCAGCAGGTACCTGAATCAAAGAATGAACCCAGCTACCCACTACTTATATTCAGTACATTCAGCCATGAAACATGCACTGTAACCATCTACAGCAGCACATCAGTGTTTGGCTGCTGCTCATGGACAATATCCAGAAAAAATTATAGCAGCATAATAACATTGTTCAAATACTTTAATGAACCATGAAAGCAGAGAGTGTAAGGCCTAAATAGTCTCAAGTTTGGGTTGGTCCAGTCAGATATTGCTGGGGCCTAAGAAACCCATGTACACCTAACATTAATACTGTAGAAAACATTGGAATGCATTGGCAACACTGGCATATACTGCTATTACACCACTGGCAGCAGATCTGGTGTAGACAGAAATGTTCTGCAACATAATTATCACTGCAATTGTTCCTGAATACATGAACATATCCACTCACTATATACTGTATAGCGGTCCTTGAATGGAATGCGTACTGGGTGGGGGAAATTAAATAAAAGGAAAACACTTAGAAAAATACAAAAAAATAAATTGTGCTTGTGTATATCATATGGCAGAACAGAAGAAATCCACTCCTTTTCCTTTCTGTTATGTCAGGGCAGCAGATCATAGCTTACAATGTTTGGGATTGTTAAGACTCTCTTGTCTTTGGTCAAAAAAGCAGTTCAAGTTGCAAAAGCCAATCATTAATTTGTCCATTGTGAAGGTGAAAAATATATGTTATGGTTCAATTTCCAGATTATCGAGTTTTATATCGGGAGCCTTAAAGCTAACCACCTCCTCATATGTAATTTCTGCAAGAGAAAAAAAAATATGAATATATTAAAACAAACAAACACATCAGACACGTCCATAAGAGATACAGTACAAGCAAAGAGAGAATAACTCTTAACCCTCTGAGCGTTTGCCACGTGGCACAGTTTTTTCATAACCGTGCCACGGGCAATCGCGGCGGAGCACAATATGCTCCGCCGTGATTGCCTGCTCAGCTGGAGGTCATTAACATAAGCCCGGCGTCACTGGAGACGCCGGACTTACGCTGATGAAAAGCGACGCCCCTCCAGTTTGACGGAGGTCTATGGCGCCGCCTACCCCAGCCCCCTTCGCGTCACTGGTGACGCGATCGGGGGCGGACCCGGAAGCATCGGCATACATGCCGGTGCTCCCGACCGCCGTAAGCAGACGGCGATACCTAGAGCGCGGCTCTAGTTAACTGGGGCTGAGTTTCATGATGCATGAAACTCAGCCCGAGTTAACTCGGGCTAGACGCTCAGAAGGTTAATAGAAAAAGGGAGACATTTATAGACGCTCTTTCCTTATTGTCCTCGAATGGTCTGGTTAGTGTTGACACCTTCTTGGTGGTTTGCAGGAACCCAGTTACAAAACAAACTCGCCCAGAGCTGGGATTGGGCATACTTGCCTATGCTCAGCAAGCCCGCTGCAATTCTGAATCCAGCTTTCAGGGGGGTGGTTTTATAAACCTCCATGTTAGGCCTTGTTTCCATTGGTGCGATCCCGCGCGTTTGTAACCGCGCGGCCGCAAACAACCGCATCCATTGAAAACTTCAATATAGTTTCCACTGGTGCGGTTGTGCGCGTTCGGGTGCAGATGCGATTTAGGGCGCGTTCTGAACGCTAGCTGCAGCGCTTTGAAACGCATCCGAATCTGTATTTAAAAAAAAAAATTGTGTCGCATATAAACGCGCGACATCTATGGCATGCGTTCAGCCGCGCGGCTACAAGCGCGGGATCATATCAATGGAAACAAGCCCTAAATGAAGAGACATCGGTTTTCCAGCACACATTGCTGGAGATGTGTACAGGGGAAGAGTGAGGGTGGGGAACACAGAGTACAGTGTACTCTGCTTTTAATTGCCTGTATTGCCAAAACAGCTAGATACAGGCATACCGCCAGGGAGGTTAAACATTTTGATAAACATTTGGGACAGGTAAGTAGTTGTGAAACTAAAGCCACTATCATTATGACCCATATACGTTTCAGGATAAGTTTCTGTGCTGCAGATGACTTCTATCTTGCAAAGGGACAGAGCCGAATGGAATTACACTAGTCAAATGAAGTGATGGCTTATATTTACCAAAACACATAAATCACAAAACATCCCACATGTCCTTGTGGGATGAGGCCTCCCCAACTTTACCTTCTCTTATTAATTACAGTTACTCCATTGTTATGAAAGTTTGTTGAGAAAATACATCAGAATCAGGTCTGGAGATAAGAGAATAGGAATTTTCAAACATCACCTAGAAATTCAGGGGGCTTCAAACTATTATCTTATCAAAATGGGGTCACCTATGAATGAAATGGTGTCGATCAGACAAGTTCAGAGCCAAAGCCCAGAAAGATATACTGTAGGGTACATAGTGCCAGACAGAAAAAAAGGGTTAAAGTTGACCTACCACCTCCCTATCTGCTTTCTATTAACAGCATCTGAGGTGCCGATGATAGAGCAGATCCAAGGTTAAAAAATAAAAATCAAACGTACATGTCAAAATCTGTCAGAATGTGGGGTCGCCCCGCCCCTCCTGTGAAGTGCAGCTAGCTCTGGCTGCAGCCAGCTCAGGAAGCTAGTGGATTTAGGGAAAGTAGACGCCACTTCTGACGTCTGCCTCCCATGATCCCTGTGTGCCCGCCAGCCAGCAAGATCTGAATCCAGTGATGCTGGAGGGGCGGAGCATCAATGGATTCAGATCCGGATTGGTAGAGGGAGAGAGAGACAGAGAGAGTCTCGCTCCTCCATCTTAGATGCTGGAGGATCAGACACTCCAGACATGGCGGTGTTGGAGCGAGAAAGGGGGTAGGTAAGTGTGAGACTTATTTACAGGGATCGCTTTGCCTGGATCAAGACCCTGTGTAGACAAGTAAGTTATTTGTTGTTTTTTATGTAGAGTTTAACACCGCTTTAAGAAGAGAGAGTTGTTTTTTTTGTTTTCCGTGGTTGTTGGTGAACTATTGAATAAAAAAAAAAGGTGGGCTCTAACTGCTATAGGCAAACTTTTTAATGTATTTTTTACATGTTGCTTTCCCGCCCATGACCAACTCCAGCTCTACCTTTCCATTCATCAATGGTGCGCTCTTTATTCTCTGTAGATTCGTCGTAAGGCTCTGCCTCGGGCTCATCTTCTGGATCATGGTACTGTTCAAAGTAAGGATGTGCAAGGGCTTCGGAGGCTGTGATCCTCTTATCACTATCCAGAATAAGCATTCTCTTCAGTAGATCAATTGCTTTGAAAAAAACATAATATTTTTGACAGGTTTAATAACTGAGCAGTTTATGAATGTTATGTTCTGACATATGACATATTCCATATGATATAATTTAAGGTTCTTTTACATTTTGCTATACTGAGTCCTAAGACACTGTATATAGCATATAGCAGTGGCTGGTATTCTATTTAGTGGACCTGGTCCTTTACACATATAATGATCTTTGATGGCTAATCAAGGCCTGTAAAAGAACTATGTATACTTTGAGATGGGACAGACTCACCTAGAGGGTTGGCACCACAAAACATCTCATTTAGATCCTGCTGTGGCATATATGGTAATGATTCAATGTATCTTCTAGCCTGATTACACAGAAAAGGATTATCAATAACACAAACTTGTCCATAAAAAAGAAGCTAAAGGCAGCTATACATACACCAGTGGTTCCCAAACTGGGAGGTGGGGGGGGGGGGCACAGCTAGAGGGGCGGCCGAGGTGGCACTTGGAGCCCTCTGTGTGATATACACTCAGCCAGAGAGCTGCCTATTGGCTCTCCCTGCTGTTAGTTCTTCCTCTGGGGATTGCACATGGTCCACCCACCCTCCCCTACCACTGCCAGCCAATCAGACAAGACTGAGAGATGGACAGTCAGGAAGATGACCACGGGGGAACTAGCTGCACACAACAGGTAAAGTGCAAGTAATGTGTGTGTTTCTGTGTGTGTTTGCATGATTGATGTGTGTGAAAAAGGGAGTATTTCAAATACTGTTTCACATTATCTGCAGTGCGGCTGTTCCTATATAGAAAAGGGGGGCCCTGCAAGGAAAGTTTGGGAACCACTGTATTACACAATGTTTATTTTCACATACATATTGTCCAGTATACATTACTTACATGCTCAGATGAAATTTTCATAAGAAACTCAGAATTAGGTGTTCCAACAACTTCCATTATTCTTTTTAACTGGTCAATATCTGCGATTAAACAATTATTCAGGAAAATGACTATTTTGTAATCTTTCAGCAAAATATTTTGTAAAATTGTATTTATAATGATGTGTGAAGTAAAGGATACAATCGTTCCCAGGAAAAAGAGCTTTGCCTTTTAGAAGTTCTGCCATAATGCATCCAACTGACCAAATATCAACTGAAAAACAAAATTGATAATGCTTTAACATATCTTCTAAATATACAGCCAGCCAATAAATACAACAAGTAAGCTAAAATCTATTCCTTACATAACAAGTGGACCTGGTTATTAGTGGTTTATATTCAGAACATACCTTATGATAATAAAAAGGTAAACAAATCAAATAGATGAATATAAGATCTGGGCATCCTCAATCTAATTCCAAGTGTTACCACCACAAGTCTAGATCTAGTATTTACAGTTAAGCTGGGAACACACTCATAGATATGGGACAGATCCATGACCGCTCATGGCCATTGATCTGGCCCATATCTAATGCGACCATTCCTGTCAACAGGGATATCGGACATGACCATTGCTTTGCAAGGGGACCGTGGGGTCTCCATGCAAAGCATCGTCGGAGCTGGAGACACAGCAGTGCTGAGCCCCCAGCTCCTTCGGGCAGCAGCGCAATTGCTCCTACATGGAGGCTTGTGCTCCCGGATTTGTGTTTGTAACGTAAGAGGCATTTATTTACATTCACAGGTAATTTTCCTCCATTCATACCACATACTCAACAGTTCCACATGGGGCCAAATGCCAAAATAAGGACAGTGAAGGTCTGGGTGGCCCAGACCCAGAGCAGCAACAGCAGTAAAGAACATATCTCACAACATTCAATATTCAGAATAATTTGTATCAGTATTGTTCACCTACTGTACAAAATAAATAGTACCAATCACTCCATCTGATTACCTGTCTGGTTATAGTGCATCCAGTTTAACATGATCTCTGGCGCTCTATACCACCTGGTTGCTACATATCCAGTCATTTCATCATCTGTCTGCCGTGCCAACCCAAAATCTAAAATCTCCAATAAAAAATAAAAAACGTAATTGTAAATTCGATATTTCACACAGTTCTTTTATGTTGTTCTATTTTAAAAAATGAGTGCTGATTGATGACTCTTACCCTTAATTCACAATCTTCATTTACTGCTAAATTGCTGGGTTTTAGGTCCTGGTACAATAAAAATAGTAAAGAATTAGAACCTAAAAAAGAAAAAAAGTATCATCTCAATCATACAAAGATGATGTAAAAGAATAATGGAAATCTTCTGCCATGCATTTCGTTCTACAAATGTACAGATGAAAGATTGAGACTAGAATTCTAGTAAACCCAGGTATGCAGATTGAAATACTGCTGGTAGGTCTTCTACAGATGGATCACCAGTGATAATGCCACATGTAGTGACAAATTACTAAAGTAAGTCATTTTTGTTTCACACTTCATGGCCATTTGCTAATCGTGTAGAAAAGAAGGAACTTTGTGACCACACATTACTTGTGTTTAGTGGTGGCGAGTGGATAGACTGGATGAAGTCACCGTTGCAAGTAAAGGTATGTGAACCCTTTGGGATTACATTAAGTTTTGCATGAATTGGTGACAAAATGTGCTCTGATCTACACCAATAGACAGTCTGCTTAAACTAATACTAGACAAACATTATGTTTTCATGTTTTTATTGAACATAACATGGAAACATTCACAGTGCAGGGTGGAAAAAGTATGTGAACCTTTGGACTTAAAGTGGACCTACCACCAGAAATCTATGTTTTTATGAATGGCACTAGAAGTGCCAATAATAGTGAGGAATGCAGTAAAAAAAAACCTCAAAAACGTTCCTGTAATGACCATTTTAACAAGATTACCACACAGCCCCCCTCACTTCCTGGTTCGCTGAAGGCAACACATGAGACTGGGGGTGCAATATCGCGGGTGGCCACTGGGGGGTGTTCAGTGATCTTCTATGGGAATTTTCAAAGCAGATCACTGCTTCCTGTGACGTGCTGCCTATTTCTGCCTACAATGAACCAGGAAGTGAGAAGAGCTGCCGAATTATCTTCTTAAATTCCTCATTACAGGTAAGTATTTGGGTTTTTTCACGGCATTCCTCCCTATTATTGGCACTTCTAGTGCCATTCATGAAAACTCATGAATTCATGAAAAAAATTCATGAATAGATTCCTGGTGGTAGGTCCGCTTTAATAACTGGTTGACCCTCCTTGGGCAGCAACCTCAACCAAACATTTCCTGTAGTTGCAGATCAGGCATGCACGACGATCTGGAGTAATTTTGGACCACTCCTCTTCAGAAAACTGTTTCAGTGTCGTAATATTTTAGGGATGTCTGGTGTGAATCGCTCTCTTAAGGTAATGCCACAGCATTTTAATTGGGTTGAGGTCAGGACTCTGACTGGGCCACTATAGAAGGCGTATTTTTTTCTGTTGAAGCCATTCTTTTGTTGAATGACTTGTATGCTTTGGATCATTGTTCTGTTCCATCACCCATCCTCTGCGGAGCTTCAGTTGGTGGACAGATGGTCTTACGTTTTCCTGCAAAATGTCTTGATAAACACTGGAATGACAAAAATCTGTCCAGGCCCTGAGGCAGCAAAGCAGCCCCAAACCATGCTGCTCCCTATGCCATGTTTCACAGTGGGGATGAGGTCTTGATGTTCGTGTGCTGTGTCTTTTTTTCTCCACCCATATGTTTTTCTAAACAACTAAATTTTGGTTTCATTTGTCCACAGAATATTTTGCCAGTAGTGCTGTGGGACATCCAGGTGCTCTTTTGCAAACTTCAAACGTGCTGCAATATGTTTTTTGGACAGCAATGGCTTCCTCCGTGGTGTCCTTCCATGTACTCCATTCTTGTTTAATGTTCTCCTTATTGCAGATGTGTCAACAAAAATTTTGTTGGATTCTTCTTTACCTCATTTAGCATTCTGCGCTGTGCTCTTGCAGTCATCTTTACAGGACAACCATGCCTAGGGAGAGTAGCAACAGTGTTTTCTCCATTTGTAGACAGTAAGTCATGGACACATGAACATCAAGGCTTTTGGAAATACTTTTGTAACCCTTTCCAGTTTCATGCAAGTCACCTTGATGGTAGGTCTTCTGAGAGATCTTTTCTGCAAGGCAAGGTTCACATCAGGCAGTGCTTCTTGAAACCAGTAAACCCAAAACTGGTGTGTGTTTTTATAGGGCAGGACAGCTTTCAGCAACATATCCAATATCATCGCACAGATTGGACTCAAGGTTGGCTCACTCCTGGCTCTATTAGTTCTTGGAGAAGTCATTACGCTAGGGGTTCACATACTCGTTCAATAAAAACATGAAAACATATAATGTTTGTGTGGTATTATTTTAATCAGACTGTGTTTTTCTATTGATGTGACTTAGATTTAGATCAGAGCACATTTTATGACCAATTCATGCAAAATTCCACATAATCCCAAAGGGTTCACATACTTTTTCTTGCAACTGTATGTATATGTATATATATATATATATATATATATATATATATAGTTAAAAAAATAACAATAACATAACAGTGATAACAATGGTCTTGGTGCCTGACCTATCATACACTTATTTGGTGGAATCAACCCAAGATGCTTTGTTTTGGAGAAATTGAATTTCTAAAACATTTTAACCTCCTGGGCGCTATGCCTGAACTAAGTTCGGGCGCAGTTTGAGCGCTGATCAAACTGCACCCGTGCCGGGATCGGTCACAAACGGCGCCTCTCCGTGTGCCTTCGGCTCTGTAGAAGAGCCGCAGACACACGGAGCCCTTCCGGCCCCGTGTCTTCGGCGTCATCTGTGACGACGAAGGGGGCGGCGCCATACACCTCCATGTTAATAGAGGGGGCGCCGCTCTCCTCCCCACACGCCGCCGCCATATATTTGACACTGGCAGTGTGAAGAGGGCTGGGCAGAGAGGCAGAAAACGGGTTAAACCACTGCCTCCCAGAATGTATTTGTAACAGTATTTTATTTCCCTAAGAAAATACTATTTTATACATTGGTCAAGCATGGAGAGAGTTGTGTTAAACAAGTATTTGGCAAACAAATGTAGCCCTCCTAGTAAACTGACAGCATGGGTCAACCAGCAGAGTAGCGTTTTTCGGGCTGCTGAAAATCGGCAGTAGCCCCTATAGCCCCCACACCCCCTGTATTCAGGTGCTCCCATCATCAATAAAACTGCTTATAAGTTTATAAGCAGTGACCAGACCCTGGTAGCTCTTGTGACCTCAGACTAATAACCCTTTCTTGAACCTACTATCCAATGCCAAAAGCCATACTGGCTGGTAAGGCAAAGGTAGTCTAGCAGTAAAAAAAATTGAATTGTTTTTGATACTTACTCTATGAATGATTCCAGCTGAATGGATATACTGTGAAAATAAATGTACAACCTTTAAGTAAATTGGACTTAACAAAAAAATCTGATCAGATCTTTATCCCTGTTTAAGGAAGGCAGTATTCATGGCTTAAAAGCCAGTCTGCTTCGTGTTGCTGACTTCCTTATATTCACAAGGAGTACACAGGCATACTGTATATGCAGAGCATGCTATGTGACTAGTGATAACAACCTTTAACAGGCCACAGCCAATCTAACACAGCAGTAAGGGACAATAGGATTGACTCCTGTGCCACTCTATTTGATTTTTCAAGTAACTTTTTAATGCCGATATGGTACTGCCATGGTGTGCTCCAGCACATTAAAGCGTACCTAAACTCATCACTTTGTGTCCCTCGCTAGCCAACCCCCTATTGGGATGATCTGCTAAAAAAAAGTGTGATGGTTCTTAGTGTTGCTATAGCTTCTTTTACACACAGATATACAAAGCTGTCACCTCATTACATCTTAATACAACTCTATGGGGCTGCTCTTTTTGCCATTGAAAAGAATTATACTAAGAATACTCAGCTTTTCTTTATTCCTCAGTTAAGCTGATGGGAGTAAAGAAAATTCTAAGTACAGAGATTCATGTATAAGCAATGACTGATCATTTCAATGGAAAAAAAGTACATCAACGCTTACTCAAGGGTCTCTTTCTTCACTCTGGTGGCTGAAATGAATGGAAGACAGATGAAGGAAAATAGAGCATGGTAAATTCTGCCAAGATGGGAAGAAATAAAGGTTACCATGCTCTGCATGGCCAAAGCACAGATAAAGTGTAGTTCCATTCAAGTAACCGGATTGCAACATTTTTAACAAAACATTACACGGACAGTCTCTGGGATGGCGCAGAAGCTACAGAATTTGCTGTGATTACTGGAAATTAGAGATGGTCGCATTTTTGTTAAAAAATTCTACCATTTCAACGATCTCGAGTTAATTGCGAAGCCCCTGAACATGGTATCATCACCAAACTTGCTGGATATGTAGAGAAGAGTTGGAGGTATACTACAAAAAAAGGATGTCTCTAACACAAATCGTTTTTGCACAAATTAGGTTCAAAGTCAAGTTAAAATTTTGAAAATCGTAATTCTGACCTTGTATTTTAACTTAATTTATGCAAAAATGACATGTGCTAGAGCCATACTTTTTTTGTTCTCGAATGTTTCCACAACCCTTCTCTAAATCTCCAGCAAGTTTGGTGACAAAACCATTTTCAGAGGCTTTGCAATCAACTCACAACGTTAGCAAGTCGAAAAATGTGACTATCTCTACTGGTAATACTATCGGCCAATGTAGAATGACAAGGAGTATGCAAAGTATAGTACTGCCACCCAGTGGCACAGCTATAGTTTTTATGTAAACCCTGGCAGAGCTTTTATTTCAAGGCATTAGATTTCTCTAAAGCACACAAACTGTGCTTTGTAAAGATGGATAATGGCAGTAAAACAGTAATGTTTAATAATACATTCAAGAAAATCACACTGCACAAACTGATCAATAACATCTGTATATGTTGATCCCTAGCCACCCTTTGTACACTTAGTTTATGGACTGCATTTTCAGCAAATTAAGAATACAGAACAGCAGAATGATCTACTGTGTGCCACTTTGGTACATATGGTGATTATGTCAGCCAGATACTAGGCACAAGAGATAGTTAGCAGTGTAAACACTGACAGGAGCAGCAACTGTGAATTCCTTTTTTCCTATTAATGCTCACAGGCAGGTAGTGTTTTCTTTTACTAAATAGAATAAGAATACCTTAAGCCCTCGAAGAAGCTGATATATCAGGAACTGTATGTGGTCGTCTGTCAGCTTTTGGCACTTAACAATATTGTTCAGGTCAGCTCCCATTAGATTGGTTACTAGGTACCTGGAAATGGTACAAAAAAACCCAGTTACTGCGTGATCAAAATATTTCTTTGTCTGCATAGCACAATGCAGGCGGTTATGATAATTAATATCCATCAAGCAATGAGAGTAGCAGGCCATAAACCAGCTGACATTACTGATGTTCAACCAAAACTACACTACTTACACTTCATTAAATGTTTCAACTGATGTTGATGGTGTAAACACATCCAGTAGACCTATTACCTAAAATGAAAAAAAAGTATATAATATTAATATATAGTATAGAACTTCAGCATTTTATCTAATAATCAGTAAAGCGTATGAGCCGCTCTTGAATATCATCTTACATTCTGCAATGTATAGCCCTCCATTTGCATTTAACCTCCAGGGCGGTTTGCACGTGATGTGCGGCATTGGAGATCGTGGCGGAACACAATAAAATCAGCTGCAATATCCTGACCTCCAGGAGACCCAGAACACAACATTTCAGAAATGTGCTCAAAAAAACTCAGTTGAGTTTGGGGTGAGTTTTATCCAGGGCTGTGGAGTCGGAGTCGAGGAGTCGGAGACATTTTTGGGTCCCTGGAGTCG
>CM070034.1:71696810-71708134 GCA_036250615.1 Ptychadena robeensis | reverse complement strand
TAATTGGTTCAATCGTGATATTTATCGGGGTGTGGCACATAATAATCTAACCCATGGCCCGTATGCTATTCGTTTAAATTTTCAGTACTATTGACCAAAGAAAGTGCTCAGTTCTTTAACAGTGGATATGTCTTGCTGAGTGGTCATCCATTAATGCCCACTGGTTTTCTAGAATAAGCTATTGGCTATAGGAGGGTGCATGGAATGTTGGGACTTTAGCCAACACACTCCATAAAAAGACATTAACACTCCATGAAAACACTCCATGAAAAGACATAAAAATAAGTTAAATGAACTATTAGAACTATATAATCTGCAAAAACCGGTAAACCAATGATTGGTTTGTCTCCAGGTTATGTTACTTTTCATCCAATGCAGGCAACATTAGAAGACTTTAAGACATGTACCTCCTGTTCATATTAGACACAATATGTTGATCCACATATGGCTTGTCCATACACAAAGGACAGCTGAACTTGGGATGCTTACAGTTTTTTGGTACACAAAGAAATGGCACAAGTTGGGAAAAAGGGCCATGGGCCATCTCGGTGATCATGTCACAGCCCTCAGCCATAAGGAAGAGGAGCAGCCCCAACTTTTCCCCAACTGTGCCGTTTCTCTATGTACCTAAAAACTTTGTGTATGGACAAGCCATATGTGGATCGACATATTCTGTCTGATATGAAATTGGTTTTCTTCCAATATGTACAATAAAAATGTGGTCTTATCTATGTTACACATTGTGTCTTGAATGTGTCATCTCTAGCCACGCAAAATCCCTTTGCCTTTGTTTGTTTACTAATTTGAGGATAATGGCCTTTCTTTAGCTGGTATCATATCTTTTCATTCTGGCCCAAGTTTATTTATCTGAAAGACTGACAAATGAACTGCCCATTGATTCCAGTAGAAAGTTCGTTTTTTTTCACCTTCATGTAGTGGTGGCCAGAAGAAGCTAAAGTAGCTACAGAATTTGTTTAAAGATTGCTTACATACTGGAGGACACCTAAACCTCCTAGGTGTTACAGGATTTTCCCGCTATTTTTTATGGAACGAAAAGCCGCTGCCCGGGCAATCCTAGTGGAGTACATTGTGCTCCGCCGTGATTGCGGGCTCTACCCCCGGCCCGCTACACACCGCCGATGTCAATTGCTTGCTGCCCCTAACATAGAAACAGTGTTTTTCAACAATAACAAACCCCAAACCTTTTATCAAGCACCCTAAGGCGTGTTTAAACCTCCACCTTTTTGTTTTCTTTTTAGGTTTTGTATTTAGATGAAAAAGGATAAAAGCCCTGTCTGGTTTTACAGCCCTCCTATCATTTTGTGTTTAAAAGCCGACATTACTTCACCTAAAAATGCAGATTCATTCCATGTAAAAAATGTTCTTTAAATTTAAAGCTAAAAAGCGCTTTACCTCTGTTAAGTCTAAAGGTAGCCATACACAGGTTGATTTGTCAGCGATCAAATGCCGATCAATTGCTGATCCAATCTTTCCAGGCGATCAGGAATCAGCAATTGATCTGATCAGGAATCAACGCAACACCACCTTGGGAATCCGATTTGTGGCTTATTTGTACATGAGCCGATCTCCAAAATGGCTGATTACACAAAATCCATCAATCGGAAAGGCTGCTGCATAGGGCTATTTGGGTCCATCAATGTACTTCGATTGCCAAACGATCGACCAAAAAACCAACATGTCGGTTCATTGTCCTATCCGATTTTTAGTCGATTCCGATTTTTTGGGGTCGATCGTGCAGGGTGATCAAAACCCAATTGACTGCCGATCGAACTCGGTGAACGCATGCAGTGATCGGTCAAAAATCGAGTGGAAAATCGACCTGTGTATGGCTACCTTTACACAAACTTGGTGTAAGAGATATGTAGGAGACAGTGAAATATTTATGGATTTGGTTCTGCATCACTATTAGATTATTCATTTGAGTTGAAAATTGGCAACATAACAGAAGAAAGGCCGAGCATGATTTGCAAATTTCTACATTAAACAGTGAAACTCTATCCTTTTCACCATCTCTTCCCAGCAAGAACAAGGCCAGTTAATGTGCTGGAGTAGGACAGTGTACTAAAGAAAGGCAGCAGACTCTGGCATTAGAGGGAAGGGACTGGGTGGACCTTCCCATTTCATCCATCCAAAACTGATTGAATTAGTGTATTTCAAAAAAAGTCACTACTCACATTTTCATGCTTCATGTGTTTGAGCAAACGCAGTTCCCGATACGTCCGCCTTGCATGAACTAGTGACTGAAACGGTCTGGATAATTTTTTCACTGCTACCTTTTGTCTTGTTTTGGTGTCATACGAAGAGCTTAAGGTAAAGAAATTTTTTTTTAATACATTTGAATACATTACACTTAACCAAAAGACGCAATTACAGAAAACTTTGGCTTGCTGTGAAGCTACAATGCTACCTGGATCTTTATACAATTAGCTTATTTCCATTAATGCCCAAATGTAAAAGACATACCTGGTCAGCAGAAAGATCATGTTATACTAGGTATACTGATCAGTCTGCCCCAACACCTTCCTATACAGGTTTTAGCATTCAGTAATACATCAGTAGTGGGAACATTTCAGTCAATCATTAAGCTGAAGATGTATCCTGTAATCATGACTCTTCCTAGAACAGCTATACTAGTTCCACACCCTGTTACCTCCAAAGCGTCCTTTATTTTCATGGGACCTGACTAACTAATAAAGATGTTCTGAAAGCAGGAGGAGGGTTTCTCTACATCCCAGGTGCCCAACCTGCGGCCCTTTTGGCGTTCCTTGGTGGCCCCTTTGATTTTCCACTTGTGGCCCCAGAAACCTAACTGTTAATGCATAGGAACTCACCTGTCCTCGCTGATGTTTGCCTATGCTCCCATTATTCCACCAACGAACGGGGGATTATTGTATGTGTCATAGAACCTCAGAATAGAGGCACATATCCTTTGATGATATATATGACACAAAATGTGCATTACCACACTACAGTGTTCTCTAATGCTTGAAGTATCATTAAAAACAAGTTTTGTTATTTAAAAATTTAAAATAATGTCTTCTAGCTATACCTGCTATAATTATAAAATGCTTATACAAGTCAGTATAGATTGAAAATTGTATGTGCGACCCTTTAGTGATGGCAAGGGCCGCACTTATGGCCCTCCACATCAACTCAGTTGCCCACCACTGCTCTACATTGTTACAGAAAGAAAGGAACCAATACAAAACATATCACGGTCTCACACAAAGAATTGGCACGATGTTAAGGTCTGTAGCTCAGCTTTAAAGTCAAGATCTGCATATAAATTCACCTGCCTTTTCTCAGAATCTACACATTCATATGTGGTCCCAAAAGCCCCCCATATACCTCTAAACCACTCCATACAATTTCCTTTGAAACTACCAATAATTCTATAGTATAGTGGCGTCTCAGAATACATAGTGATTGGAAGGTTTAGAGAGGTCCTCATATTACATGGTACTGGTAGAAGAAAAGTGGATTGATCAGAAATTGTATGGAAAGATTGGAAGGTGTATGGGGGAGGGCTTTGGACATGAAGGGGTGCATGTGATCTGCACATGGTTGGACATGTCCAAGTTACATCCACATATATGCTACAACCCATATTTATTTTAACAAAACAATGCACAAAGTATCAGCAAAATGCAATTTTACCCAGTGTAAACAAACAAATAATTGCTGCAGAAATTCAGACAGGGAGTGATAACTGATTGCACTGGGGATAATTATTCAATCATTATAAATCTGAATTAGCAGGTCATTTCTCTTTTGAGAAACCAGTCTTAATCATATTGATTTGCCGATCTATTGATTCATATTAGTGCACTGCCTGCGACACAGAGGAAGAAGTGTAAAATCCCAAAAGAGATGGCAACATTGGAGACAGAATCCCCCTTAATGCAGAATATTCTCTATACATGCCTACAGAGCTGCGTGTTTACAGGGAACTGTATTTTATCGTTTTATTAAAATAACATTTTAAAAAAAGCTTGGAAATAATACACACACACACACACCTGCATGCACATGGGGGACATAGGGCACATGTGTATTAACCATAGGAACTGCAGGACATATAAAAGCTTCTGTCCAGGTGGCTCTCAGACATTCAGTCTTCACAGTGGTGTGGGAGGAAATTCAGCCACCGTGGTACTACAAGACCCAGCACAGGAAGTAAAGTGGATTTACAACACTGGCAATAACAATTTAGATAGGTAGGTTTGGCAATAGTTAAGAGGTCAAAGAGACTTCTATACTCCATAGGGTGGGCACCATGGGATCTGTAGGTCCCCTCAAGGACAATCCCCATTGCTCATGAGCCCTCCACCTGTGCCCCCACAACTCCTGGCCATGCTGGGGGGGGGGGTGCCCCCTATCTTAAAAAGGGGCCTCCCTCTTATTGAAGCATGGCATCAGGCCTAGTTGTCACCCCCCAATGTCAATGGCTGTGTTCTTCCGCTAAATCACGGCAAATGCCCACTAGACATGACATGCGTGTGCATGGGCTGGAAAACATAACATTGCAAAAAGTGTCAAAAAATACAGCAAAACTAAAAAAAAATCAAGGGAAGAAGAAAGCGAACTGCTCTACCAGTATGAATATAGCTTGGTCTGTATGTTAACTAAAGGTTCTACTACATGATTCCAAGGCTGTGATTGAATTCCCTAATATACCAGCTAGTGACATACTGACCTGGCTTCAGGCTTTTCTTAACCCCTCCCTATTCAAACACAGGTTAAGAATGAGAGTCAGTGCCCCCCCTGGAATACCTTGGCGCCCCCCAATTTGGAAACCACTGTTCTAGATCATTCGTAACATTGACTAAAAACCCGCAAAATATTTTAGCAAATCTAAAATAAGTTTGCATTAAAGCTCTCATATTTCTGTCCCTAAATGTTCAGCAATATATAAAGGATCTCCTTTGTCACTGCAAGGAAAATAACACGTACAGACAAATGTACAAGTCGGGTGCGTATAGCGAAAAATGAGCACATCTCCTTTTGCTAGCTGCTAGTTTTCATACAGAATACTATGTGGTTTAGCTGAACAACCAACACAGACAAAGACTGTGAAAACCTGACCAACCACTCCATCTATAATAGAGGTGCACTTTCTGAGTCATAACAAACAGATATTTCTGGATAGAATTAATAGTATAAAAATGCTGGGAGGATCAGGTCACAGACTGGAAGAACTTGTTGCAAATCCAACGTCATTTTGCTCAATTCAGCAATTACCCCAAAACCACCTAACTCACCATTCCAACAACTGCCAATGATACATCATCCTATATAAACGCACTCTTTACTTATTAAGAGATTAACGAATATAAAATAAACATTCAGCATCTAGGGCTATTTTACAGCATGTGGGTCAGTATCCAGTGTAGGAAATGCATGCTTTTTGCAATTGGCAAGTACAGCAGTAATATCGCCCAGCCCTCTGAATGACTGAGGGAAGCCAACATAGTAAACCAGGGAACACACAGCTCAATATTGGAGCCGTTCGAGGTTCCCTGCAACGATCACACTGCTGCCCGATATTGGAGGAGCAGCCAATGCCTTGCATGGAGACCCAGCAAAGCAACAGATATCGACCGTGGTTTATGGTAATTTCCGATATCCCTGTTTTCAAGCAGGATTGATTGGTCCCACTCGAAAACAGGCAATGGTCGCATATGATATGGGCTGTGAGCACGCACAATTTTGTATAAAAAAACATGGGGGACATACAGGAAGGGACGTCAGTGGCATCACTTCCGGTATACCAATCTTGGCTCTTCCGCGTTCCATGTACCGGAAGTGGCGTCACTTCAGGTGTCTGGCTTACTTCTCGGCTAATCTAGCAGGGCATTACGTTTTTCCTGGCCAAATCCCGATTTCAAGAAATCCTGGATGTTTCCTACATTCTCGAAATCGAGCTGATTTAGCAGGGAGAGGGTGTTATTCTCCCTGCTAATGTCCCACCCCGCACATTATCAGCACAACTGGGGTGGGACAGTAGCAGGGAGAGTAACATCCTCACCCTGCTAGATCAGCGCGATTTGAATAATCCAGGAAAAATCCAGGATTTCATAAAAAACGTGACTTTCCCAGCCAAAACGGGAAGGTTGACAGGTCTGCATTTTTAAAAGCATAAGGTAAATTGCATTTGGAGAGACTTAAGGTCCCCATCCACGTCCCGATAGTCGCTCAACAGATGACTTGTTTGAGCAACACGTGGTGATGTCAGGAAGACACCACGCTGTGCTTGGGCGGCTGTCGATTGGAAGGGAATCAAGGCGCTCCATCACCTTCCTGGTCAATGACTCGATTTGTTTATAGATTAGAGCACAATTGAGTGCATTAAACTAGCGCATTGCTGGATTGTGCTCTTATCTATTACAAAAATCGAGCCATGGATGGACACCTCTATTGCACAATTTCAAGCCTAGAGGAAGGAGAAATAACATGCAAAGCATCATTCAGAACAGATGAACACCATCCCTCCACAATGAAGTGACACCTTCCCATCTACTACAACACTTTAGAACTTTGGAGGCCAGGTGACCACTTTGCGCTGTCCCTCAAGTTACTGTATATAATTTATATGTTATATGCAGTTTACATTAAACAATTAGGTAACATTACACCCCCTTGAATGCAATAAGCCAAGGTTTCCCAACACCGCACTAAACTAAGTGTGCCTCTTCCAGCCTGCCTACTATATGGCACAACATTACTTCTCCACCCCAGACAAACAAGCATCCTGGTCCATCCTGACACATCCTGGTTCTGGTTATCCTGACACATAAGAACAGACATAAGAACTTTTGCTCTTTAAATACTAGGTCATAGTTTCCAAATTAAAATTTTTTTTTAAACAAATTTGTATGATTTAATTGGTTAATTTAATTCCAGTATTACAAATACAAAGCAGCTTTGAGCAGTTTTCCTGAAACCCTACGGCCTTGTATACATAGGCTAAAACCTATAAATGCAAGCATTTTACAGGGGTTTACCTAGGAGTTGGTGAACCAGACGAGCATGTCAGGGAGGGTTTAGGCAAGGGGGAAAAATTAGGTGTATGTGCTTTGATATTAGACTATAGTAGAGCCTACTACTTCTATGTTTTGAAATCCAGGTCATTGCTGGCCAGGAAGATGTTGGTGTGTAGGGCAGATGGTGGCCATAATTCTGGTGGCACTCGGTTGTCCATATATATGGTCTGTCCCATTACAGCCGATGGCTCGAAATCAGCTCGAAAATCGATTTTAAGAATTATGGACATGTCCGTCAAATTGTAGATCAATTTCATTACTTTGGACCAGACCAAAGTAACTGACGGGACATAAAGCGTGCGTGGCAGATTTTCTTCTCAACCAGCCGTTGTTGACATAGTTAACCTATGTCAAGTACAGAAAATGACCTGTTGATCTGACCAATCCAGTCCACCTATTAGGTTTAACAAGAGTGCCATTGTCAACATAATATGGTAACTTGTTTAAGTCCACACGCATGGAAAGAGCTCTTGGGGAATGTAGATCTGGGGAATGGGTCCATGTCAGTGGGAATTTAGGGCCCAGGAGTGGTTTCTCTAAGTACTTTATAATCTGGCTGATTGTCGCAGAAAGTTATAAAAATACATTTCTCAATACAGGAAAAAGATTGACAAATACTATACTGCTTTGTTGGAGAGGAGATTTGCCAATGCAAAAACTGAACTTGCTGGTATATACTTACACATATTTTCCTGTAAAATGTATATAGTGACAACAGAATTTATCTGTGAAAATCCAGCTTAGCCAACTAATCTTCCCATAAGAAGACACATAGGGATATCTAAACAATCCATGCAGCTCAGGCACATATGGAATAATGTGATCAGTCAGATAATCAGATGATAGGTATGTCTATGGCCAGCTTTAGTCACGGTTTCTGCTGAGCGTAGAATAATAGGAACATAAATCAATATTATATTTGTCACAATTTTTTCTGCATTTGTGAACAACTTTTTACTTACATTTAATTAAAATGTAATTTAACTTATATATATATATATATATATATATATATATGTATTATAATTGTTTTAAGTACTTACCTAGTAGCAGGTGTTGTGATAAGTGGTAGAACATCCTGAGACTCAACTAATGTATAAAGAAGCAAAGAGCTAGAGAGCAGTGTTTACATTGTCTGGATTCAATATCCTGGATTCTACATCAAGCATCTGACTGATGATACAATAAAACTAATGTTTACACTGATTACAGAGAAGGAAGTTCTGATGTGTGCAATGCTGAGTGCGATCCTATGTCCGAATCACAAGAGGCGTGCAGTGTCCATGGCAATGCTTGAACAGACTGCATTAAGTTGTGTCATAGTGCCACCTGAATGATGAGTGACATGGAACTATTATATATGTATTCAAGAAGCGGCTTACAAGATCACCTATATCAGTGTAAGACATAATAATAAATTAGAGGGGGTTACTCTTGCTGCCCCTGGGTTCTAAAGCATCATGGGCAATGTTTAAATACATCACCATGGCAGGACAGGTAGTTTCACCCAGAAATAGGGAAGTTTGAAAACCTCTGCTCTCTACCCGTCCTCCCTGCATATCACATTTACTGGTTGGTAAAGCATATTGTAGCTATGCAGAGATGATATAGTGTATAGATCTGACTGTGTCAGCCCCAGGTTCTCATTTTCCCAACATGGCCTGATTGCTCCCCGACTATTCCCACTGTCTGCCCAAGTCTCCATGACCCTAAGGCAGCGATGGTGAACATTTTAGAGACAGAGTGCCCAAACTGGAACCCAAACCCAATTATTTATCTCAAAGTGTCAGCATGGCAGTTTAATACACACAACTCATATACACACACGAAACATGTAAACACACACTCTACTTCATTATAAGGTAGAAAAGGAATGGGACACTGTGTGCAACCAGAAGAGACAGGAAGAAAACTGACAGCATTGAGAGCCAATAGGCTGCAGTTCTTTCCTCTTTCCTTTCCCACAGAAAGAGCTCCAAGGGCCACCTCTGCCACGTGTGCCATAGGTTCGCCATCACTGCCCTAAGGTATTCTACTAATCTGGTCACAGCTTTCTCTCCATCCACTATCTCTGCTTGGTCTACGGCCTACATCAGTCTTTCTGCCTGGCCCGGTGCCTCCACCATTGCCCCTGCCTGGTCTGCCATCTCTTCTATTTCTGTCTAGTCTCTGGCCTTACACACTTTACCAGCAATCCATTCATTTTACCTGGCCTCGTTTCAACAGAATGGCCCATCGGCAACTTTCATCCTACCCAGTCTCTCTGACCATTCTGTCCCTATGAGATTTTCTTCATCTTGCCCAAACTCTAGAAAATCATCTCCAACCACCCTTGTATCTCCTGCTTTTCTTCTATCAAAGTACCCTCAGCATTCTCATTATATACAACAGTCTATCTGTTATTTCCCTCTCAGGCCTAGTCTCTCTTCCAGCCCCCTATCTCCAACCATGTCCCTCTGGTATTCTCACCATGTGACACATTCTCTATGGCATAAGGATATGTCTCCACTGTCCGGTGTAATCCATTGGGACCCCTGCGTACATACACATTACCGGCCTGGTGGATCCTCAGTTCATACATTTGCTGATGCATGTGGTTAACGTACTGCACTACGTTAACCCCTGCATCAGCGGATCCGCTCAGCGCCATCAGAACAGAGAATTTGCTGGGCAGGTAAGGTATGTGATCCATCGCCTAGCACTGCGCTAAACGTAGGGGTCCTAACGCTCTTTACAAATAACTGTCCAGGTGTCATCCTCCCTCTTATTATGAAGCAGTCTCTGCATAGTGTGCAGTCTATGACTGTCCCTATGTCTACAAAGTTCATACCAGTCTGTGCCATGGCATCCTCAGGAAACCAGAGATGAGTAGACTTCTGGGCAAAGTTTTCATGAGGACATGAAGATGTAACCTCCTGGCATAGGTCCTACCAGAATCATCCCGCATCTATTGTATTTACAAATATTTTCTTAAACAATACAACTGGTATGATTGTAGATATGTAAACACCTCAACCAAAAATCCACACACAATCTACAGCCTCAACTGTATTTAAGAGGAAGGTTCACATAAAATATTCTACTGCACCATGGCCTGGCACACATACACCTGTAATAGAGAAGACAACCTCCTCCATCACTCCTACATTCCCGGCCAGGTACCCTCACCTCCTCCAATCACATGAATGAACCTAATGGCCTCATACTGTATATCCCTGGTAAGTGCACGCCTGGGCAGAGTGTACCCCACGCCTTGGCAGACTGCACCCCCGCCATGGTGTGTGCCCGGGCTCAGCGCTGGGTCAGGGAAGATGCGCATTATAAAAGGGGAAGCCGCGGGCGGACTCACACAGCGCCTGGCAGAGGCCCAGGAAGACACTTGTCCCCTCAGCACACACACACATACCACCTACCAGACAGAGCCATAGGCCCCCGAGCCCACCGGAGTCAGGTGCTGATACCTCTCCGGCACCTCCCACACCGTCTTGTTCAGCTCTTGTCGGTAAAATCCGCTCCGGCCGCTCATCTCGGTGGACCGGCAGATGCAGCCCTGGCAGCCGTGTAGGAAGGAGGCGGGAGAAGGCGGAAGGAGGAGAGGACTGGGGGGAGGAGAGGGATCAGTCAGGTGGAGGGGACAATACACACCACTCAATGACTGATAATTGTTTTATACAAACGTGACACATGCCCTATAATCACTAATCCACCAACATAGGAACGCCCGTGACTCACCCCAAATAATATGTGACATTACAAGGCAACTCCTAGGAACGTTCCTATCACTCCTGAACATGGATACGCAGCAGACACCCAGCACCCGAGATGGGCACAGTTCAGTCTATGAGGATCTGGGCCAGGGATGCCCTGTACATATGGTTAATTATACAATACAGTATGTGTCTTCCAAGAAAGGTCTGGGCTACCTCACACTCCTCCTGAGGACCATGCTTGTCCATCCAGTCACTACATTCTGCCCACCCTCCTATATAAACTTATCACTTTATTCTGCTTGTCCAGATCTGTGGATGCCCCCTTATCAGACGGGCATTATAATGGGCACAACAAGAGGACTACACTTCTGCTTAAGTAGTTTACAGAATTGTAGGTGATCACACACCCTGTCCCTGAAAGCCTTGTGTAACCTGGTTCTGTAACTACAGGTTAAGCCTCCCATACACCTTTAGATCACTCCCCACAATCTCCTTTAGATCTACCAACTATGTAGTGCCAGGTCCTCCCTGATAGAATACATAGTGATTG
>CM070034.1:71651415-71664849 GCA_036250615.1 Ptychadena robeensis | reverse complement strand
ATGACATCGGCTTCAGTGAAGAAGCCAGCTTACAGCATCGGATCCACCCGGACAGCACAGAACAGTAAGTATGTGCTGCAGGGCATCTGATCTTCGCTGGACGGCTCCAATCTCATCCACTGCAATACTGACAAGAAATTGCTGGACGAGATGGAGCCGTCAGAAGCGCTAGGGGGGTTAAGCAATAGTGTCTGTCAATTGAGGACATTTGCTATGACTCTTCCATTTGCTCTGCATAATATACTACTGATGCATTTGCTACCAGAAAATCCCTGTTGCATAAATGACATGGGGTGGCATTGAGCTCTACTCGCAGGCACCCTGGAAATTTTACACCGTTATAAAGCAAGGTGACAGACAGGCGACAGCTTGATTGGCACAACCAGATATTGTGAGCACTTTCATCACAACTAGATTCAGATTCTACAGTTAGGGGCAGTACAGAACAATGATTACTTTTTTTCATATAAGAGGTATGTGCATTCATTAACATTTCGCTATAACGAAAAGGACATAAATACCTATAGAAAAGGGGCATGTCTGTCGGTTACATTTATACCCACACCTTTAGCAACAGTGGATACCATACACAGTGTTAACAGATATATTGAATAGTATATATCATACAGAAAACCACAGCAATTTTCACAAGCGTCAGTCTGATATTACCTGTGAATTCTTTCTTGCAGCGATCTCTGACACTTTCCTCTAACCCTTCCAGCTGCTGCCTGACTTTCTCATACTCCCTCTCTGCCTGCTGACTCTTCCTCCTAAAAAATAACAGATGTATTAGAGACGCTTTCAAGCACATCAGGTCGGTAATGAAGGCAACTTGCTGAACAGAATATACATTTATTTTTTCTTCCAGGTACAAAGAAATGGTTTCTTGATTTGGATGTAAGCTTGATAGACTGTAAAAATAACCATTCCCAGAAGATGCCGAAAATAGCAGACCTATTTGAGCACATACGTAATTGCAGACAGCTTTGCACACCTGTACTGAGCGCTGGATCTCGCTTTTATTACATATAATTTATGGGTGTCTGGAGAACCCCGTTCTCTTTCTTTTTCTATGTAACCACCAGTTTGCACCTCTTTGGATAGAATATAATGGTAAATGAACCGCACTGACATACAAGTTAAATAAGCAGAAGATTCAGTGGATGTTAAAAGAAATTCAACAGATTTTATGAGCAAAATTGCTTTAGTAAGGAAAAGCACTTACCGATAGACATAAATAGATATGACAATGATTAAAAGCATTGGTATGAGGACCACAGGTATAATGATATGAAGAGGTATTACTTGTGACTGTCCATATTCTACTTTTCCCAGGACCCATTCTCTATTCCCAAACTGAACCTAAAGACAAGAAAAGGACAAAACATGCATTAGGTATCAGTTTGCATCAGTTACTGTATCTTTGCAATGTATTAAGAGCATATACTGATCTCCTTTGGTACAATACCATGCCTTTTGTTATAGATGAAAAAATGTGTGCTGAAACATATTACTTGTACCCCACATATGTTCCTGAAACCAATGGAGCAGTGGTCATTTATTATGACCAAAACATGCAGTTAACAGAAAACAGAAATTGTTTTTGTCTCTCTGAGAAAGCAGAACATACCGTGAATTCTGGCAAGTTGTCTGTAGTGTCCCTCTTATGTCGCCTTCTAGGTGGCGGCTGCTCTTCAGGTGGGATACAGTATAAGTCTGTTGATGTCAATGTACTTATCTTGCAAATACCTTCTCCAACATATGCTTTTGCTTCTTGTATTGTCATTGCAGCATTCAGGTTTTCCCCCTAACAAAGCAAAAGAAGAGATTATTAGTAGCAGGTGATATTTGGGTTTGGCAAAGGCGGTATGTGTCTTTATATACTGTATTTTTTGGCCAGCTGATGAGATTCACCATCAGGAGCAGGGGGAGAATCAAAAGGAAGACCCGTCTGTGGGCAGGTCCTTTTTCTGAGAGCTTTTCTGAACAGCACAGAAACACAGCAGTTTCTTTATTGAATCTCTGCCCCCACACCAAGCCCAGTGCTTAGCTGGGGAGGCAAAGCTACCAGCCATTGGCCGAGAGTATAGGGGAGAATCAGAAGGAAAACCTGACTGTGGGCAAATCTTTCTTCTGAGAACTTCCCCGTCTCAGTGCTTGGGTGGCGAGGCAGAGTGGGTGCATATGGCGAAAATGGGTCAAGGGTGGTTTGCATATTCACCATATTAGACACACACCCCCCCCCCTACAATTTTTTGGGGGGAAAAGTGCATCTTATATACACACACCTATACTACTCTCAGCATGACAGATATAACAAACCTTGGAAACAAACTTAAGTTTTGCCTCAACACTGAATTTGGAACACACAAAGCCTAATGCAATAACACATGAAAATGCCCTATGGGACATTCGTCATCAATACTACACAGTGCAAAAGATCTGGCCTCCGAGCCGGAGATCGATACCCCTGCACATTGGGGATCAGACCACAGTTTTCCAGCACTAGTGACACCAAACCTAATAGGGCTACTGCATAGATCCCCTTTACATGTTAAATAAAATGAATATATGAGTTCCATTTCTCTATTTTAAATATACAGCACATTTGATAACTTGCTTATAATAATTCTTGAAACCCACACCAGTCTAGAATCCATAGGATAGAACTAGAACCCCAGAAACCATTATATAAAATGAACACAAGAGGGCACTAGAAGCAAATTATGTCATTAGAAGTATTACGTAGTAAAGGTTTCATTTGGCATGAAGCGACTTGTGTTTTCCTAGTTGAAGCTGATGTAAACTGTAATAAAAAAAAAGAAAAAAAAAGCACTTATACACATAACTCACCTTTATCCAATCTTCGACAGCGACCCCTAAAATGCTTACCTTTCCTGCCTGCATGCTCCCCCACCGCCATATGCCTGGAGTATCTGTTTCTCCATGTAGCAAGATGGAGGAGCGAGACTCTTCCGGTCTCACTTCTTCCAGCAATCTGGATCTTAATGCAGTGAGGCACTGTCCCTCCAGCACCTCTGGATTCAGATGTGGCTGGATGCCGTGCGCAAGGGGGCTTGTGCTTGTAGCCTGCTGCAATGGGCGTTACTTGGAGGGCAAAACCTCCGTGGATTTTTGCAATTTTAACCAGGTAAGTTTTGCTTTATGTCCAATCTGCTGATAATACTGTGAAAGGCAGATGCAGAGGTGGTACGTTCACTTTAATGAGGAACATAAACTTTTAGCGCCCCATTTACACTCTCAATGCTGCAGCTGTGGTGCAGTAGAGTAGGGCAACGCAGCTAGTGTTAACGCAAGGTACACAGGTTTCTGTACGGTAACTGCAACATGCAATGCTGTGCATTAGAGTAAACAACCTACCGTACACAGTTTTACAGATGGAGAACAAGCATACATTTGTATGGAAGACGAAAAAGCTGTGCAAAATGTGGGGCTTACACTCATAACAGACGCGGTAGCATTAGCATGTCCGTTGCCAGCAGCAAAAAAAAAATGCACCACAGACTGGCTGGCTGTAGTGTAGTGAAAGGCCCCTTAAATGATGAGAAAGTGGGAATATGAAATTGTACATCATATAAATAGATCTATAAATTACCTTGGCATTTATTAGACTATTGACTTGCTTCATGATCCCATCAGTGAAGTTATCAAAACTGGGATCCTTCATGTAAATGAAAGATAGTTCAGCGGTCTGCAGAGGTGTTTCGAAGCCATCCATTCTAATCCAAGAGATAATCTCAGACTTGGTGTAATGTTCCGACACTTGTGGAGAGGTGAATATGATTACTGTGTCATTGACTTTTTCAAGGATGTCTTGCTTTCCAATCTGTAAATGGAAAGAGAAAAATGCTGATCTTTCCAAGAAGATAATGAGGACAATTCTGTTAGGCTAAGAATGTAGAAGAAAGCTAGGATAGATAAAAGAAATACAAAAAGCAAAACTACAAACATGGACTATCTTTGAATGATTAATAAACAAGATAGGATTATGACAACATTTAAAAAACAGCATCATGTTTATCGGTAACAGCCATACTTATTGCAATTAGAACAAAGATCTTAAATATGTATATTTCCTTGGCATCATTTCACAAAAGCTTCTGGTTTCCCCAAAAAACACATGTGAATTATGATGTAAATATATTTTATACTTGGGCTGGGGCTAACTTATTACCTTGTGGAAAAAGGGGAAATGAACTAAAATATCTATGGTCAAAACTGGACCTTTTGTACCACAGGCAAGCTACCTCAACTTACTTTCATTGTGGCCTGCTGCCAATTTAAAAATTCACACTGAAAGACACAAAAACTTAAAAAATCTTGCAGTTTAAAAGTAAACTTTATGAAATAAAACCATTTTGTCAGGTGCTTTACATTTTAGAACCAAATCACTTCAGACCTAATATACCTCACATGGTCTTCATGGAATTCTGGCCCAACCCTGCCCGATCACACCCACAGAGAATGAATGGGGGTGGTTAAAAAAAAAATCTATGAATTAACAGGCGGTTTTTAAACGCGTCCATTCATGTCTATGGCCACTGCGGCCGACCTCGGCTGTGGGGATGAGCCCCATCAAATGCATGGGCACAATCTCCGCGCTGCAATTATAATCGTGTGGGGACAAGCCTCTGCAGCTCTCCCTTTAAAAAATATCAGTTGCAGACCTGTCCTCTAAAGAGAACAAAACGGATGCATATCACCACATGGAAGGGCAGGCATGCTGAGGTATACATTATTATGTTCATCACTTACCGATAGTGCACTGTCTCCGTCTACCTGTCTCTTCTCCCTTCTTGAATGTACCATTGCCAACATACTGAAATTCTGCACAAGGTTGAAGCCAGTACCCGAAATGGTAATATTTCTTCCTCCACTATCAACAAACCAGGAGATTTTTTTGTCAGTTGCTTATATAATCTGCACTTTAACCATTCAGTTACACACATTCTTAGAATGACTGACAAACCAAACACTAGAATTATACTCTAAATGTGCTACAAATAAAAAAAAAGAAAAAAAGTCTGGCTATAGCGGTTTTCAGGGACTAAATACCACTACCTATTCAGCAGCATGAACCCCCCTCCCATTATCAATTATACCAACAATAGTCATGTGCTTTGCCTTTCATGAAAACAGTCATAGTCACACCCAGCCCCAGTAGCATCTTGCAGAGTGTTGAACAGCAGTGAGGTATGTTAAAGTTAAAGGCATAAAATTCATATTTTAAGTTTTTATTAAAGTGACCTATCCCTTCCCTTCCCCAAACCTGTTAACCTCAGATAAATGCATACATACGTTACATTTTTGTAGGTTAGTATTAGTAAGCCATGATGAGCCATGGTAGAAGAAATACCTTGTAAAACTTCGGTCAGGGTAAAACTGATTGATAGATGGGTTGCTTCTGTAAAAAAATTGTCCAGCGTCTATCTTTGTGTTTTCACCATAATGCAACTTGACTTTCACCACTCCTTCCTTCTTGCCTGCACCTGTAACACAGACTATTTCTTTCCCAAACAAGATCCTAAAAAAATAATAATGAGAAGAACGTCAGAAGTGTAGAGCGGTACGGTAATGAGAGAAAACTCAATATAAAGGAAAAAAAGAGCATAACCCCGTGGGTAATGGGGATCTCCCTGAAATATTAATTTAGTGCCACAACCAAGAAATAAATGGGAACAACAAATGGTCTATATTGAGGAAATCACAAAAAGGGTATTCCTCTATATAGCACAACAAAATAGGGCATTTAAGGCACAAAGTGAAGAGCAAATACATTTTTAAAATTCCTAAAACTGGTCTTTAGTGAACAAAAATATACCCATACCCTTTTAAATACGCAATATATTAAAAATGGGTCAATTTCTGTTTAATAAAAAACAGTTTTAGGACTTTTTTTTTGCATTTTCCTCAATATAGACTATTGTTTTCAATAAACAGGTTAAAAGAGAAACAATCAGAGCAGGGCAAGGCAATACACATAAGTATCTGTCATGCATGAAGTCCTCAATACCATAGCATACCATATGCCAGCTTGAGAAGTCTTGAAGCCAATACAGCCAACTATATGCATATGAGTTACAAACATACCCCATACAGGTTTGTAGGTATATTCTTATATTTTCATCTTACAATATTTTAGATCCACTCCTTGCACCAAACATCGCAGCTGTAATAGGTGCTGCCACCTCAGGATGAAAAATGCAGACTTGGTATGACAGGACTGGCCAGGACACCCTTAGAAATTTGTGATATTACTAATGTAGGTCTGTAAGGGATTGTATAGCCTTTTTATTTGGATGAAGCTTTAAATATGCACAAGTAATAAACATATAGCAGCAAGGTATGATTTTTACTTTTCGTATAAATGAATCTTGACAATTGCTTCATCTAAAGAAAATCAAACAGGTCAACTAAAGACCAAGAGCTGTCTTATTAATTGAAATTTTAGACTTACAATGCCCTCAACCAGTGGTGGGCAACTGAGTTGATATGAAGGTCCACAAGTGCAGCCCTCAGCATCACTAAAGTGTCGCACATAACATTTTAAATCTATACTGACTAGTATAAGCATTTTATAATGAAAAGCAGGCATAGCTAGAAGACATTATTTGAAAATTTTAAACAACAAAACTTGTTTTAAATTATACTTTAAACTTTATGTACCTCATAGTTATCATCAAAGGCTGAAAGGTTATATGCCACCATTTTCAGGTTAAGTGCCTCAATATATCTTATACGAGCTACCCCCATTCATTGGTGGAACAGTGGAAGCATAGGCCCGGTCTGCTGATGCCCTGCCAACACTGGAGGAGAAGAGAAGAGGGGAGGGACTTGCTCAGGCACCTTCTGGTTCGCTGATCGGCTTTAACATACACTTATCTCTCCTCCTATTCCCACTCTAAGAAGTTCCCAGATGAGGACCTGTGAGCGGGGGATTGGCAGACAGGGGAGTTTCTTTGCCCTATGCAATACCAGGCTTTGGGGGCCACAAAGGGAGGACTGGGGAGGGCCGCCTAAAAACACCCAAAGGGCCACATGTGGCCCCCGGGTCGCTGGTTGGGCACCTGGGCCCTAAACACTGACACAGGTGGGTATCACTGGAGCATGCTGCTATCTTTGTTGGCGACAATAAGCCAATAGAGGAGAAAGGTGGTAAGGTTCCCCCATACACGGGTCGAGACCTGCTAGATCGATTACCCGCTCGAACACAGAGTGGTGACGTCACCGAACCTCGCTCACACGTCCCTCAATCAAACAGAAAAATTGATGCACAATCAATTCCCATTCGATGTTTTGGATGGGGACCCTCAGCGTCCGATGATGCGTGTGATCGACTGCCGCAAACGTGCATGGTGTGACGTCATTGATCGAGTCGGTATCAACCCCTGTACGGCCTTTAATTGCAGATCGTTTTAAAGAGAAACCTTTATTTTACAATATGTTAGAGATATCAAGAATAAAGTAAGCCACACAAACAGAATTTCTGTTGGTTTGATCAATTTGATTGACTTCAAATATTTAAAATATTTCATTTATTTTAAAATTGATATATCAACTGTCAATCCAATATTTTAGATGGTTAAATTCAGATCGATAGGAACAATCCACTTAATCAATCAATCTTAATCAATTTTACCGTTTGATCACACAGACAAGTTTGCCTGGGTATTGTAGCCTTGTCTATAAAAGTTCAGGACTTCCACGATCAAGCCTAATTCTTTTACAAACTAATCATACATAAATGTATTCATATATAGGAGTATGGGCGTTTACTGCAGAAAAGCAGAAAATAGCCTACACGATTACTGTTATTTAGTGAACACAGAACAAACACAGAACTGGAGGTGAATATTAATTGAAATAGTATTGGCTGGAGTTACTTATAATTTAAAGGCAATTGAAAATCATGAAGCATTTGTTGCTAATTACTCAATATCTCCTCAGCCAAATTGGCAAATCTCAAAGCAACAAAATACAACAGGGACAGCTGGAACTATTTGGCAACTTTTCCTGCACAGTTTGAAGTCAAAGGTTTTGGTGCGTAGCTCAGTAACCCCTTCATTGATGCAGAATTCCAAACAGCATTTGACCCTAAAAAATCTGCTTAATCATGCAATGGCCATAGTCTCAAAATAATTTGACTGGTACATTTCGGCATTCAATTCATAATATGCCTCTGTTCCAAGCAAGCACTAAAAGAAATCCTTGGAATTTCTTTCCACGAGCCAAGATGCCTTCCAGGATGCTAATTTATTCTCTTTGGAGGAAAAGTACCAGACTGAAATGGTTTGTCGCCCAGGATAGACAGCCTTAAATTGTGTTTTATAAGACACAGTACAGAACAACATGGTATGCCAACAAATCTCTTTCCACTTGACAGTTAAATCTTTCAGATGCGCTCATAATTTCCTGCCCTGATTAGTGTAACCTTTTAAACATAACTTGCTGCAAAAAAACACTCCCTATTGTAAAATGCCCTGAACATTGCATTAACAAATTCCCGTGCTCAGTTTATCCAGACAGCCAGTGAATTCCCTTCCCTCCTAATTAATTCTCATGTTTCATTCAGGTTTCTGCGACTCTGCAAGACTATGACCCACTTAACTCTTCCAAAGACTACAGCATGCATAATTCCTGAACAAAAGCCTGTGCCGCTGTACCTGCCAGCTGAACTCCTCTACAAACCATGATTGTCACTCCCTTAGAAAACACTA
The DNA here is from genome assembly GCA_036250615.1 of Ptychadena robeensis. Taxonomy (NCBI): domain Eukaryota; kingdom Metazoa; phylum Chordata; class Amphibia; order Anura; family Ptychadenidae; genus Ptychadena; species Ptychadena robeensis. Next base: position 71,656,111 of record CM070034.1, on the reverse strand, counting down.
TGAAAACACTCTACTGACAAAACAGAAAATAGTCTGTGCAAAGAAATTTGTCTCTATGTAGCAAAGTAGTTCAGAGATCATCTATTACATAAAGCTTAACGTGTTTACATAGTTTCCTCCATAACAACTACAGTAAACCCGAAATATTCACAAATAAGAAAAGCAAGATTGTTCTATTGTTCATTCTATTGCTACTTTGCATACTTTTCTTAATTTTAGTGCAGGTCTACCAGACAGATTCTGTCTAAAAAAACACAGACTCTACTAATCATAAATTAAGAAGATCAGGTCAACGTAGCTTGAGCAAAAAGTCAAAAGTTTTTGTTTCCTTCCAATTAATATTTTTTTATGCAAAAGTTTAAGATAGTTTGACTATTTATGTGAACTGTACATTTTGTGAGGGTCAACTTTTATTATGTATAGTACCTATGCAAATACTGTATCTCATTCCATAATATCGACCATACCACTAAGCAAGCTGAACAGGAAAGTTTTTCACTGAACACATTACATTTAGTCTGTTGGAACTGACAGAAACAAGACCGAGCACAATTAGCTTTCTTTTCGTTTACCCATAATAATTAGAATTCCCTTCACAGTGGGAAAAGCAGGAGGAGCATTGCCAAATAAAACCTGAAATCTTTTAACTATGCTGTCCAAGCTTACAATGTCACATTTATGGTTATTATGCTTCAAGATGTACTGATGAATGGTTACATTCTAGTACCAAGGTGTCAAACTCAAAAACAAAATGGGCCAACTGACAATATAATAACTCTGTGGGCAGTTTTTGGCCACAGGGCGGAGTTTAAAAAACCCCTGAGACACACACACACCCACACTGATAGGAGGACACATGGACTACACACACTGTACAGTGCATATAATGTGTGTGTGTGAGAGTGCGCGTGTGTGAGAATGGGAATGTGTGTGAGAATGGGAATGTGTGTGAGGATGGGAATGTGTGCATACAGTGTGTGTAGTGCTTGTAATACACTACTCACAAAGGGACTGGGCACACATGGCCAACACACACTATACAGTACATAAAGTGTGTGTGTGAATCTGTAGTCCATTTGTGCCCCCATCCCTGTGGACACAACTTCTGCATTCGAAGTGTGCCCCCATCACTGTGCAAATAGTGTTTGTAGTACACTATACACACAGGGATGGGGCACACATGGACTACTTACACTGTGTGTGAGAATGTGCGTGTAGTCCCATGTGTGCCCCTATCACCATGCACAGTATATGTGGTGTACATGTAGTACACTATACACACAGGATGGGGGCACACATGGACTATAAACACACTGTAAGTGTGCATTGTTAAATGGCCCGATCACACCCTGGCTGGTTAACTCTGTCCCAATTTGCCTCCCTCCAGACCCAACCTGCAGTGCCAGCTGCACTCACAGCCACCTTATCCTCCCACTCTGGGAGTAGACGTGTATTCTTCCATGCTCCAGGTAGTGGGCACTGGGAATGCCATAAAGCAGCCTGGTAGAGTAGGAGGACAGAGGCATGGTGAGTGCAGCTGGTAAGGGGGAAGGCAGGAAAGGACTGTTTTAGAGCATATAAAAACACACAAAATGAACACATTTCTTAACTTGATTTACGACATACACTTCACAGTTGATGTCATCAAGGGTCACTCGGATGTCACTTGTAGATCCTGTTTCCAACATATCTCCAGTTATCGTAATGTATGTCCCTCCAGCAAGAACGCCTTCAGCTGGCTTCACCAAAGTAGGCTGTGGAACCTAGAATTTTAAAATGAGTTCAATTTCCTGCAATTTATTAATGTTACTTCACATTTTGTTTTGCCACATGGGTTTACATTTACTCCAGGAGGTAACAGATGTTATTAAAAGGTTTATTGTCCTTTTCTGTTTTTGTTCTGGTGACATGTAAACATTTTATATTTTTTTCTTAGGCTAGGTTTCCACTACGTTATGGGCTCCATCAACTCCCCGTGTTAAGCGCATTTATACACAGGAAGGTCGGCAGAGCCCATATATATTACCTGGGCTCCATCTACCTCATTGTGAAAGAATGCGCTTAATGCAGGAAGGGGGGGGGGGTGTCGACAGAGCCTATAACATAGTGGAAACATAGCCTTACTTTTAGTACTGTTTACCAGGAGAAAGACAGAATGCTAAATTTACCAGCAAGAACACAACACAATCTGTTCTAGCCCCACCCCAACCAACCAAACAAACACATACTACCGAAAAAAAATATTCACCATAAAATACATTTTAAATAAAAGGGCTTTTATTGTTTAAAAGAACAAATTAAAAAGATGGACATATCTTCTAATGCATTCAACTTATAGCTGAGAGCATAGCTCCTGGATTACTCTGAGGACACAAAAGGTGCCAACAGCCTGGCATACCTTGGCCCCGACCAATGGGCATTTCTGATTGGATATATTATTCTTCAAGACCAGTTACTTTAACAAAGCAAACACAGACAGTAAAGGTGAGGTTTGTGCTGGACTTCTTTGAATTTAAATGCAATTGGCGTGTTGACTTCTAACCTTGGCAATGTCATGTCTTTTCCTTGGAGAAATACATATTCTGTGGATAACTTAGGAACTGTATGAAAGCATCCTCATTAATGGATTCCATAAATGACAGAAGAAGCAAACAGAAGCGTCTTGCAGTCCCAAAAGGGCAGATGTCAGCTTTGATCTGGAGCTACCGTGCCAGGGAGCATCAGAAGTTCCACACTTCCTGTATGAACTAGGAAGGGAGCCAAGAAAAGTAGACAGCTTGTTGGTTCCCTCATTTGAATCTGACAGTATCCTCTGACACAAAGGAAGCACAGAGCTTAGATCGGAAGAAGCCGATTCAGTGGTGTCAGCATCAGCCTGCACCTCATTTGCATTGCCTCTAGTTATGATAGGAACTTGGGAAGGATTACAGCAGCTGAGCCATAAGCATCACAGATCAGGTCCTACGGCATTCTTACCGGTCACTTTCTTCAGTGTTGTCACAGAAAAGAAGAGCATTGTTGTTCATGAAAGAAAACTTTTATGAGCTTAGGCTCTACATTAGTATTTCCTAATAAAATGGAATTATTATAGACACTAAGGGCCTATTCATACCATGTTTACGCACATTGAAGTCTTTTATACTATGCAAGACCAAAAATGCAGTAAGCAAGTCTATTGTGTAGCATTTGAAATGGCCTTTAAAAAGCACACCACGAGTGATCGCAGCGAGGTATATAAAATGCTGCTACCGTTTGTAGCCCACTTGGAGGTGCCTAGCGCTATACCAGCGATGCCGGATTCGTGCTGGGGAAAAAGGGACGCCCCTCCATTACATAGAGGTATATCGCGCTGCCTACCCACGCCCATTTATGTCGATCCAGAGAATCGCTGGGGGAATCCGGCAGACAGGTAAGTTTGCACACAGTTAACGAGGGTTAAGTTCCATGATGGAGTTAACTCTGGGAGAACGCTAAGGAGGTTAAAGCACCCATAGTGGCCCAAGCTGTTGTGCAAGGGCGCAAACCCTTTTACCCCATAGTGACTCTTGTCTGCGTACTGGTAATAAACCAAATCCAACATACAGCCATGTGCAAATTTATTGATTTATTTAAACTACTTTTTACATGCTTTTGGAGTAAACGTTAATTAAAAGATGATGTAACATGGACAATTTTTATTCATACTTAAAACACCCACGGGTTGACATAAAAATGTTTGGGCTCAACATATACTCTCCGGTAATGAGGGGAATTGGCTGGCGGTTGTATATTCAACTTCTCCTGCAGTGGACAGAGACTGCTCTGCCCATGTCAATAAAATTAATCAATTTGTACTAAACATTTCTCCACTGACCTGGTATGTAAAGGTAAGGCTTTCTGGGGACTCTCCATTCTTTCCTTTCACTCGTATTTGAACTTTTCCACTTAGTTGATTGGATGCTTTTCCCACTTCGCATACAACCCTATTCATAACAAAAGACACATACAAATACATCACAATACTTGTCTCTGCTTATAGAGATGCTCAAGACACAATGTTTAATTTAGAGCTAGAGATTACACCTCTGATTAATACCATTGTCATAACACATTTTGCTCTGACCATTCCAAGAATTAGCCTCATTGACACAGGAATCTCTGTAGGCTTTCTAAAAACATTAACAATATATTTTAATCCTAATGCTTAACCCCCTCTAGCAGTCTGCCCGTTAAAAACAGAACGGTACAGGCAATCACAGCGGAGTACAATGGTGCCGGCAACCCAGAAATGCTGCAGGAACGTGGTGCGGTCATTGGATCTTGGCTCGCCCAGAGATTGTTTATCAGACAAACTAGGTTCGTCATGACCGCTAAGGAAGTTAATATTAAACTAAATATATCTGCTATGAAGTAATGTACCTGCTTGTGGAAGATCACTTCATTAACTTTGCCTGAAGCTGGCCATACACCTTTAGATCTCTCTGTCAGATATCCTTTAGATCTACCAACAGCTACGGTATTTTTCGGACTATAAGACGCACTGGACCATAAGATGCACACAGTTTTACGGCAGGAAAACCAGAAAAAAAAAGATTTAATACGTTTTTGCATCAATTGGGTTAATGCAATGAATTCAATGAATGTAATATTCAATTCAGCCAGTAGGGGTCACTAGCAGCCCAGCGTCTTACTTCACACTGATCTGGAGGAGGAGGAG
>CM070034.1:71628865-71651405 GCA_036250615.1 Ptychadena robeensis | reverse complement strand
GGTAGAAATCTGCAGTCTTCTCCCTCTCCTCTGCTCTGATCAGCTGTTACTGCGTTCGTGGGAACTGCAGAGTGATTGCGGTTCCCGTGGACACAGAGAGGAAAAGATGGCTGTTCATCTCTCTCTCGCTCTATTGCCTATTCCAGCAAATCTCTGCTGACATAGGCAATTATACAGTACAACTGGGAGAGCCGGACACCAGCCGGCATCTCTCAACTGACAGCTCCTCCAGCCCCCCGGCTAATCTCTGTGTCGGGAGAGCTGGCAGGAAGCCAAGGTGCGACCACCGGTGGCCGCGGGGGTCGCACATTTGGACCATAAGACGCACCCAATTTTGGGGGTGAAAAAGTGCGTCTTATGGTCCGAAAAATACGGTATGTAGTATAGGGTCCTCTGCGATTGAACACAGGTAGACTTGATGGTTTAGAAAGTCCCTCATATTACATAGTTTTGAGTTAAACAAAAGGAGATTTAAGGAAATCTGACAGAGAAATCTAAAGGTGTATGGGAACCCTTAATTTGTCATTGTTGTAACATATTTACAACAATGTATATGTATATATATATTTAAGAATTAATCCCCAGTGTAGTAATAGCCTTATGCTTGACATATACTACTGGTCAATGTGTGCACCAGCATGTAAACGATTCATTCGTCGGCAAGCAAATGCTTCACCAGCAAAAATAAATAGATATTCAACATGACATTGAACCATGAAGCAATGTAAGCATATTCCAATGTTATGTTTACAGTAACAGTTGGTAATTGATGTGCCCAAGTTATGAATAATAAATTCATACAGTGATAGACATGAAACTGAATTACCAAAGCCCTTGCAATGAACCAAGAAGAGAAAACATTAAAAAATTTAAATGAAAAATGTCACTGATCTACCCAAAAACAACCTCTCGGTTGGACTCGAGTACCTCTGCTCACATCATACCAGCCTACCGCAGGACTGATCAATACGGTTATATTTAAGGTTTGGACTTAAATTCATCTGTTTAGTACAAGCTTATCACACGCAGATACTCTAGTGAGAGACAGTAATTTTCCACTTTTGAAAGTGTTAACTTCCAGATCTCTGTAGTGTCTAACACCTTGAAATGTTGTTAAGTTATTCCCAACAGAAAAGTATACAATTATCATAAAAGAGTGCAAATACAGGAAATCAGTCAACGTGTTTTTGAAACCTCTTTCAAAGTGTGTTATGCTGCTTTCTTTCTACAGAGGAAATACCTATAGTATGCAGCTATCACGCTTCGGGTATATTCAAGAGGAGTATACCATACATAAGGCGAAAAGAAATTGGTATTCTACTAGTCACTCCTCTTTGTTTGACTTTAATAAATATGGAGCTGGCTTTAGTCTGATTTTATTGTCAGTGACTCAGTACAAATGACAGGTAACTATAGTATTCAAAGGACTCTCAGACAACAGGCAGATGGGCAGAATATATTTTAGGTTTACAATTATTTCAAATCCCCTAATTAAGGATACAGAGTTTCACTGACTACAAACTATCATGTTGGTATTTGTACCATTTGTACCACAATAATGGTCTTCAAAGAGGATCATTGTAAGCCAGTCCTTTACCTTTCAAATTCATTACCAAAGTGAATGAATATATGGATATCTACATGACAAGAATTCATAAAAACCAGAAACACAGTCCTTGGTTTGCTACATCTTGGGCATATGGTTACATTTGTGTTGTTATTATTATTTGAAAATTCACAGTTTAGCCCAGTGTTGGGTAGTAAGGTTTAGCTGATGGCTCACTTTTTCCTGCTTGAAATAAGGACAGAGATTTGACTTTTTTTTTTGTTTTTGTTTTTTTACTACCCAAGTGTTGCTTGAAGTCTGTAAATTACCAAAATAAAGTGTGTTGTTATGTGTACTAATCTCAGCTAAGAGAATGGATACCTCTCATTTAACAGGAAGCAAAACTAAGTAAAATTACAGTTCAATCTCTGATTAACTGATTTTTTATGCCCTGGCTAACACAGTTCAATATAAAAGGAGAGTAACAGTTTTCTATTGATAACATGAAACATGTAAGTTTGGGAAATAAGTTTGATACCTTGTAGAAACAGAGTATTTATCGGGTCTGAATGCACAATTCACATCTGCTACTTGAATGTCTTCTACATCCTCCGATTTTACTCCCAAATTAGAGCCCATTATAGTCAGTAGTATGCCTCCATTCAAAGGTGCCGCTTTTGGGTGAAACTAAAAACAAACAATTAAAGAGACAAAAGAATAATAGGCTGAATGAGTGTCATTTCATTACTAGAACCAGTAAACCAATTGTTTCCAGAATCACACCAGATCAAGCTGCTGCCCCCCCCCCCTCAGGATAGAGCAAACTAGTTGGTTTATGCCTTTAATAAACTGATTTACATTCTGTTTGCAGTCACTTTTCAACATTCACACAAATCATATTTCTAAATTAAAATATGTAATGGGGAGAATAAAGTGCTGGGAGTAATAAAAGCCTATATTTTTTTGAATTTCAGGCATTTTTTAGAGCGTCGGCCCGCTAGATTCTCTTCTTTTTATAAATGCTGCCTCAATCACGGCGCAAGCTTAGACTGTTCTCATATGAAATTGAATTTTATTTTATGAACACATTTGCCTGGGAGTCTATCCTGTCCTAACTTTATATTCATCTAGCACAACCATTTTTCTTTTTAAATTGGAAGGCTTAAAATGTAGGTAAATTGAAGCAAACGGGCTGACATGGCATAGAGTAGGAATCAGTCTATTGGTGTATACAATATATAGCACCAGCTCTTCTTTTTTATTGATCATCAGTTAACAGCCAGGAAGCAACAATATAGATATTGTAAAATAACAGAACACTGTCTATCTAAACAAAGAATATGTACCGTATTTTTTGGACTTTAGGATGCATCCCCCCCCCCCCCCAAGATCGGGGCACTCGGCTACAGTTGGTCACATCTTGGCTCCCTGTCAGCTCTCCCATGAAGATTACCCGATTAGATGGTAGAAGCGGCATGGCTGGATCTCCCATCTGAACTGTATTGGTTATATCAGCAGGGCCCTGCTGATATAAGAAACACAGAACTGTGTGTGGGCAAGCGGCATTCACTCTGGCCACTTCCTCTCATACACATAGCCTAGTGGGGAGACATGAATGCAGATTCTCCTGAGGCCCTCTACCTCTCCTCCATGTGTGAGGAAGATGACAATCTGCCGTGAATTGTGCTCTCTAGTGACATCAGTTCAGTTGTGGCTGAAATTGGTACTGCAGAGGATTTTTACCCAATTAATTTTTTTTCTGGTTTTCCTGCTGTAAAAACTGGGTGCGTCTTATGGTCAGGTGCGTCCTATAGTCCGAAAATATGGTATATATAGCATAGAAACTCCTATGCAAAGGCTAGGAAAATAAATGATATTTTGAGACTTGGGCTGGGGCTCCACTTGCGCTGAAATCCCTGCGTTGATTGCAGTTATTTTACAGCAGTGCACAAGCACCCGTTGATGGCAATGGAACTATGGTAGCACGGTCTCCACTGCCTGACAGAGCACCCAATCTGTTGGTCCAAGCCTCTGTCACGTTGATGTTGACGCAGAGCTCCGCAACCACATGAATGCAATGTGGACGCTCTAGCCAAACGGTCATTATCGTTAACATCAGAAATGCAAAGTGTTTTTTCGTTTTTTCTAAGAATGGTCAGCACATGACCCTGAACAGGAGATTCCAGATACCTGCTGATACAAAGTTTTTCTAAACACAGGTGGTATTATTGGTAGTGGTAAATTCCATACAATCAACTTCTACCACAACCATGTAATATGAGGCCCTCTCTTATGCTTCCAATCACTATGTATTCTATCAGGGAGGACCTGGCGCTACATAGTTGTTGGTAGATCTAAAGTAAATTGTATGGAGTGATCTAATGGTGTATGGGGGGCTTAAGGTTATTTTATTTTCAATCTACTGCTTGACTGACCAGCAAAGCAATTGACGAGCATCAATTATCAAACAGTATGCCAGGTATTATATACAACACACTGCCATAATGAAGATCATCTTTTATGTACAATACATTTTTTTCACACCACCAACTTCCTTCACAATGCAGCTAATTTTACAGTTCAAAGAAGGTAAAATATAAAACGTCTTACATCTGTAATGATTGGAGCAGGACACTCTGATGCAGGGGGGCTACTGCACATATCTTTATAAACACATTTGTTGTCACACCAGACACACTGGTATTCCTCGTTGGCGGCCAGGCACAAGCTGCAGTCACTTCTTCCAAAAAAACAATTGTACAGTTTTACTAGAAAATAAACAGATAAGAATGCTTCATTAAATAAAAACAAATACAATCAGACCTTTTATACACGTGTTCATACACAAAGCAATGTTATACTAACTACACATATAGAAATGTTCACACAAGGTTTAATAATGTGTGCCTCCACAATACACATGAATAGTCATTTACATTTATGATTTTGTGACGTGCATTGCATTCCTTTTTCCACTATTCTCTAGTAATTATATATTTGCCATACGACAAAAGACACTAAACAGTCTAATAGCTGAGTAACCACCTAAAATAGAGGAACGTTTAGTTAACATGAAGGACCTTGTAGCAACGATTGTACAAAAACTGCTTATGTGCTGGAGCAACAGGCAAGGATAAAGTGGGTTTTATGTAGAAGTGTCAAAGTTCTGAGCTAGCCAAGTAACTATAAGCAGGATTTCCAATTGTTAAATACCGTATTTTTCAGACTATAAGACACCATTTCCATGAAAAATGTTCGATGACATCGAACAAAAAATATAATTGCCAGTTAATTGACCTAAAAATCTACACGTGTAAACCCACCTTAAGAAACTGGCAGCCCCCATGCTAAAAGATCCAAGGATACAAATGTCCTGGCTGTAATTGGCTGGACCAACAGCTTCAGAACTTTCTAAACCACACACTGCTAGACAAAAGAGTCATGGTCTCACAGGACAGCCAGACCACTAACCGATTGCAAATCTTGACCTCCAACTTAACAAAATTGACCAGTAAATCCTAGTAGTCCCTCCAGAATTACGTTTTTAATTAACTTTGTTATTTAGAACTCCAGCAGGTACTTTTACTCCAAGATATACTAACATGCAGTTTTTTGACTAGTGATACCACTGTAATGTGATCAGGCCCCAATATCTGAAAAAAAATAATCATACCATTTAGTTTGCTATCAACCTTCTTTCCATTCCCTTTGTATAAAATGTGTATATCCAATGGGACAATCTCTTCATCTTGAACGGAGAACTAGGAGGAGAGAAAGAAAATAGATTAACACTACTGTGTTTCATGTGAAGCCCTTCCACTTTACACCTTAACTTTCAGTGAAGAAGAAAATGAAGCCAAGAAGAGCCTGCTAAAGGCACTAAAGTGATCAGCATCCGACCCAAATGCAGATGAATTTGTTCATTACACCCCCATTGCACTTAATATACAGAGACACAAATCTTTCTTAGTGCATGGTCTTTCCAGAACTAGGCCTGATATTTTGTACCTGGCTGAGGCATGCAGCAGAATAATGGAACACCTTTGATGGGGCATGCTTGGCGTGGGGTCTATTTATTTTAAGAGTGGAGGTAAAGAATTATGTAATATGTTAAGTTAGGCATAGATGTGTCTTTTGCTGCTGAATTCTCAGAAGATCGATCGTGCGTTATGACACATGGCCGCTAGTGCTGAGAATCAGCCAGGCACCCTTTGTGTCCCGGCCATTAATTTGGATGGGGACAACCATCCTCATCCAAAGTAATGGGATCGGCCAAGAATTTACCGGCATGTCGGATCGCACGGCATATTGCTGGTCAATCTTGCCAGATGGGCGCACCCGATTTTTTGCTGACCAATTGGTAGGAACGTGCACTGCGGTCATTCGGAGGAAAAATCGGGCAGGAATCTGCCTATGGCCACTTTTACTGATTAAAAATGTAGGACTAAACTGGTACAAGCAGCTAAAAATGAAATAAAATATGTCAAAAAGCATAGGAATATAGGCATACATGAAGGATGTTATTGCAACATATGTTTAATTGCTAAGAAAAATTTGGCAATTGATTACAAATACATGAAATAGATCTACGTCAAATTGTAAGTGCTTAACCCATAGGGGAAATATCAGAATTTTTAAGAAAAATAGAATGGGAAAGTGTTTTGCTGCGTTTAGTTTTTTTTTTTCAATTGTTGAAGAAACACATAATTGCTAATTTATTGTTAGGCATAATGGAAAGGACATGAGGTTTTACACAGCTGGAGAACAGCCACTTTAACAAAAAGAACCATGCATCCATTTTTAGATTTCACATGCTCAGGTTTCATCTCCACAAAACCATCTTTAACTGACACAGATGAAACTGATGGGGGAGGCCATCTGTGATGTTATAAATTGCTAAATAAAAAGCTGAAAGGTGTACTAATGGTTCCATATACAATACAAATGTATTATGTGTAAATGTGCTACTTAGCAGATCAAAAAACATTTAAAGAAAATAATTGATCTGTCCTAATATTTGTTGGTCAAGGCAGAAGGAAAAAGCATCAAAGTAATATACATACCGATGGAAGAGAGAGGGAGAACTGGTCACCTTCTTTGCGAACAAGTTCAGTGAACTCCAGCTTAGGGTTGGAATTATCATTGCCAGCAACGAACATTTCAGGCTACATTAAAAATAAAAAAAAACTGATTGGACAGATCCAGACAGAGATGACAGTCACCTAAACATTACATTAAGTTTGACAGATGTTAACAGAAACATTAGACCAACTAATGCCTGCCATACACATGCCGATTAGCGGACGATTTTTCCGCTGACCAAAGCGCGTGTGTGCTCGCGCCGTCGGGTGGCGACAAAATCGGCCGCCAATCGCCGTGTGCCTACATGGGGCGACAGATCCCGGTCCCTCCACAGCTCGGTCGGCTAGAGAACAGACATGTCGGATGTTCTCTGGCCGATGCCGGCGTCTTTATTGACGTCATCCTGCTGCATATCGGAGCTAGTCTGTCTGCACCCGTCTGTGTTAGACATCCATGAGTATTATTTTAGATCAAACATGATTAAACTTGTAAAAAAACTAACAAAAAACAAACCCAAAAAACAGAAGACACACAAGGACCAAATAAAAGCAGAAATAAGGAGGAACTAGGAAAAAGAAAAAAATGAATTGTCACAACCATACCTTAAATGATTGAAGGTTCATCCCACTAAAAGTGATGGTAGTCATCTTTTCCATTGGGATAAAACGTGGCACTGGGTCATAGAATTGTGGACAATCACTTTCCTTAAACAAAATAAAAGAAACAATCTTTCGGCTGAGGCAAAATTAAAACGATCACTTATAAGGATACATTATATATAGGATGATGACAGTAACTGGCATAAGACATTCATCCGATCTAAAAAGAGAATCAATTTCAGACAACTAAAACTAATATGAACACATGTAGCGAGACCTCTTACAAATAGGTATAAATCTAAATCCATGTGTGCAGGCCCTGCCTGCTCACTAACATCCCTGTGTTCGAGCAGACTGCTCCAGTTCTATTCCAGCACTCAGGAAATCAATGAAAACTACTTAAGGATCGAAGCGACATAGCAAATTGCCATTTAGCTTAAGCAAACTGGATCAACAAGGTAATCAGATTTATTAAATCTCTACTGCCTTTATTAACCACATGCAGGATATAAGCAACAGATGTATGTAAAAATGGCTGATAAAAAAACTGTCTATACTTTCCTATATAAGCAACAGAGATAGTGAGCTGTGGAACCCTGGAGATATTTAAATCAAATTGAATTTGTCTTACAGAGATTTGAATGCTATTTCTATGTAAATGATGGCTGAAACATAGGTAGGCACCGGAAAACATCCAAGGCTCCTTAAGTTGCCCTTAGTGGGTTGTACATTACATTGGATTTTTGATTAACTTCCACAGCGATCTGCTGAAGTCCAGATTTCTGTACCAAAACCATACCATAGACTTTGATGGAATTTTTTTATGCTGTAGGTCTGTAACTTACCAACATGTATCTATACAAAGGTCTAGTAGCCATCTTGAATATAATGATGTTTGACACACAAAATTTCTTTTCAAAATTTAATTAACGGTATCCAGTTAAGGTCAGATAGGAAGCACATGGCCCTGTTTCCACGGCGTTAAGGGATGCACCATTAAATCACATGCCATGTTTCCACGGCGTTAAGGGATGCTCCGCTAATTGCATGCCCATCCAGGGGTGTTGGTGTATCTCCTACATATACATGACTTTTCGCTCTTCACACAGCATTCATCGTGTCCACTGGCGAAGGGGGCAGCAGAGGTTAGCTTACTGCCCACACAAGGCAGTAACCTCTCGGATGGCGGACCCGATGAACACCGTATGGATAAGCTGGGTTGAAAGGCATGCATATGCATGGGATGTACTGAGTGTTGAATGCAAACCCTCTATAGGATCAATAGATACTTTTATTTAATTTCATAAAGGCCTTTATAACGGTTATATTTGGGCATTGGTATGTTGACACATGTAAATGTACAGAAATCATTTAATGTCTTACCATGCTAATAGTGACTGGCTCATTACTTGGAAAGTCTACACACTTATGCTTGCTTACGTCCCATTGACACTTCCACTTAGCGCTCACACAAGAGATACACCTAGAAAACAAGAGACGCTCTCATATAAATCAAATTCTAAGCAGAAACCAAATTAAATGTGGGCTTCATAAATCTAAAGTACTCACGGAACGTTTTCAGAGATATAAGCAGATTCTTCACAGTTATAGAACTGATAGGAATAATTGGCAAAGGCCACTTTTTGGTTATTTTCCTTTACAAAGAAAAGAGTAATGGGAACATCCACGTAGTCTGTTAAAACAAATGGTTAATATTAAAACCTTGAAAGATAAGATTTAGATTTTTTTATGTTAAACTCAAAGTGGTCTTACCTTTGCCACGTTCATTAGGTGGAATACTTTTTGGGCGTGGACATGAAATGCTTCCATCCTCTTCCAATATGGCCTCCTTCACATTTCCACCAAAATCACATATAAGATGGTCTTCTCTAAGTAGTCCTATTGGTGGCTTCACAGTTAACTTAACCTAGATAAATAAATGAAATGGCATTAGGTATGCTGATGAAGCTCCAATAAAGTACCTTTATGCTTTATAGCTTTGCAGGCCCCTTGGCATAAGGCAAGTAGGAAATTGAATACAAATGTCAAAATGAGCTATATATATTTTATAGATTTATTATATATATTAAAATACAACAGGAAGTCACCAGAGCTCCAAAAACTAGTTTCACATCTTTTACAGCCATGCAGGGTTCATTTGTGAGTGCCAGACAGACACGGAAAAATTACAGCTTGCTTTCAAACCCTGTGCATGCATTCACTAGGTCAGGGAAGACCTAGTAATCACATGTCTCAATGATCAACAAAGCCATGCTAACACACATAATTTTGGTCACCTGACATATACTACCAAGGCTATGCGACCTATGCCCCACTGTCTTAAACTACAAGGGTCTTCAGAGTGTACTGCTTTCTACAACATAAAGGAATGTGTTAATACTAATTCCCAAGCATAGCACACACACACACAGACACGCAATAAGATCCAGTTTAGCATCTGCAAAGATTTGATAAAATGTAAAAACTATTCTCTGGAGATATATAGAACAAAAAGCACTGAGCATTACCAAAATCTAGTTATTAACATTGGAGACACCCGTTGTTTGCTATATGTGTCAACCGGTTTGTAAAGTCTACCAACACCTCAAACTTTCCCTTTTTTTTGTTTTCCTCCGCTTAGTAACCTTTCAGAAACCCTTTAAGACTTCTATTGCTGTCTATCGTGGCAAAGATGATTCACAATCTGTTTGGATGTGTCTACGGTCATTGGATACAGAATCACGGAAAACCTGTTGTACCTTTCACACTTGCTCGCAATGCGGTATGAGCTTACGGGCAACACAGCGATTTTATGCATAACTAACCAGCATGTATGGCTTGCGCTGCAAAATGCATGCTAAAGTGTGTGTGTGTAAAGCCCTCCATACACCTTTAGATCACTCCATACAATTTACATTAGATCTACCAACAACTATGTAGTTCCGGGTCCTCCCTGATAGAATACATAGTGATTGGAAGGTTTACAAAGGTCCTCATATTACATGGTTTTGGTAGAAGAAAAGTAGAATGTACAAAATCGGTATGGTAAGATTGTAAGATGTATGGGGGACTTAAGTGTGAAAGGTACTTCAGGTTTACAAAAGAAACCTGTGTATCCTGCGTTAATATTACATGATGCTGCTATGAAAGGGTCCTCAAACTTTTTTTCCATCATTATAGAAACTTGGGAGGAGTCAAACAAATACATACAGAGGAATTTATTTATCAGCACAATATAGATGCTCATTCTTATTAAATGCTTTTTATAAAACAAATGAGGAAAATAAATTTTGTGAACCAAAAGACAAAAGATTTCTAGACTTTTTTTTTAAGCTAAGAAGTACATATTTAGGAGCAGGACTGTAAAATGGTGCCTATAGAATGTCAAGAATTAAATAATCGTGAGAACAAACTTACATCATCAAATTCTTTAATACTCATATCACTTGGGCTTGCACTTTCTATGGTCATACAAACATCTGCAGGACTCCACAGCCAGTGGTTTGGGTCATCGGCACGTGAACAGTCAACCTTCCTTGAGCATCTGAAAGATGTGAGAAGCATGAAACAAATAGTAAGTGATTCCTTTTTCTAAACCGCAATAAAAATACAAAGAGGGCATAGAACATGCTTCAATGTAGAGTTACATTTGCCTGATAAATCGGATGCAAAACCCACTCATAGTTTGATCATAAACATTACAAAAAATATAAGATCTCATCTTCTTGCCTAAAACATAGTCCACATTGAAATAATAACATTATGTAATGAAGGTCTAAGAACAATCTTACATACTTTCCTTCGATGACACACCAGCCACAGTAGGGATCTTTGGCCTGAATACATTCATTGCAGTCTGTATATCGATTACAGTCCTGGACAGGGACACGATGCACCTAGGTAAAAAAAAAAAGGAGGCTTAATATGAGTCAAAAGTGCACTTGACACAGACCATAGTGCTTTCCTTGGCCATCCTGAAAGCTTACAATATATTGATACAAAAGTAAGGATTTTATAAGCAGTCATTTCCCTAGGTTTTTCCGCACATGATATATCGATGTTAAGGATTCAAAACGTAATTAGTAAATAATATCCACTAATATTAATAAATATGGGCCACTTGTCTAAGCAAATAGTGATGGGAAGGTTTGAAAGTTCATCCAGTTTTGATTGCTGTGTAAATAATAAAATATAAACAGGACACAAAGTAATGGACCTCTCTTGCTTTTCTATTGATATTTTTAGTGTGGAAACTTTTTTGGCTTATCTTCAGCCGTATACTAAAGGTGACAAGCCACTATAAAAGAGATTACCATTTCAGTTTCTGTGTATTCAAAATGAGCCCTACAATTGAAAAATATGGTGGCTGTCATCAAGAACATAAAATTCTGAAAGGTTAGATATCTGCTTTTCATGGTGATTACACATTCTGAATTGATAAATTACTGAAACTAGAATAGAAATGACTAATTACAAAGTTAGAATTAAGAGAAAACCATCATGTTTCCAAAAGACGTGTATGGGATGGAGTTTGTAGAGTTATTTGTAAGAAAACAATTTAGGGTGGAAGTCATGCCATGCAAAACAGCTGTCATATGCTCACTTTTCCTCCTGCCTTCCCATTACTTTTCCCTTTTAGCAAATAGAGGGTTTTGTGGTTCCAAAGAACTCAGGAGTAAGTGGAGAGCACATTTGTAAAATATAAAGCTGTGCAGTTAATACCTTAACCTCCCTAGCGGTTGAGACGAACCCTGTTCGTTCGGTGAACAGGGTCCTCTCAACCGCACGGGAAGCCGGCGGCGGGGAGACCCTATGCCTCCCCGGAAAGCTGCAGTGATTGTCTGCCATAGACCTCCATGTTAATGGAGGAGCGCCGGCTTTCTCTCACACGCCGCTGTTGTCAGTAATGACAACAGCTGCGTGTAGAGCTCTGGCGAGATGCCGGAAACGACAGGCAGTGTACTCTGTACACTGCCTCGATCACCCGTATCGCGCTGTTGTAAACGGTGCGATATGGGCGGTGCACTCAGGAGGTTAATCATACGTTTTCTGTAAACAAAAACAATTTAAGTTAAAGTGCACCTAAACTCAAAAATAAAAAAACACCCAAAAAATTTGATTAAATTTTTACTTCTCTCTAAACTGTTCCAAAGTTGCGCAAAACCCCCAAAATATATTTTTAGCTTTCCTAAAAATGGGAGCCGCCATTTTAGATTCAGAGTTAGCTTCCAGGAGTTAAGGCTGCAATAATGCCGGTGGCCACCGGGGGCCACCTGATACAATGTGTGTCAATGGACACAAAGTGAAAGCAGGAGAAAAAAAAATCAATGTGAATAACTGCTGAAGATGTCGGAAGCCCGCCACGGCGATGAGGAAATGATCCACAGAGGGGGAAAACTATACAGCTATCTCCATACAGGTAACTATTTTTTATTTACATATTGCTAGCTAGGTTGGCTAGCTAGGGGGAAAAGTTTGTCTGGTGGGTTAAGGTGCACTTTAAGATTCCTCTTAACCTAAACCAAAAGAGTACTTTTGTTGACTATACCTTTTTTCTGGTCATTACATAAAGATGTTCCTTGGCGGCATCAAAAACCATTCCATTCTTGACACTACTTATGATTGGAAATGCCACTGTTCTGTATTCTCTTGCTTTTTCCCCGATATAAGCCTAAAAAGTAGAAATGGCTTGATTTCTGCAATAGTTTGATATATGCAATTCATAAATTATAAATCCAGTAGTTAGAAAAGCAAAAACAGCAATCAGAAATTCAGAGTAAAACTGTTTTTCACTTATGCAACCATGATCGCTATCTTTATTGTCAGGGTATTTATCAGGAGTTTATTAGAAGCTTTATTCACTTAGTAAGTTATCACCTTTTCAATATTCATTCCAACCGTCGCTGTACATTACCTTGTAAAATGGTGGTCATGGGAAAAGTTATAAAAAAATCATATTGACAGTCTTTATAGCAAATTATGAAAATTAGTGTGGTTGGTTTTAAATTGTCCATTTTTATACACTCTGATAAAGTACCGTATTTTCCGGCATATAAGACGACTGGGTGTATAAGACGCCCCCAACTTTTCATGTTAAATTATAGAGTCAACGTATACGACTAGCCCTTCCAACGCACTCCAAATAAAATTTTAAAAAAAACATCAGATTTGCTTTCAATATGTTAATTTAAATTTTTATGATATGGGCAAACTGCCTGCAAGTCACGGAAATCCACTGGCAAATGTGTCGGTGCGTGTCATTTTTTTGTCCAGCGCAGGGAAACCGCAGTGGACCCATGGCCTTACATATGTCTACTCTGACTTTCAATTCCCAGATCTCTAACAAGCTTAAAAGTCCGATTTTTTTTAGTAATTTACATTTCTAATTTCACCCCCCTAACTGCAACCTTTCATATTAAGGTAAAAAAATGTATCTGATAATATAAAAAATTTAACTGATTTCATGTCACATGATACAGTGAAGGCGTTTTAATGTGTGTTGAGCTGTAATACCAGTTTCAGCCACTGGAGCCACAGCCTTTAGTGAGCACGTCGGCTTCGTCCCACACATCAAGGAGGGAGAGACTGAGGGGCGCTTCCGATGTCTGACAGGCAGACTCCTCCTGCTCAGAAGTTTTAGCACTCGGTGTATAAAACGACCCCCGACTTTTGAGAAGATTTTCCTGGGTTTAAAAGTAGTCTTATGCGCCAGAAAATACAGTATTGATGGAGCCTAAATCACTTAATGTAAAAAAAAAAAAACAAACAACGTGGATTTAAACGAATGTGTCCGACTGCCACTTTTACAAATAGGGCGATGAAAATATATATGACCTGGTATCCAAATTCTATCACACACAAAAAGACTGCTATATCCTGCATATGACACCCTGCCAACAACATTCTATACACTCTGCCAACAACATTCTATGTTTAGGATGTAGCACACAGAAGTATTGTGCAATGTGAGGGATGAAAGGAAAATCTGTATAATTATTGTTTTTCACTTTCTCTCTCAGGGACCTCAAAGTAAAATATCATTTAAAATTCATCTTATTGCACCTCAGCCACTTTGTATTTAATATTATATTTAACGTGTCCATATAGTGTATTTTTGCTCAATAAGACCCCCCCACCCCAAAAAAAATATATATTGTTCTTCACAATCGACATGCCGATGAGCCAAGCACGGAGCTTATCCCACAGGGGTGGGGAAACTGTCAGAGAGAAGATTCTTATCACTGTCTTTCCACCTCCTGGAACTCACGCTCTGCCTGAAGCTGGTAGCTCCATGCTTGACCCGCCAGCCGGGTACATTGCAAAGGCTCGACCACTGACCGAGCTTAAACAGCAGCAGTCAGAGGGAAGAAGCTCTGCTGTTTGTTAGATGCAACTGGGAGAAAAATTACCCACTTCTGTATACAGCTGTGTATAGGGGTGCATCTTATAGCTCACAAAATAGGACAGAAAACTATAAGTGAAATATTTTTTTTTTTACTTTCTTCTAGAACTTTATACAAATTTAAATGGTTGAATTGAAATTTTTTTTTGTTTATACAATATAATTGGCAAATAATAAAGAAATTGTAAATCAATTAACAATAGAAGACACGTATTCAGTACCCTGTAGGTATCTATGCCATCAGTCCTGTGCCATGATGAGATGTTGGCCATATGGAAAAAGGTCTTTAATTATTCTAGGATAAATAGAAAGGAATGTATAATGGTTTATTGCCATGACCATCTTGGCCATGTTGTCAAGGTTCCCTGATTGTCCAGTATGTGTATCTTCAGTATATGGCTGTTTGTTTAAATTAGTTCTGCTGACCAATTGTATGCTTCAGACTGTAGAAGAAGACTCATTACCAGTCATGAGGGGGGTACTCTTCTTCAAGAGTGTCCCCACGTGTGTAGGTCATCAAACATCATTGTTATAGCACCCTTAACACATCGAAAACATTTTTTAAATGTATACTTCGCATATTACTCTGTCTCAATCTGTATTGGGTTACGTCTACCTTCACTGATTTGTATTAGTTGGAGTACTACAACTAAAGATTTTGGTATGAATACAGTTTGCAGGGTGTTTTATTCAAGAATACTTGTAATATATGTTCCAACATCATAGCCCTGGTATGTGGCAACCTTTATCTAACAGGCTGACAGGCCCATCAAGCCAAATGAAAAGACATTGTTGCATAAATGATTTTTTCAAGCAGATTGATGCTTGACTGCAATACAAGAGATAGACACAATCTAATCTGAAATCTTCAGAAGAATTTAAAAATATTGTTTAAGGCAAAACAAGTTCCCTGACAATGAATTTACCTTCACAAGTTTCCCTTCTGCTGTACCAAGGAAGGCAATAGTGTGTTCATTTTCAACAGACACAGCTATAGAGGTAAAGGGGTTCATCTCCCGGACAAGAACAGGCTTTGCAGTAACACCATTTCTGCTCTGTAGTGGGTATGGCAAGTGTTCTGATCCACACGGATATTTCAGGGCCTCGTTTGCATTTGGAGACTGCAAGGAAAATACAAAATAAATGACTATATGCTCAAAGCGCCTAAAGGCAAATGCCATATTTTTTGCTCCACAACAAACACCAAAAAAACAACAACACCCATATATTTCTCAGGCCTAGCCAAAAGGCCAGAGCAGGGAGGCAAGGGACAACAACATATGTCTATACAATAGCAGTAGAGGCTCTTTCTGAACCCATAGACTTTTAGAGAGTCACTGTCAAATGTTGATTGCAATGTGAAATGTAAATAGCTGCAACTCGGGCTACCTAAATAGGATTGAGCCACTTGGCTATTTACATATGGCAGGAGTGTCACATAATATATCCACTGCACAAAATAATTAAGCACATACCAAATTTCTACTGCAGTAAAAATATTATGCCTTTACACAATCTATAGTAAAAAAACGGTGTTTTTTGTTGTTGTTGCAACCTACAAACTACCAATATCTACAATTTGTTTATAAAAATAACCTAAAATTCTGGTGCCTCCATAAAAACTTTTTTTATCTAGTGGGACAAAAAGTTCTCCACACGTGGATCTACCAACAATCCAGGGCCTGTATAAAACCCAGCAGCCTGAAAAGTAATGCCTGCCATACACATGCCGATAAGCGGACGATTTTTCACCTGACTGACGGGCGTGCCCCCCCCCCCCACTTCATGCCTGCATGTCCATGTCCGGGGTTTGAATCGCTGGAGACCACTGGGTGCTAGCGATCTCCCTCGGGCAAACGCCTAAGTGGAAACATGCCTAAACCCTTTTAAAAGCTTGCTACGGAAGGGCTTAACCTAATGCTTACTGCAAAGCCAGTAGGCATTCATTTTTAGTTCAAGTGCTTAATAGCTATAACTATTGTAAACAAAATACAATACCTGTTTTCCACAACCTATTTTATCCCCAAACGGCTTTGAAAATATGCTTTCACCATCCTGGGTTAAGGATTCTGATGTGCTGGTGTAGCATTCTTCACGATTCTGTTCAAACTTCTCATTAATAGCATCCAGTGGAAACATACATACAGCAGATTTCTCTCGATTATTGACAAAAGTGCTGAAAACACCAAAAAGAACCTTATCCTGGGTACTAGACATACTTAACGAATCGGCCAGCTCTTGTCCTGGACTGGCAAGGAAAGCAGAAGTGCAGATATTATAAGTGCCATTCTCATCTCTGCAGACGAGATCCATCTCAACATAAGAAAAATAATTAAAATCAGATTTGCACAATCTGGTAATTAGTGTCCGATTTTTATGTAAGGTTTTATCCAACCGGCTGGAAATGAAGTAGACACGTTGAGGATCTTCAAAGACAGTGATGAACTGCTGTGTGTTGGCCGAGGAATAACCATATTTCAAGTTTGCAGAGTCGTGATAGGTTTCAAAAGGGCCTTTATCATCCACTTCATCCAGAATTCTTGTACTGATAATTATCCCATTGTCATACTGGCTTGTGCCCTTCCCAACAAACAGAACTCTAGGACCTGTTTCTATCATGTCTGCTATTAGGCCTACAGTTTCTACCTTCTCATCATTGCTGGCAACAAAAGACTTCTCTCCTCTACTGTCATCATAAGAAATCTCTGAAGAAATATTGTTCATTTCTCTAAGAGAGCAGATTCCTTTGAATAGGCTTCCACATACAACAATTCGTTTATTTGGCACATCTAGTAAAAGCAGCTTATTATAATTGTCCGTAAGAACAGAATTCGGACATTGGTTCTGTTCAATAGGTGGCGTGCATTTTTTGTCATCCTTTCTAGGTCCGGTTGTGACATTGTTCAGCAAACCAAGGGTTGCGTCAAGTTGGTACAAACGGTTTACTGCTCCTACATAAACATGATCTGTATTTACATCAATCGTTAGATGGTTCAGTTCCGTGTCACTCAAAAAGGTGAGAGATGATTGTGCTTTTGCCAAATATGCAACAAACATAAAAGTGCACAAAATTTTCATCCATTCCGCCATTTCTGGTTTAAGCCTGTAAGAAAGAAGCAAAAAGAAAAGGTTTGTAAAGGTGCAGAAACAGGAATATTCTGTTCCATGTAAGAGGTATACACTGACAATTGACCAACCAATCAGTCTCTTGGCATACTACCTATATGTTCATGACACCCATCTCACCCTATAGCATGTCATAGTAGAATAGTAGGCATGGGTTCAAGTTGAAGGGTATCTATGTAACCCAAAAGTTTTTATCCTAATGAGAAAACATGGAGTTTATGTTATCAGAGTCGGTGTCTCCAATGAAGTCTTCTAACCAGACCTCCTGTTGTAGTGAAATGTAAACTATTCATTTCCCATCACTTTAATTTTCAGTGATAAAAGTAGCCAAGACAAAGACAGCCAACAATTATAAAAAAAAATTTACTTTACAGGTCATGACCCTATAATTCATTACCGAAAGAAAAAAAAAAGATTCTGGAGTTTAGAATTACAAAAGATTAGTTTTGTTTACCACATATACTATAACTGTGCTACCTTCTCGGAACTGCACGATTGATTGCACATTCCTTTCTCCAAATCTGGGATCATATCTCAGCATTAGGGGCGTAGTGGCATCATGCATGAATGAGTTTGTTTGAAATGGTATTTCTTTTGCCAACAAATGCAATAAGGGTCATGAACGCACTACGTAGATGTGATATTGAGTTTATATAAGCTATACAGTTTCTCAGACTCACAAAAAGTATAATTGTCTCCTGGTGCCCTCATAGTTTAGCTAATAAAATTCTCCTATATAACATATGACACTATGGCATCAAGGAAAGTTTGGGAACCACTGCATTAATACATGCTGATACAGCCAACACAGATGGAAGGAAGTGACAGAATAGAATATAAATCTCATTCATAGCTTAATTTTAATGTCCATTTTAATGAACGTAAAAGAAGCCCATCTCTGGAGAGATCTACTCAATGTTTTTTAGCATTTACACAAAGTAACTAGAGAGAAGCATTTTCATGTTGAGCTTTGGGACCCAACAAGAGATCTGCACATTAATCTGGTTTTACACTTAAAGTTATTTTGTTAAAGCCGTGGAAAGATTGGTGAAAAACTGGACAACATTGATATGTTAAATATGATAACTATTATAAAACATTATCTATAGCTAAATACAAATAATAATAAACTTCAGCTTCGCAGTCTTACTTTTTACCTTTTTTTCTAAAGTATGTACCCAACTATTGATATTGTGAGAAACCATGTTTGATTTGCAAAGACAAAAAATTAAGTAACATTCTTCTAAATACCATGTGAGCAGTGCTTTTTGTTAGAAAGATCAGTATGCTTTACAAGCTCATGGTAATGAATACATAATTACCATACATACGTTATAAGTTGGCCTGAATAAAAGCAGGAGGTACCTAATTTTATCTACAAAATTGGGGAAAACGTATTGACTCAAGTATAAGCCGAGGGTGAATAATGCAAAGTCAGATAGTGGAGTTTTCTAAAAAAGAAAAATATAGAGAAAGCACTGTTGCACGGAGGAATGAATCAAAGAGGTGTATCTTAGGGTGTCTCCACGGGGTTTATGCTTTTCAATCCACATACCTTTGTTCTCCACATACCGGCTGTTCTCACAGCATTGTCGATCCACCGGCCAGAGGTTGACAGAGGGCAATAATGTGGGAGCATTTACAGAGGCTGCCGGCGCTTGCGAATAGTGACCACTGAACACTAGGATAGGTAAGTGGGACCCTGAGGGCTTGCGTCCACCACTGGATGTACGTTCAGCGCAGGGAATAAAGGTGCGTGCCAAAACATTCCCTGCTGCTTGCAGGGCTTGTCTGTGGCTTATTCCAGCAGCAGGGGAGAGTTGCTTCGGGCACTGGGTTCCTGTGTCTTGGAAACACCTCCATTGATCTTCAATCTCTGGCGGGACCCCTCGGTGCTGCTGCTTTGAAGACACGGCAGCCCACAGCTTCAAAACAGAACCGCGGGCGTGCAGCTAAGACTACGCAGAGTGGACACTGTCCCATTTAGCAGAAAAAGACATAGTGGACACAAGCCCTAAAGGTGGGTTTACACATGTAGATTATGTCATCCAATCAATGAAGAACTAACAATTTTTTGGTTGATTGGCCATTCTAGATTTTTGTTCAATTTGTTCGATGGATACTTTTTGTTCGATCTCGAACAAAAAATCGTTCAAAAGGTCATCCAACATGTTGGTAAATTTTTATCGGTCGTAGTAATTCTGAATTTATTTTCATAAGATATCCAGATGAACAAACAAAAAAATCTAATGTTACATTTGATAAATCAACGAACGATGTTCGACAAAACAATCAAAATATTGAATCGGCAGTTGATCGAACATAAAATCTACATGTGTGAACCCACCTTAACTCTGACTCGAGTATAAACAGAGGGGGTCTGAAAAACTCAGCTTATACTCAAGTATATAGTAATGCTAATTTGCAAAAAGAAAACCCCTATATAAATTTATAGACAATCCCAAAATGTATAAAATAGGAGTGTAAAATAGGAATGTAAGAGCATCCTTATATTGCAAGACTTCAGAAAGAACAGTTGACAAGAAAAGCATGACGTTCTTGTCTAATTTCTGTCTTAAAACACAGACAATTATTTTGCGTATTTCTCTGTCCCTCCCTAATTAGCCCATGAAGTCACAGATCATTGGAGGATCTCTTAGGGACAGTGGAACATGGATTAAACTTAGTAAAGTGCTATTTTTCCGCTCCCTCCCCAAAATGTTGCCATGGCAATGCCTACAATATGGATCTCTGGAGAGCACAAGTCAAAATGGAGAGCAGGAGACAGAAGAGGAACACATATTTCTCTGCACAGTGCACGCTTTTGGCTTTACCGCTAAATCTAAAACATTTCTATATTAAAGAACAAAGCCCTGTTCACATTCATGCTGGGTGTCAACAGAATTACAAACCATGTAATGTGCATGAACCCCCCCCTTCTCTATGTCAGCTCTCACTACAATAAAGCGACAGCACGACATGACAAAGCTAACAGAAGAAATTAGCAAGTCCAAGGTTTGAAGAGGTATAATTACCAATGAGTCAGTAATTAAAAATTAAAGCTGCATAAAAACCAAACAAAGAGGCAAAATAAATTAATAAATAAAAAAACAAAGAAAAACAAAACTTAAGCCTAAGCTTTATCCTTGCCAATACCACCCAAAAAGGTACTACACAGGATACGTTGAGTAAAACAAATGATTAACATGCTATATTAACACTATATTATTATTAGGATTGCGGGAGATCGCTCAAGTGGGGACAACCCCTTAATGTTGCCCAATAAGTCTATTCATGAAATGTGCCTGGTTCTAAATATTCCATGATCTACTGTATGGAAGCCAATGGGTACAAATGCTCTTGGAAGAATGGTCATAACTACATTCCAAAATTTTGTGGAAAGTCTTTCCAGAACAGTTGCTGCAAAAAGTTGGCCAACACCATATTTAAGACTATGGATAAGGAGTAGGATGTCGTGTGTGCGTGTGTGCGTGTGTGTGTGTGTGTGTGTGTGTGTGTGTGTGTGTGTGTGTGTGTGTGTGTAAGGACTAGGCCCCCATCCACGTCCCAACCAGCGGTCGACAGATGACCAGTTCGAGTTCCGTGCGTCCGCCGATTGGACAGGAATCAAGACACCACTGTGTGCACGATTCAGGAATGACTTTCGAGCAGGATTTATGGACATGTCCATTACCTGCTCAACAGACCTGTCTTCGAGAGGGATCGATTGATTCTGCTCAGAGAAAGGCATCCACTGATCGATTTGTTTATAGATTAAAGCACAATTGAGCGCGGTGAATGCGCACATTGCTCGATTGTGCTCAAATCTATTAAAAATCGAGACGTGGATGGACACCATTAAGTGTCAGAGTGCAGCCACATAAAATGTACCAGCGTTTTCATTACTAGTCAGAGTATGTTTTAGTGCAGTAACTCCCTTATCCTGTAGGTGGCATAAATCTCACAGAAAGGAAACAGCCTCACTTATTTCCACCAGTCTTCTGTACACCACAATTCCAGGGGGATGAGCAAGCAGTCATTAAATAAAACTCCTCCTGCACATGTTTGTGTACAAGTTCCCTGACCCTCATACACAGATCCTAATATTGGTGGTTTTGTATTGCTTTTCATGATCCTAAAACCAGGGCTGTGGAGTCTGTCGATAAATTCCCCGACTCCGACTCCTCAGTTTCAAATTCTTCCGACTCCGACTCCTCTGTATGTAATATGGTAATGTTTGTTTCCATCCATTGAATGAATGGAAGGCAACATACATTAACCAAAGAACTACTGGCCAGGAAACCAACACTGTAATGGCCAATTAAAGCAGAGAAAGGGAGTCAGGCAGAAGATGCTGCTGCTTTTTCCTTAAGCTAGGCACCACGCTGTCATTGATCTGGGATCAATTGAGCGGTAATCAATGTGCACCACATGGGCACATCGATTCCTGTTCAATGGGGACCCGTTATCCCCAGCTTGCAGTGTGTGATTTACAACACGCCACAAGCTGGGGAGAAGCAGCCTGTCTCATACAGCTTCCAAGTGAGGAGTGCTGGCTCCGGTCCCCTTCACACTGACAGCCGATGGCTTTGGAGGAGGCAAGAGCCACAGCTGTTTTAATACTTTCCATGAAGACTCATGTCTCCATGCAAAGTATTGGAGATTGAACGGGGTCTTTTCAACATGTTAGAGCCGGCTCGAAGGAACTTGATTGAAAGGGGTTCCATTAATCCTGCCTGAAGGAAGGCACACACGGGTAGGTTTGTAAACAGATTAGAGTACAAT
>CM070034.1:71605724-71628765 GCA_036250615.1 Ptychadena robeensis | reverse complement strand
GCCACCGATTCCTGGACGATTCCGTGCCCGATCGATCGCTTCACAAATGTCAACGTCCCTCAATGTGTGCTGAATCGATCAGAAAAAACCAAGACTTGGCCGATACGATTTGGGGGCCATGTCGCTCGGGCAAGGTGGGCTGTACGCGATTCCTTGGCGATCGATCCGTGTGCACGCGCCCGGTGATCGATCGGCCAGGAATCGTGTGGGAAATCGACCCATGTATGGCTACCTTAAGTATTTGTCGCCTCAGCTGAATTACAGCGGTTTTCCAAATGCTTTACGGCTTCAGTCTTAAACTATTGGTGATCCATTCCCTCTAGTCCGGCAAAACACATTTACTTCATTATCAGCGGGAGTTAAGGCCGCCATACACGCACCGAATGGCGGCCGATTTTGCTGCCGACCGATGGGCGTGTGTGTAAGCCGATCGGGGGAGCCCACATGGGGTGACAGATCGCTGACGCCCCACAGCTCGGCCGGCCAGAGAACGGACATGTCCGATAATCTCTGGCCGATGCTGTTATTTTTAATGAAGACCGGCCTTGCCATTCAAGCTAACAGCCGGCACACAAAGAGCAGAGTGATGACGTCATCACTCTGCACTCTAGAGCTCATCTGAGCTGATCTGTCGGCCCCCACTCTGTGTGTGTGTGTGTGGAGGCCTTTAGGCTAGGGTCACAGAGGGTGCTGTAATGTTATGCGCTGCATGCATTTATTCCAATAGCAGAGAAGTCATTATGTTCATTATGACTGTTTGTTAATTGCAATTAAAGAAATAGTTTTTTAATAAAAAAAATGTTTTAGTTCCCATTTAAATTTAGTAGGAGTCGGTCCATTTTTTGCCGACTCCGACTCCAGGGACCCAAAAATGTCTCCGACTCCTCGACTCCACAGCCCTGCCTAAAACTGGTGGTTATGATTGCAGTAAATTATCCGAATGCTAGTGGTTATTATTGTAGTTGATGACATCAATGCTAAAAATATCTTTACTACCTCTTTTGGTGTTGCAAAAACATGCAAGAGTACTGGAAACTTGGGTGTTGATGCGCTACAGCCTACTGATTTTGAATGGGCTACCAGTCCTATGCCAAATTACAGAGGGGGGGGGGGGGGGGGGGGGGGGGGGGAGAAGCAAACTCACACTTCCAATATTTCGGATTCTGTATTGTATTTACCCAGGCACTAATATCGCTTTACTGCTACATGGGTCTGCTGCTTAGAAAAGCCAGGATCCCCATACAAGGGTTGATACCTTAATTGATGAAAGCTGGAGCGCAGCTCCATGCTGTGCTGGAGGATTCATCGATTGGACAGCACTTTGCACAATAGATTCTGGTCTAATACTTTGGGTGGGGACCCTGAACCCTCGATTGATCCCATGCAAAGAAAGGGGAGGCTGTGTTCAATTGTTTAGGAATCGCGAACTACAGGGTGGGCCATTTATATGGATACACCTTAATAAAATGGGAATGGTTGGTGATATTAACTTCCTGTTTGTGGCACACTAGTATATGTGAGGGGGGAAACTTTCAAGATGGGTGGTGACCATAGCAGCCATTTTGAATCCAACTTTTGTTTTTTCAATAGGAAGGTCCATAAGAGAGGCATCTCGATGTGTCCTTTGCAGGGAACCCATGTTACACAGTTACGTAAGCTGTCTAGTTCCATAAAACTAAAGCCGTACTAGAGCATACTCAATCTGGATATTACAAAATCTTTGTTGTTGGTACAAACAATGAATTCCACTCTAGCTGGGCTTTAATCATAGATCTCAAATGACGCCCTAATTATACAAAAGATTTGGAGCACTTATTCCAGGAAGAGTGGGCAAATATTACAGTCTTGAAGTGAACTGATTTAACAAAATATTTGTTTAGGGGTGCACACTTATGAACCAATTTATGTATGTGCGAGCGTGCGCACGCACACACACACACACACACACACGTTCAATCTATCATGGTCTATCATTCCAAGAAACACATCATGAATAAACTGGTACACTCACTACCAGAAACCCTCTGAAAGAGAATAAAAAACATAACAAGCTATCATCAGAAAAAAAGTACATTCCATTCTCTGCTGTGGGATGGAATTTGAGGCCTAGGAAAGAGAATCCGAGGGGAATTCCAGCCAAGTTATACAGTAACCGGGATGAATGCCACCCACGCATTCAGCTAACAGAAACAAAAGTGAAAGTAATACAGATAGTTGGTTTACAGTGCCTAACTGAAGTTAGCATTTACTAAGTACAAAAACAAAGTTACCCCATTATAGGTGACCATGCTAAACTTCATGTAGAGAATATTTTACAGCACGGGCCTTTAATGTCAATGTACAAGTATAAAGGAACCAGGAGTCGATAGAAGAGCTTTTTTTAATGTTTTTTTCTATAAGGATGAGTAAGTTATCGTTTTTATTGTTGGTAGAACCTTTTTTTATTTTTTTTATTTGTCATTTTAAAAGTAACTTGCAAGCTAAATACCTTATATACTTGAGCTCTAACTGATTTAGAAGATAAGCTGAGGTACATTAATTTACAGAAGGAACCTGTAAAAGCTGAATGACTCGAGTATAAGCCTAATGTGGGAAATGCAGCAGCCAAGGCACAGAAAAACAAAGCAAACGTGCATTTGTTTCAGGATGTCATTTTTACAGATGGTTATGACATTTTGACAAGCTGATTTTGAGAATTAACTGCAAAGCCTCTGAACATGGTATCATCACAAAAATTGTTGGCGATACAGAAAATGTGCTGTTCTAGCACAAAAACATGAAAAACAAACAAGTATTGCTAGTAGTTTTTTTGCATAAATCAAGTTCAAATTTAAATAGAAATTTTATTTTAAACTTACATTATAAAAAAAAAATCTAGAAAACTTTCTCTCTCAAGCAATTTTAAAGAGGATATCATGTCCCTCGGCTGTGCAATTAACCTAAGAAATTCAGAGATTTTCATCTCTTGATTACATAACATTATGTAAGAGAAATAATTTTTTTATGCTGGTTATACTAGTGCAGGGGTAGGCAAAGTGTGGCTCGGGAGCTATATGTGGCTCTTCAGCCCCTTCAGCCTGGCTCAGTGGTGTAGTGACCTGTTCTTCCAGGCTACCTTCATTCATGTCTGGGCAATGCCCAACAGCAAAACCCCTGCATTACCACCAACCTTACAACAGCAAAACCCTGCACTACCACCAACAGCAAAACCCCCTCACTACCACCAACACACCTCGGCTACCCGCCCCTGATGAAGCCGAAGACACGGGGCCGGAAGGGCTCAGGGTGTTTGTGGCTCTTCTAAAGAGCCACAGGCACACAGAAAGGCGCCGTTTGTGCCCGATCCTGGCACGGGCACAGTTTGATTCACGATCAAACTGCGCCCGAACTGAGTTCGGGGCATAGCGCCCAGGAGGTTAAGTAGAATATACACAGAAATGAACACCATATATACTCAAGTACAAGCCGAGGTCCCTTATTTTATTTACAATGAGTGGAAAAACGTATTGAAAATATAGAGAAAGCACCATTGCCCCTAGGAATGAATCAAACAGGATTAATACCAGTGCCACAACCTAAATAAGTAAAGTAAAGAGAACACAGGTTTATTGTTATTACAGGATGGGTTTTCAATTCTTACGTTCAAATATGAAAATAAATTTCCTATTCAAAAGTCTTCATTATTATTGGGTCCAATACATGGAATGGGAACTAATTTTCCATTAGTAACACCAGTAACCAGTGTGGTGTTTTGTTTACATTACATCAGCTGGTGTCAGAAACACAGAGCTTCACAGAGCCTACAGATGCCTGCGATCTGCGACCTGGGACAGGTAAGTGGACCCTGACTTAAGCAGTGGGGGAGCTTTTTCAGCCCATTTAAAACACTGTACTTCTGAGCTGCAGTGCTCATCAAAGCCTCCACCAATACTCACAGTGCTTCTCGTTCTAGACATCTGCTTCATTCTCAACCAAGCAACAGAGAGCAGCAGGAAGATGACATGTCTTAAGATTCCTGCATACACACTTCAAATCAAATACAGGTGAACCACATATTCAATTGCAATATTTTAATAATTTGCCTTTATCTAAGGAAAATGTGTGGTCTTCTGCTTGTTTATCTGATCATATTGTCACAAACAACCAAAGACATTTTGGTGGAAATGGATAAATAGGTAGAACAAACTAAACCATGTATGGCCAAGTATACAACAAAATCACAATAGGCATAGGACACTGATAAACTGTATACTGCAATCCAACTGTAAAAACCATTACTGCACTCTTCCATAGGAAGGGGTTAAACGATACACAAAACTTTCTCTGTGCAGCTAGAATAAACCTGTCCAGTGAGTACTTTGTTTGACAAAGGTGGTGGAAAGAATTTTAAAAATATTTGTTTCAGATTCAGAATTCATTTTAGTTATTCACAAACATTTGTATGACTAATTAGCAGGAATCCATCCAATATGCTTAGATATTATTACAAAATACCTTGCATTAGCAAAGGTGAGATTTCTATACTTGTTTCTTTACATAGGAATGTAACAATGCATTTTTACAGCATATGAATAAATACTACTCTGTGTTAAGTGACTGAGCATCTAAATACATCTGGAAAAGACTGCACATGGATTGTACCTGCTCCACCTTTGCACATGTGGTTTGCCATAAAATGCCAGCGTACTATGTGTGACAAAAAACTACTACTTTCTATAGTGCACCTTTGACCATACCAAGCTCTCTATTTAGCTATTTTTTAGATTACCCCATACACCTTACAATCTTACCATAAAATGTCTGTACAATCAAACTTTTGTTCTACCAAAACCTTGTAATATGAGGACCTTTCTGAGGCTATGTTTTCATGGCCTTGATGGGGATGTTGTCCATCCCATACATATGCATGGCTTCCCACCTGTTCACACGGCTCGGTGGACCCACTGAACGCCGTGTGAACAGGCAGGGAGGGAAGTGATGCATATGTATGGGATGCACTGATATCCCTGTCAAGGCATGCGATTAAGAGGGGATATTGATGCATTCCAAAGCATAGCCTTAACCTTCTAATCACCATGATTCCATCAGGGATGCCACTACACTACATAGTTGTTGGTAGATCTAAAAAGGTGTAGGGAGGGCTTAAGCTAGGCACACACGGGAAGATCCCCGTGCAATTGACCCCTGATCAATCACAGCGTGGTGACGTCACCACGCTGTCATTGATCGGGGATCAATTGAATGGAAATCAATGTGCACCACATGGGCACATCGATTCCAGTTTAATGGGGACCCATTCTCCCCAGCTTGCAGCACATGTGAATCCCAATATGCTGCAAGCTGGGGAGAAAGCCAGAACACAGCCTCACAGCTTCTGCTTTTGGTTCCACCCTCTTCACACTGACAGCAGCAGCTGCTCCAATACTCCAATACACATCTCCATGCAAAGTAATGGAGATTGAACTGGGTTTTCCAACATGTAGGAACCCCGTTCAATTGAGTGGGCTCTATTGATCCCGCTCAAAGCAAGGCACACATGAGTAGATTTGTAAACAGATTAGAGTACAATCAAGCACCCTGACCGCGCACGTTGATTGGACTTAAGTCTTTTTACAGATCTACCCGTGTGTTCTGGCTGGCATACACACTGGCATACACGCGCACCGAGCGGCGGCCGATTGGTGGTGCCCACATGGGGCGACTGATCCCTGTCGCCCCACAGCTCAGCCGGCCAGAGAACGGACATGTCTGATGATCTCTGGCCAATGCCGTTAGTTTCAATGGAGACTGTCATCTCTATTGAAGCTAACGGCCGGCACACAAAGGGTGCCAGTTGATGCTGTCAGCTCAGGAGAGCAGCGTGATTATGTCATCACTCCAAAGCTGATCTGAGCTGCTCTGTCGGCCCCCACTCGGTATGTGTGGGGACCTTTAGTCTTTAAGATAATAAACAACAAATTCTCGTCACAGTATTCAAAACTCGAAAAATTGGTTTTACACTTAAGTTTTCCAGTTCGAAATTTGAGGTCTACTTTCTATAAATTTTGCTGTGCTTGCTTTTCCTTTTCAATGAACTGGTCAATTAAGTGTAGACAAAATGAATGCAATAGTGCACTTTAAGAAGGTGCATTAGTGTTAGTGCTACATAGGTTTGCTATGTGATACCTGTGTACTTGTGGCCTGCACACCACTATTAGGATGAGGTCATGCTAGGGACCCCTCACTCAGGAGAGGACATAACTTTGCCTAATGTGTGCCACTCCCTTGGAGGCTCAGAACATTAGGAAACATACTCCCTTATTAAGACGTAGTTCAGCCATTGGGGGCATTGCCTACATAACAGAAAATCTAAGGTCTCTCAGAGGTCCTGATGCTGGCAAGTTGTTTCTTGTCTGACACAGCCTCAAGTGTTTTCATAAATGCTTGTTCTACATGAGGCAATTCAGACTGATGTTTACAGGTTAAAGCCTGTGTTAAGTAATCCTTAAAGCCTATTAAAACCACTTGGATGTTTCCAGATGACTAACAACTGTATGTTACCCTTCATACACAAGTACAAACAACACAGCTTCACAACCTATTTACAACTATTGTATATTAAATAAGGGCTCGTTTACATGGGCAGTTTTTAATTGCTCTGTGCACAACCAATAAGTGCAACTGTCCGCTGGTCGTTTTTCTGACTTTTGCCAGATATACCTGTCTCAGGGTCCTTATATAAACGACCGGCGAGATACTGCACAATTTTGCAGGCGCTCGCAGACAGACGCGCATGGACGTTTCACTTTCATTTCGCAGCAGCCTGGAAACGACCATGTAAATGTAACCTAATTGTGACCATTTGGAGTCTGATTATGATCCAGAGTCACTCTGAGAAACCATTCCTATGACCAACCAGTGGGGCTCTTTCACACTATACACAATGTGCAGTTAGCAAAGCATGAAGTGTGCAAAGCGCACAATAGGAAGCCTGTTACCATATACGCTAATGTGCTACATTGTGTGTCTGCATCATAGTTTCTTATCATGCTTGCGTTTGCACTTCCAACTTCTTTGATTTTGTGGTCAGAGATTAGACTGCATATACTGTAGTGTGTACAAGCCTGTACAGACAGGGCATCCTGCACTTCCCATTAGTGACACACATTTTCTTTTTTTACTACCATTACACAGAGAATGCAGAGTACAAGCCATGCATCACATACTTACAATTATTTAGTTTATTCTCAGCCTCCCGAATCCAAGTCTTACGGTTTCACCCTGCAAGGAAGCACATCAAAAAAATGTATCTCTTTCTAATGACAGAAATTACGGCACAGACTTTGAAAGATGTATAAGGAACGACAGAAAATAAGCGATGTGTCCAAATAATCTACTAACCTACGAGACACTGTGCATGTTTCTGGCAAGAGAAAACTCAGATGATTGTACTGCGCTCAGTAAAAGCCCCAAAAACAAACTCTTTCAAGCGAATAAGAGGCAAAGATCTGTATACATACTGATAAAAGGCACACAGTACATTAGCCAGTCTTCCTCATGCTGTTCTGCTTGCATAGTGAAGTAGTACATCCATGCTAGTCATTTCACATTAGTAAGAGAAGTTTCACTTTCTGTATAGCTATATATATCTAAAGATCTATATATATATATATATATATATATATAGATATATATATATAGACACACACACACACGTCTATATATAGTGCATCCAAAGCCTAGGTGCCAAACCTGCGGCCCGGCGGCCATATGCGGCCCCTTGGGTGTTGTTCGGCGGCCCCCCTTGGTCCTCCACATGCGGCCCCCAAAACCTAATGTTAATGCATAGGGCATAGCAACTCACCTGTGAAGTGGTACACAGCTTTCCTAATGATCTTTGTTGATCAGGGAAACCGGGTCTACATATGAGGGGCACCCAGGGGCAGGAGGGGAGGTGGGGGCTGTCAGGTTTTGACTGCCTGTCAGTATCTGGTCCACCGCCTGCTGAGATGGATCGATGTTATGTGCGGCCCTTTAGTGATGCAGAGGGCCACACTTGTGGCCCTCCATATCAACTCACTTGCCCATCACTGATCCAAAGGGTACTCAATGCGCTTCGCTTTTTTCACATTTTGTTACGTTACAGCCTTATTCCCAAAATTTTTGCCACATTTTTTAAAGATAAAAACGCCCCTGAAAAATCAAATGTAAGTAAGTATTCACAGCCTTTGCTCAATACTTTGTGAATGTAGTCTGCTGCCAAAGGTGCATTGACAGTGTTGTCCTGAAGTCACTCCTTTGATATCTTCTGAGCTCTCTGGAGCAGGTTATAATCCAGGATGTCTCTGCTACAGTCCACAACATGATGCTGCCACTACCATGCTTCACTGTAAGGATGGTATTGGCCTGGTGATGAGCTATGCCTGGTTTCCGCCAAACGTAACACCTGGCATTCACACCAAAGATTTCAATCCTTGTTTAGTAAAGGTACCCATACACGTTGCGATTTTTCGTGCGATTTTAGCCCTTCCGACCGATCCGGTCGGTCGGGTAGGTCGATCGTTCGGGATTCGTAACATGCAAATGTAGTCCAATGCTGTTTTTAGAAAATCGGCTGAAAAGTCGGTCGGGTCCCGAATGATGATGCCCGTAATTTTGTGGCCTGTGACTAATCGGGTTAAAAATCGTGCATCCGACCGACTTTTAAAAATAGCATTAAAGCAAAAATTGGGAATCGAATCGGTCCACGAAAAATCGCAACGTGTATGGGTACCTTTAGACAAGAGACTTGTTTTCTCATTGTCGGAGAGTCCGTTAGGTGCCTTTTGGAAAACTCCAGGTTGGCTACCATGAGCCTTTTACTAAGGAGTTTCTTCTGTCTGCCCACTTTACCATAGAGGCCTGATTGATGGATTGCTGCAGAGATAGTTGTCCTTCTGAAAGGTTCTCATCACTCCACAGAGGACCTCTGAAGCTCTGATATAGTAACCATTGGGTTCATACATACACACACCTGTAATCACCTGTTGTGATCACCCATACTGCGCCGTATGGGCAGAACGCTAGAGAGGTTAAAAACTCTTTGTAAAGCTGTTGCTTCTGCAATACCACCAATGCTTTATAAGGTCATCAATTAAACCTATTTTTAATAAAATCACATAGGACAAATTTATTAGGTGCTCCATCCAAAATTCTGTTTAGCATTCTGCATGCAATATCCAACAATATTGCATGGAAGTTGGATACTTCTGGGATTATTCACCAACAAGTAACCACAGAGCATTTAGTAACAAAATTAGTCAGAAACATTGTATGGTTTCAAAGGTCTTTGACTAAGTAAATGCTAGCGTCAAGCATTGCTGTTTTGGCCCTTATATTGGTTTTCAATGATTGACAGTGGTATAGTACACAGTGGAGCTTTAGTTTTGATTACCAATTTGCTTAATGTACAAGCCTGGGGAAAAAAGCGGTGGCAGAGTGGATGAACTTGGAAGAATGAGGACATCACATGACAAAACTACTAATGTGCAGCTCCAGACTGAAGACAGAATTACAGAAACTCTATTTCCCTTGGCACCATTTCGTTTTTGTTACATGGCATTCAGCTTCAATATGGCATTATTACAAGTTTGGTAACTAGTTGAAGATAGTTTACTATTCCTATTGAGTGAACTGCCCGCTGTCCAAGAGGTCTTTTCTAAGTTGCAGATTCTATTTGATGTCTACTGTCCCTTAAATGTCTTTCATACCTCTTCTACAAAACAAGAGCTGCAAAATATATGTAGATTGCACTGGTAAGAGCGGTTGGGAGCTGTTAGCAGTTATTTTTACACACGCTGTAATCAGGTTTTGACAAGGAATCTGTCCACTGGAAGCATACACACTGACATATGAAACTACATGACAATTTGATGAGCATTACCAATGTCAGCACATTGCTATTCATACATTTATATCAACATACAGGAAATGAAAACTTAAGCTTCCAAATCAATAAAACCAAGTTCAGTAATCAGTGTGTACTAAACATAAAACCTACAATTACACAGACCTCTAATGAAATCCCTACTCATGTAGCCTGATGAACTCCCAGTACAACTGAGAAGTGTCCATGTGACAGCATAAACACAACCGTGAACACAAAAAATGAGTGTCCTAAGAAGCACATGCAGGTCCTTAGGCCAGTCTCCAGACCTTAATCCCATAGAAAATCTGCGGAAAGGGCTGACTTTGAGTCAATCTGCAGTAAACCTGTACAAACCTGGTAGCACACTTCAAGAAAGGCCTGACCTCTGGATTGCTAGCATAAGTTATGCCATCAAGTCATCTTCTTCAAAGAAATCAAACATAATTTATCTTAAAACTATGCACATCAATCTATGACTTTCCTTGCTTTTCTGTAAACTGTAATTTCTTTATCAGAGGACAAACGTACAAAATTAGCAGGGAATCAACACTATTTTCGCTCGCAGT
The DNA here is from genome assembly GCA_036250615.1 of Ptychadena robeensis. Taxonomy (NCBI): domain Eukaryota; kingdom Metazoa; phylum Chordata; class Amphibia; order Anura; family Ptychadenidae; genus Ptychadena; species Ptychadena robeensis. The sequence continues at coordinate 71,618,313 of CM070034.1, read as the reverse complement.
GGGGAAGGACAGAAGAGAAGTAGATAACAACACTGTACATTCTAAGCGTGGCCTGAAGTACATGAGTGGGAAGCTTAGAAGAGTTCCAACATTAAAAATGCAGGTATAGATGAAGCTTGAAAATGTTGAACAAACAATGTACAGTAAAGCCCCCCATACACATCAAGATTTTCTGTTCAATCAACTTAAAAAGGAAATTGGTGGTTGATTGTATGTTTGTCAACTGTAGCAACAGATATTTGATCAACTTTTTTGGGATTGGCTGAAAGTGTAATGGATTTCAATACAACCAATTTAAATTTACCAACATGTCCAATCCTTTTTCAATAATTTTTTTCCCCCAATTTTAACTGTTTAAGGTTGATCTAACCATGTGGGCTGCCATAGACATAATCAAACATTTATGTGATTAATTGATTGGATGAAAAATCTAATGTGTATGGGGGCCCTAATGCTGACCTAATATAATAACCCCCCCCCCCCCCAACATCATTACCAACACTAGCTGCAGGTGGTGCCACTACACAACTTTGCGTAATAACAAGATGTATTTCCGGGCGTGCGCAGTGATCAGGGCAGCCAAGGTGGCACCGAGCGAGAATCGTTGTCAGCCAGAGAGGGGAGAGATCTGCAGCACTCAGCTTCCCCAAACGCACCCCAGAATAATTTCATGTTTTATTGTTAAATGCAAACAATTTCTAGTGAATAACCGCAGGGAAACAAGAATATAACTATAAAAGGTTGGAGTTAGGGTAGTAAAATAAAAGGCTATGTTCGCAAATAGGCGATTAATCGGTGTTGATAGTGTCCATTAAGTTGAATTGGCTTGTCCCCACCTAACTGATGACCGTGATCGCGTTTGGACCCACGATCAGAATCGCGGCTCCCCGTGATAGTGAGTGTCGGACGATATTGATTTTTTTTTTTCTGGTTGCGCCCATAGACATGAATGGACGTGATTTTGATTGCATGTGGATGTGTGTGATCGCCGAACAAAATTAAAATCGCGAGTGTGAGGCGATTAATCACCTATGTGGGAACATAGCATAAGAGTGTTGGAGATCTAGGGATCAGAGTATGCATATGCATAGGTAAAATCCGACCAGAGAAAAGCACTGTTTTACAGCTGAAATATGACTATGAAAGGTTGGACTGCAGGTAATCTCAGGGGTCAGTTAATTGAAAAGAAAATTGCAGGGTTGCACTACTAAGGTATGAGATCTGGGAGTTCAAACAGTGTTGTACTGTGAGAGCAATGGGCGTGTGCGCTTGCGGCCATCGCCAAAATCGGCCGCCGATCGGAGGTGCCCACATGGGGCAACAGACCGGCATCTTCATTGAAGCTAACGGCCGGCACACAAAAGGGTTGCGGCCGATGCGGTCAGCTCAGGACTGCAGCGTGATGATGTCATCACGCTGCTCTACAGAGCTGATTGGACCTGCTCTGTCTTTAATGGGAGGGGGTACTAACGAGTTTAAAATTACACCATAGAAACAGCCACGCAACATTGTATTAACAGAATATTTATCTCTTAAACAGTTAAAACATAACTGCCGTTTCCTAATCGTTATTGAACACAAAAATAAGCATTTGAGGTAAATGTTAGCAACCTAAATAGCACTTAATATATTCAAGATTTTTTTTTTTATCTCTCTGAATCTTAATTGACACTAGATAATTACAACGGTGTAGCTTAATAATTGAAGCTCTACGCAAAGTGTAACCTATGGTACAAAGTATAATTGAGCTGCCCCCGCTGATCTGCCAGTGAATATAATTATGTTCAGAAAAAATCTTTCTTAAATACAAAAAAAGGCTGTAAAAATTAATTTTCTTAAAATAATCCCAACCAATGTGTACAATAACACAAACACAGGCTGGGGCCCAAAATAAGATGATGAAAAAGCTTAAGTCCTAATGTAAAACACAATAATTACACATTATTTTAAGTTATTTTGGGTACTTTCAACACAACCAGAAAAGGGAAACTGAAAACTGAAAACTGTAAAACAAAGAAGATGGAATAGTTCATCAAAGAACTTTTTTCACCATTAGAACAAATTAAATGGTTCAGAGACACACAATAGGCACTCCTTCAATAGGCACAACCATCAGCCAATGGGAATACTTCTTACATTGTACCTTAACCAGTAATGTATACTCATTGGTTAATGGTGGTCAGTTGTGGGAAATCCCCCACTGAACTATTTTCTTTTATACATTGTAAAAAAGATCCTGAGCATTTATTAAAGGAATTAACAAGAACATATTTTTTTTACTTTCTCCCCAGAAGCCATGGACAGGCATTCCCCGAAAACTAAACAAAGCACAGCTAGACTTTACTTATTTATTGCTTCTGAACTGAATCATGCAACCAAACTACAGCAATTAACCATATTTACATAGTTACTGATGTATCAAATAGGACTTTCGAGTACCCAAGGACTAGCTTGAACAGAAGTTAAAGCGGATCAAGCGCCTCCGATTCTAACTTTTATTATCGGCACCAGAGGTCAAAAGAAAATAAAACCAGGTAAAATGTTCAAAATCCAGCCATGATGCTCTACTTCCTCAGTGACTTACGCCGTACGCACGGAAGGTTCCATGGGAGAGTAGACATCACTGCTGACGTCTACTTTCTACCATGTCCACATCTGCAGAGCGTCACCCAATTCAGATCCGAATCGGTGGAGGGAGCAAGACCGGAAGAGTCTCACTACTCCATCTTACTGCCTGAAGGATAGGACAACTTAGGGGTCGCTGTCTCTGGATAAATGCTGCATAGAGGTGAGTTATATTATATATATATTTTCTTTTCAGGTTTTAATTTTTTAAAGCGGACCTACCACGTTGTAGGTCACTTTGACTATCAGCATCAGGCTGCCAATAGATAGGGCAATCACTGTCCAAAAAGAAAAAAAAATAACAGCAGAAAACAGTTGTTTTCCAGGTAGCACACACCCATGCGGTGACGTTGCGTCCACGGGCCGAGGATGTCCTTGTTAGAGCGTGAGACTGCTGGGAAACTCAGCTTGCGTGGGGTCCATAATGCAATTCTCGCCCTCTGTAGACGTCACTATCACAGCGTGCAGCCCTGTGTGCTCTCTCCCGCTCCCTCCCCCCCTCTGTCTCTGAGTTCATGGAGTGTCCATCTGTGAGTGATTGTGGAGGAATGTAGAAGGAGACATTTGCTGAGACTGTTGGCATCAAGGAGGCAATAGATATTATATTACAACACCCCAACCATCCTGTCTGTCCCATCCTCCATTACATGACTGGATGAAGAAACCTTCCGACAGGGAAGTTCATCTGTGAGGTGATTGGGGGAAGTGTAGGGAACTTGCTGGGACTGGCAGCAGAGGAGGTAAGATATTTTATAAACACCTAACCATTCATGTTGCCCCCATCCTCCATATAGCAATCTGGATGAATGAGAACCTTCCCAACATGAAGTGTCATCTGTAGGTGATGGTGGGGAAATGTAGATGAGACATGCTGGGACTGGCACAAGAGGAGCAATAAGAATTTTATATTACAAACCCTTAACCCTTGCTGTCTGTCCTATCCTCCATACCATGATCGGATGATGAGAACCTTTCTGACAGGAGTGTCACGTGAGTATTGAGGGGGAATGTAGTGAGACATTGCTGGGACTGGCAGCAGAGGAGGTAATAAGATATTTTATAACCTCAACCTAACCTGATTCCTCAGCCTGTGTGCCCCCCAAATCCATGTCACCCCCATATCACCTGCACACTGAACCCCTTCACCACCACGTCAGTCTCAATCTCTCCTGTCTCCTACAGTGTCCTCCTTCAGCTTCACTCCTGTCTCCTATGCAAACTGCAGCACATAGATCTCTGGAACTGTCCTCCCATACCAAACCCTTTGGGATTGGTAAATATGTCTGCAGAGGAGGAGCACCTTAGTAATGTCCAACAGAATGGGCGGAAATGGTTTCAGGCGCCAGTACTTAAGATGGTGCCTTAGGGAATGAGGAAGTGAAGATTGTAAGTACCTTTTTTTTTTCTCTGTGTAGCAGTTTTCACAGATGTATACTGATGACAGGTGTGTAATATGTCCATGTCATGTATGTGGGGGATTTTTTTTTGAGTTTACTTCTGCTTTAAGTTTACATCCGCTTAATATATTTCAAGCATACAAAATGTGTTGTGTGAAAAACCGCAAAGAGCAGTGATGGCCGAACAGGTGGATCGGACTTTTAAAGAAGTTTGCCGCCTGCCTGTTCGTGGGCAGATTCATGCCCGATCTTCTAGTGAACAGATTCTTCCTCTGCTGGGATCTCGCTGCTCCTGGTCCCGCTGGAGGAAGAATAGATCGCTTCTTCTCGCCGGCGAACTGGGCGGGTCGAACACCCGTACATGATGGCGGGCAGTTCGGCCATCTCTACCAAGGAGCTTGGTTTAGGAACTCCTGTACAATAGTGCAGCCATCCACACTCAAATTTATGTTTTAGTTTAACAAACATTTCTTATATTTTCCAATGTTTATACACAATATGTATAGTAAAGTAAGAAGAACAAACCAGATATATTGATGCATGTAGGATACCGTTACTTTAGCTGGTAAGAGGTGAACATTAAGGTCACATCCAACAGTAAACATAAAATCAAGAACAGCTAGCAGTGGTTTGTATTCTTAGCATATTTTAATATCCACATAAAAGTGAATTGTCAGCTAAAAGTAGAAGATTCCTAGAGTAAGGATAAATAAAATCCATGTAAACAGACAGACAATCCTTTGTTGCCATACGAATCAATGAACAAGAGTAAGTATAAAGCATAGATAACATGTGCTACTATCAAGGGTGTGGCTGGCAGCCAGCAGCCATTCGGCAGGCTCACACTGAATTTTAATATGAAAAAGCTGCTACAATCAAATATGCACACATCTCCGCTCATCTGCCACAAACTGAAGCAATTCATCACAAAAAAATAAAAAGAAACAGGCAAAGAACAAAGGCACCAAAAGAGAAGTGACAGGAAATGAACCGTTCAATAGAAAATTTGTGTTGTATTCTATTTAAGCAAACAATATGGGAATTCAAAGCGGGCAAGTTGGCTAAAATTCTAGTACATATGAAACAGACGTTCTACTGGCTAACTGGCTTTGATGGAAGTTTTGAGTAAACAGAAAACCTTGACGCCATCTTGCCTTGATATTCTTTGAATATCAATGAAATGTCAGCGCAGAAATGACACTCGTGACACAATCATGTTTGTAAAAAATACAATCTGAAACCCTAATTGTATTTAAATCCTATACCCCAAACCTATTCTTACTTTACATTAGTGGTTCCCAAACTTTCCTTTCAGGGCCCCCCTTTTCTATTTAGGAACATTGAGCCCCCCTCCCTATTCAAACACAGGTTAAGAATGAGGGCCAGCGCCCCCCTGGAATACCTTCGAGCCCCCCAGTTTGGGAACCATTGCTTTACATCATTTAAGGAATGTAACCAAATTACCTACTGTAGCCCTCAAAGTCAAAAAGAGACTCTCCTATCCCTGCTCCAGTCAGATCAATACTGTACAACCCACAAAGCTATTGCCACATATTCCCTTTATCGCAATGGTTCCCAAACTTTCCTTGCGGGCCCCCCTTTTCTATTTAGGAACATTATCGGGCCCCCCTCCCTATTCAAACACAGGTTAAGAATAAAGGCCAGCGCCTACCTGGAATACCTTTATGCCCCCTGTTTGAGAACCGCTGCTCTATCGGCAAGTACTGAACAAATCTTTTTTAATGGCTACTGACAGTGGATGACTTTTGCTTATGAATAATATAAAGTCCACCATCAGGCAGGGAGTGTGAGCGTTGATGTTAGATGGTCAAACGTTAAAGCTTCTTCAAATACAACTATAACTATACACTTTAATTTCTGATCAACTGACTTGACATGGTGCACAATCCATGTCTGGCTGGGAAAATCTGCTTCTGGGGGTATCTGACCTCTACAGAGAGGTTGCTGCTGCCATGGGAAGAGCAGAGGTCCTTTTCTAGTGAAATACCCAGTCAGTAGCCACTGACTGGCTTGATGAACTATACAAATGGACCAACTGTGATGTATTCATGGCATCCGGACAACAGAAATGCACCTTGTTTTTGCTCAAATATAAATTCTTCTCACTTCTGGGTACTTGTAATATAAATATATATATTTACAGTACATAAACTGGAACATGAACTCCCCACATTCGGTTCATAGCACAGCTCCATGTTGTAAGCTACAACACTTCCCTTAAGCATGAATTGTAGAATGTCAAGTAGAAAGTTGTGTAAAGAGCTTGCCCTATCCTTTGAGTGACTCTTGGTATGGTAAGAGCATTCATGTTTTTACATGCTCTCTGCCTTGTGGAATGTCAGCAGCCTGCAAGCAACAATGCTCACAAAAATAGCCTTTTCATTCCATTTTGTGTCAAAGAGTTTCAGAGGAATCCACATCACTGAAGAACTAAAAGCATAGACAATGAAAACATTCAGATTTCTCAGGCCCTCAAAAGGACTGATTTAGTGATTGAAAAAAGGGTACAAAACTTCATAAAATAAAGTGTCATGGCCATAGTTTTCCTTTAAAATCAAAATGACTAGACTACAATTCAATCATTGTGAAATAGAACTATGGTGAAAGAAAACAACTAGAGAAGATTGGCTCCAAAATTTTTCAACAAACTCAACTCCAGCTACAGCCCCCTATACACGTTCAGATTTTTCGTCCGATCGGGTCACCCAATTTTTCGGTTGGCTGGCACGAAAAATCGGGCGATTTTGAGAAATTACGATCGGTCGAGGACATAATTCCGCATCTGATTATTCTCTTGATAGATCACCCAACCGACCACGCTGGGCGATCGGGCACGAAAAAATCGGAACGTGTATCCCTTTAGTAGGAAAATCAATCAATGTGAACATCCTTGCTTGCCAGCATTTAATTTTTTAAGTCCTGCTTTACTGCGTTTGTCCTATGAACTGCTCCCTGCTTAACCCTGTGCAGGGCAGATTCAACAATTATATCTATATGTGATATGGGAGCCACCTGACGTCCTTTGTACACACAACTACATAAATGAGCCCCATAAGGCAGGTAAAGTCAGCTAGCATTTGAATAAAAAAGTACACTGATTATTCATTACAACAATTTATTAATTATTCAACAAGCACGCATATATCCAATTGGCATGTTCACACAAAAATACATCAATCAACACATGTAAATTGGATAGGTGTGAATGAGGTTTTAAAGCGGATGTGCATGCAAACTGTCAAAATAACATATGTAAAATTTAAGTTTGACTTACCTCTGAGCTGGTAGGATGATGGCTTAGGGCTCCACAGTCCTAAAATGATATACTTACCTGCTGTTAAGTGAATTTGTATGAGCGATTCCATCTTTTTTCCCCAGGCTTCTGAGGGTTAACTCCAGGTTCAATATAGCGGGTGGGGGAGTTTAATGAAAAAGTATTGAGGAAAAGTGCAGAGATGACAAAATTAGCCAACAAACACTTTGCATTTGTGACGTCTAGCAGCCGCTTTAAGTAAGCAGGACTGGGAAGTGAGGGGATTGTGCAGGGGAACTTCTTAAACTTTTTTTGTAATGCATTACTCCCTAATATCTAGTGCCATTAAGGTGTAGATCATTTTCTGGTGGTAGATCCGCTTTAAGTCAACGTTTTTTTACCCATCTATATAAACTACTTCCCCATCACTTCCTGTTCTATACAATAAACAGGAAGTTTAATATATTTTGAGTTTGAATGAATGCAATGTTTAGAAGAGTGTTGTGCCACAGTAGATAGTCCTTTTCTTGTTCAGGCGACATGCATAATAACTTAGTTTATCCTTAATTATTGTTGTTCTTATTCCCAGTGACACTGGTGATGAGGACAATTTGAGAGTGTGAATCTAGGACACATACATCAGAAGAATTAAAAGAAAAACAAAGTGGTAAAACCCCTCATGCTTAGACAGATCAAAGAATATGTGGCTGAACAGCATAATTTTCTTTAGTTTTGTAGTATGTGATGTCTATATTTGAAGGCCACTTAAGGCCAAGAGCAGAATCAAGCTAGCATAAGCAGAAAGCTAAGTCTTTGCTGTGTCAGCAAGTCTAGGTCATACTGCTGGATAAAGTGGCGTCCATACCTGTGTAGCCCATGCTCTTCCGGGACATAAGCAATGAATAAATCCCCCGTGGTCTTCAACTCTGCTTGGTAAGCATTCACTCTTGTGTAGCACCATAAACTTAAAGTATATTCTCCAACACACCGCAGATTACTCAGAGACTCCACAACAGGCCAATAAAAGTGAAACATATTCCAGCGCACACATCACACGGCAGGCATGTTTCCCCAGAGATAGGATGGCTGCAGATGTTATTTTATTCCGCGGACCATTTTGTTCAGCTGCAGAGCTGCAAGCCGACAATTCAAAAGCTAAATAACCCTTGTCTAATGGTAATGTCAGTCATCCACAGAAGCAGGGCCGCTCATTATCATGGTAAATCGTGCTGTTTAATGCTATTGGTTCTGCTAAACACTTAAAGCATGTTATGGAGCTAGACAATACATTAAGTAATGGTGAAAGGAATCAACAAGCAGATTGTTTGGTTGTGTGTACTTAGAACAACAACCTCCTCAAGGATTAGAAAATACATCCATCTTTATGCACAGAAGCGAGCAAAACAGCCAGTAAAAATAAAAATGTAGCATCTAAAAATGAAATCAGACAGAGATAACTTACACTGCTCTTTACTCCCTGAGAAAAAAAAATGCTTTAACATATTGCCACTTTTTCCATGAAATGTTATTGAAGTGGACCATATAAAATGGTGCATCTGAAAAAATCACTTCCTGTGACTAAACAACCAACCAGGTGGAGGTCAGAAAACTACTGCCATTATTGCAAGACCTGGTAGATTCATATTTACAATTTCCCTAGGTGAGAACAAATTCCCCAGATTCCAGTGGAATGCAAAACAGGTAGAATCTGTAAGACACATCTTAGAATGACTTCGAGCATCTACCCAAAAGGAGGTTAGAATCAGTACAGAGGCAAGTTAATTAAAGTTTTGCGCATTTACCGTTTAACCCATTGATTAATAAAGTTTGGCATTTAAGGGATACTCTAAGACTAACTGAAATTAGTAAAGAAACATTTATCCCAAGTTGCTTCTTTACCTCCCTAACGCACTGATGAAGTCCAGATTTCTGTACCAAAAGCACACCAAAGACTTTAATCTCCCCGACATTACAGGCTTTTCGCGCAATTTTTTGTGGCGTGCTGTACAGGCAATCGTGACGGAGCACACTGTACTTGGTAAGGGGCCACCTCTCAGTGTTGGACGAACCCAGTTTGTTGTACTTTTTACATGTCCAGAGCGAACGAACTAGGTTTGTCTCAAACACTAATGAGGTTGAGGGCTTGTTTCCATTGTAGCGTTCCCGTGTGGTTGCAGCCGCGCGGCTGCCGCCGCCGCTAACCGCATCCATTGGAAACTTCAATGTAGTTTCCACTGGTGCGGTTGTGCGAGTTCGGGTGCGGATGCGGTTTAGGGCGCGTTTCTGAACGCTAGCTGCAGCATTTAGAAACGCATCCGCGCCCCAACCGCATCTGCAATACAAAAAAAAAACGCATCGCAAAAACGCGCGAAAACGCACGACATCTGAGGCATGCGTTCAGCCGCGCGGCTGCAACCGCATGGGAACGCTTCAATGGAAACAAAGCCTGAAATGACTAAAGCTGGGCATAGAAGGGCCGATTGCTGTTGACCCGCCGATCGGATGCCGTGAGTGTACCCACATCTGACCTTGCAAGATTGGACTAAAATCTACACTCATGTCGGATCGCACAGTGATCCGACATAATGGATAATTTTGATCCGATTCCATTAGTTCAGATGGGCATGGCTGTCCCCAGCCAAAGTAACGGACGGCACCCAAAGGGTCCCCAGCTGAAGTAATGGGCGGCACACTAGCGGGCGGGCGTGATGAAGTCATCACGCCACTAGGTCGGGTATCCATGGGAAATCGTCCCATCTATGTCCAGCTTAAAGAATGCATAATAATACTAATAATTTCATCCTAAGAAGAGTAAGGCTATGTCCCCACTTAGAGGGCATCACCCACGATTCTAATCAGGGCAATTGCTAGTGATTTTTCTTGTTAGTGATTGGGAACATTTTTGGATGAGTTTTTCTATATGTGATTGGGGCAGCCAGGAAGTAGGGGGGGGGGGGGACCTGCCCAACTGTGCCCGTCGAGAATAAATGGTGGCACGTTTAAAAACACATCCATTCATGTCTATGGGAGCGATCAGTCACAACCTCCCACAGCACGCGATCAAAAATGTGGTTAGCTGCGCTTCAGTTTGCTGAACGCACCACACACCATTGCAGCTGTGGGGATGAGCCCCATAAAATCACGAGTTTTTGCGGCCAACCGCCTAAGTGGGGACAAGCCATAACACAAACGCCAAACTTTCTGTATTAATCTTTACTCTTACTTTTCCCAACATATAGGAGGTTTAGAAGTTACTGCAAGTCAACCTTCAGCTTGCAGACCTATACAAGTAAAGAGGGCTGAAAAAGTTATTAGCATAGGTGTTCATAATTGAACTGAATGATTTTCAAACTGAATGATTTTCTATAATTGGGGTGGCCGATTCCGTATTAACCACCCTCTTAGCAGCAAACATTGCATTACCATATGAGCTATCATTTCTGCAAAGAACCCATGTTTTTCTGAAAAGCAAATGCTCCCAACATCTTTAAACTATATGTGCAGCTGGTCAAAGACAGTCGCAGAGCACTGGTACACCATTAGGTGGTTGCTAATAGTAGCAATTTATTGCAGTCTTTTAAATTGTTTCATTAAACACCAATAGAAACATTGGAATCCATCATAGAAAGTTAATTCACAAAAAAAACCTTTTAAGTAAATAGTTTGTCTCACCACAAAAAAGTGGCCTTTGACTAGCTTAGTGACATTTGCCTATGGCGGGGTAGATTGTGAGCTTAATTGATAGTTTGCAATAGGCACAAGGGACTGATATCTGCCATTTATAGCAAGTGATGGTTAATAGGCACACAACAGTAATCCATGCTTCATATCCGTTGCAAATATTTATCGTTAACATCTGAAGCAACCTTTGACCACTGTAAGGCAATCTTAAAAACTTGTACCACTTTCCCATGCCCAACTTGTACCACCATTCCATACCCATAGTCATGAGTGTGTGTAGGGATAAAATATGAGGACAGGGTGACATGTAGATTTCAAGTAGCAATTTTCAAGCATAGGAATGCGGCACGCTTGGCAGAAACATACACTTGAATTCCAGGGTGGAAGTCAGAGCGACGCAGTAGATGAGCTAGGTCAGCTCTGTCAATGTAATTGCAACATTTTCATGTTTGACTGTATTGCTAAAGATCCTCTCATTTTCCGATGCCAAACAAGGAGAAAAAAGAAGCTGTAATTCTGCATTTATAAGCGAGGAATTCCCCTGCTTCATTTCATACACCAGCAGCAAGAATACATATCCCAGAACAATAGAGCCTCATGGATGGAAATGACTGCTATGGAATACAGGCCGTGCATTCATTCATCGGTCCTCCTTCCTGGATGATGGCCACACGTCCTACATCGTTTGGTGAGTAGGAGGTATGTTTTCTTTACAGACAAAACACTAGAGAGGATATTTACATCTTTACCACTAACATGTGACAGAAAAAAATACAAACAGAAGCATTCATCATATAAACCCATATTTCCTTATTTATTGTAACATCACACAGTGAAATATACAGTATGCTTTCCTTGCAAACAACTACATGTCTCATCTTACATGTATTTGTTTAAAACCTAGAAATGTGCTTTTCAATACAGCTTTGTTCTTTCATTCAGTATCTTTCAGCCTCCTGCATTGGCCTGGATGTACCCAGACTGAGATGACTGTGTCCAGTAAAACTTAGAACAAGCAACAGTTCCCTTACTACACTTTTACAGGATTGATGCGGGTCCATGACCTATAGGTATGACTGGATCAAAACACTGTATGGACAAAACAATGTTCCATGTGGTCATTGACGCGAACCAGGACTGAGACTAAATATACACTCCAATTGCCCGAGCTGTTAAAAGCCCTCAGGAGCTCGGGAAACGCAGCCGCGCTGAAGATGAGCCTGCGAGCGGCTGCAAAATAGTGCAGGCGTTCGCAGGTTGCCTACATTAGGACCCAATGGAGGTCCTATCGAGCTAAAGCATGAAAACCGTCTGGTGTACGCCCAATATTGCGTCTGCCGGTGTAAAACTGCCAGTGTAAGTGAGCCCTAAGTCTAGGCTCCTATTATAATGGTCTCCAACTGCCCAGTGACTGGTTGAGCATCAACCTGGGCCTTAAACATGTGCCATCATGGAGCTCCAAATAACTAAGAAGGTTGCCTGTTAACGTTGCTGGTTCTCTGGCAGTTTCCAATATCACAGCTTCCTAAAATTAACTACCTAAAGCTGTCACTTACCAGGGCTGTGGAGTCGGAGTCGGAGACATTTTTGGGTCCCTGGAGTCGGAGTCGGC
>CM070034.1:71579961-71605624 GCA_036250615.1 Ptychadena robeensis | reverse complement strand
GAATCTGAAACTGAGGAGTCGGAGTCGGGGAATTTATCGACCGACTCCACAGCCCTGTCACTTACACAGGCGGTTTTTAAACACCCGGTAAATGCCCAATTAGCACAACAGCCCAGCTAACACACAAAAATAAGGCATTGGACCTGTTATGGGGGCATTATTTAAACAAGTGTGCAGGCGCTCCCAGACAGAAGCCATCATTTGCTTTCCGGGCTGCCCATGTAAATGTAATCTAAAAAGGCACCTATACACCTAGCCAACCACGATTTTTCAGTTGACCGATGTGCGTGCACGCTAGTGGCCATGGGTCTGTGGCAAAATTTACTGCGGATCACGGGTGCCCACATGACAGATCCCTGTCGCTACAAAGCTCGGTCGGCTAGAGAGCGGATATGTCTGTAAATCTCTGGCTGATCCTATTACATTGACTGGCATCCCCATCCAAAGTAACAGCTGGAACACAAAGGGTGCCCGCAGATACTCTGAGCGACGAAGTACAGCGTGATGGCATCATCACGTTGCACTCCGTCACTTGTCTATCAGTGTATGGGGGCCTCAAGTCATACAGAGTTATTGAGCTAGTTACTTAACTTTTCAAAAGCAACTAGGCTCAAAATGGAGGGCATCTGAATTTTCAAAAGGCTGTTTTGGTTGTGTCCAAATTTGAAATAATTTTGGTCAAAAACTCTAATTATTTCGATACTTCTTGTGGTACAGTTACCCAGACAGTGATTAAGTCAAAGATGGAGAGCCAGCATTTTCAAAGGATGCGACATATATGCTGTTCTCTATGGAATAAAATGAGCACTGTATGCACATTACTTATTCTTTCTCCTTCCACTGGGAATGATTAACAAAGATTGTTCCCAGACCCAAAATCTTACATGTGTACATAGCTTTAGTATAGCAGAGTAACAATTCGATGCAAGCTGGTTAAAACATGGCCTTGGCATGCTTTACTTTACTTTAATTTATTCCCCAAAAACAAACTATTAACTCTCGCCCCAGAGAATATGAAATACTTACTTGTACTAAAATTCAGTGTTTTCATACTTGGGTGGATTAACTAATCCAAAAGCTAAAGGATTATTTGACCAGATAACAAGGTTTTAATCCGCTGATGTGAATCTTGGCTTTAGAGTACAGCACAGAATGTGTAATCTTATACTTTTACTGTACAGAACCACCTATCTGCATAAATAAACATCAGGTACAACACTTGACAATAAGCCTTTCTGACAGAGGTTATTAAACATGCTGCAAATATTCGACAACCTTATAAATGACAATAAAATACTAAGGAGATAGAGGTAAAGGAAGTACGCTATATCCTCTTAAAGGAGATTAGAGATTTGAAAATTTCCTCCAGATTGGTTATGAAGACCAGCAGATGTCAATTGTCATAACAGATAAACAGAAGAGTTCTTATTCTCTCACCCAGCCTGGATAAACAGAAACAAAACAGACATATATAGATCCATAAGCAGAAAATATACATTCTTTTCTGCTTCACAAGTCCATGTTGCAGCAATAACAAAGCATACCAGGGACATGAGTCAGAGCCGGCGCATCCAATTACAACGGCTTGAAATCCTCAAGAGGCACTCACTTTCTTTCCCATGGAAAGTAGGAGGAGAGAGCTTTACTTTGTTTCCATCAATCATATATACTCCAGTGACATGGAGATCAACTTCAAAAACTTCAGAAAAGCTGAGCCAAAAAACGAGCATCACATGACTTCTTGTTCTGCAGATTAGGACAATCGAAACATATTTTACCGGCTTTATTATTTCATATTTCCAGGAATCGTACCAGTAGAACTGGTAAAACCAGCTCATTAATCTGTACCAACTGAGGCAAACAATCAAATTTAAAAAAAAATAAAAAACTGTCAGATGCACAAAGTACATCCCTTACCTACTGAACACAATACACAGCTAAAGCATGAATAAGCAAACTGGCACAGACCTAGTTCTCCAATTTATTAAAAGCTACATGGGTTTATAGATTGTTCTATGGTCTCAGCTAGATCTGCTCATTCAGAAAATATTGTCTTGGGTTATGTGATCAACTATAAACAAATGCACTGTCTACACTACACGGAGCAGGGAGAAAGGCAAAGTGCAGTAGGCTATGATGCCCCTTTACACACATGCGCAACATAGCCCACGCCATGCCAATAACTATGCATGACCTTTTGACGGCTATGACTTGCGAATTGATCGTTGCAGTCCAACAACACTCCTTCTCCAAGGCACGACGCCGAACAGTCATCACATACAGTGCAGGACCAACTGCCAACACAGAACTGAATGATAAAATGTGGATGCCAAGGATGCCACAATTCAAAGCATTGGAGGCTACTGGGAAAAGAAGGAATAAGGAATATAAAGAGATTAAAACGTATAAAAGCAAAGCAAAAAAACGACTGCGCAGGGTGGTTCGCTGTGACTGCACATTTTGAAAAAATGCATCCTGTAGTCTACCCAAATCCCCCTCTATTCATTTCAATGCAGATGGATTTTCAATACATTTCTAGGATTGAAGCTTTAAAGGGCCATTACAATTCCTGTTAGAAAAAAAACTAACTAATTTCTGATCACTGCTCAATCGATTTTATGTTCCACTTTCATGACTTTTTCATTACATTGACATGAACGTGCACATTGCTGGTAAACAAAACACAGTGTACTGCAATGCATCATACATCAATCCAATACTAGTGTATGGAATAAGCTTGCTCTGCAGTATAGAAAATGCATGCTGCAGTGCTTTAGGAGTTGAAGCATAACGCAACATGTGAAAGGTACAACAGGTTTCCTATAGACAACGGTGTACCATGCGGTAAGTCTTGAGCAATTTGTTGTGGTAACAGCAACACTGCAAGCGCAAGGTTTACATGTTCTCTCTATTTCAGGGTCACTGGATAACCATCATGTCAGGGGCATTAGATAATGAGCCCTCGAACACCATGTAGTCTGGAATGCACTGGTGAACATGCTGGTGGGGTATAAAATGTATAATAAATTGTAATTATCTGGCTTGGGGTTAATAAAGTAAAGCAAGGCATGTGTATGTAATGTTCCTCACATCACTCTGCTTGTCAATAACCTTACCAACTCAACTATTTAACAGTATGAAATACAAATTCAAGCTTAATTATTTTGGTAGTATGCATAATATAATAGCCAACCTAAAGCTAGGAGGAAGAATTTAGACAGGATTGTACTGTGTTGAGATTGAGGCCTCCAATGAAATAACTGGGTTCAGATAATCAGTGAATGACCTATGTTGGCCATGTTTATGTGGTGTTTAGGGATGCGTTGTGTTAATCACATGCCTTGATGGGGATGTCGACACATCCCATTTATAAGCATGACTTCATGCCCCGCCTGTTCTCACAGCTTTCAGTGAGTCCTCTGGCCGAGCAGGCAGCGGAGGTTGACTGACTGCCCTGCATTAACATCTTGGACGGCGGACCTGCTGAAAGCCATGTGAACAGGCGGGGCATCAAGTCATACATAATGTATGGGCCATATAAACATAGCCTTACCAATAACACAATGCTACTAACGTATCACCTTCATTGCAAGTGCAATACATTATACATCACATTTATGTTTGTAATAGCAATAATATTATATTATGTTATTCAAAAGAAGATTTCCTAATGAGGATATAAAGCCTCCCCATCCTAATTAAAGCTTTACAAATATTTTATGATATAGGAAGTTTTTGTTCAAAAACTTTGTAAATAGCCATCACATCTTTTTAGCCTATATGTCCATAATAAATGCAGATAAAGCATATTTGCATTATGCTAAGAGACTAAAGAACAATGCCCAATCTAACATAGCCAACTTAAATTCTAAAATAAAATACCACAATAAATGCTTTTGTACTGAAATATTTCACAATCGGTCCAGCGCCTATACACACTAATTTCCACGTGCGGCTGATTTTATGGCAAGCCAGACAGCTGCAATTACACGTTTCTCAAGTTTGTATTAATAATAATTTTACATTCTGCTAAAACAAACCATTCTAGAGCACATCTGCCGGCAAGAGCACAGGCTCATTAACAATGAAGGCAGTTAGTGAGCAGTGCTGAAAAGACTTTGTGCAGACAAATTGCCATTTTAAGTTCATATTTGTTTAAGCCTTTGTTTAGTTCGTACACATGTATTATTACCAGACATAATGCCTTTTTAACCCCTGCGTCAAGCTTTAATTATAAATCTAGTGTGGATTCCCATTCATGCATAATGATTTTATGGTAAACTAAGTAGCAATGCAAATCAAATGTATTCAGCATCTAAGATGAAAACACTCTTGTGGTGTGGAAACACAACAGGGGATTGTAGTCTAAATCTGGGCCTTGTGCTAAGAGAGAACTGTGTTTGATAAAAAACAGTAGTAGAATAATAGTCACACTAAATAAACCCAGAAAATAGACAATGAAGGACAAAATGTTCCTGTAGCACAAGTTCTTGGCTTTCAGCATGGGGCAACTTCAATGATGTATTTGCCATTTTTATAAAAACAAAAACATTCAACCCCAATGAATAAGGCTTAATTGAATGAACAAAGATAATTAAAGCTCTACGGCCAAGATTTGTTTTTCTTTTTTCTTTTTTCAGGAAAGGTTCTGAACCAAGTGTAGTAGATTTAACATTTCCATTGACTTTTTACTTTATCTGTCTGCCCTTTGTGACACTGGACAAGAAATCTGAGGAGCAGTTATCAGCAGGGCAGGAAGACACATCAATAAAAACAATGCCAAATGTTCAAACCATTCCTCACTCTCTTTCTAGAAATGTTTGGTCTGTACCAGACTGAATTTCCTACAATTCCTGTGGTGAAAAAAAAATATTTAAATGAGACCCCAAAAGGGAAGTAGAACAATGGTTTTAGCAGGTATATCAATGGAAATAAGTACCGCATTTTTGGACCATAAGATGTACTTTTTTCACCCAAAATCAGGGGGGGGGGGTGCCTGCGTCTTATGACCTGAATGTGAGACCCCAACAGCCAATTAGTCGTGCTTTGGCACCCCGCCAGCTCTCCCTAAATCTCCCATCTGAACTGTAAAATTGCTTATGCCAACAGAGCCATGCTGGCATAAGCAATAAAGAGAGGGATAGATGAACTGTCTCCTATCTCTACGTGTCCGAGGAAACTTCAATCACTGCTGCTTCCACGGACACAGGCAACCAGAGAGGAGAGCGAGAGCAGACAACTAAGCTGCCTCCCTCCTCCCGATCAGTCTAGAGCTGACGTCATGTTTGTATGGCTGCTAGTGGCATCTACTAGCGGAATCGGATATTGCATTCATTTAATCAATTGCATTAACCCAATTGATTTGAACACTTTTATATATCAAATACTTTTTTCCTGGTTTTCCTGCTTTAAAAACTGGGTGCGTCTTATGGGCCAGTGCGTCCTATAGTCCGAAAAAGATGGAGAGAAACTCAAGACTCACCACTTCAACCACCTTAATTGCAAGAAGCATCTACTTAACTTTAAGACAAATGGTAACAAACATGCTGCTTATAATGTTAGCTATTTACAAGAAATGAAAAGCTCATTTTGCCATTACGGCACCTTAGCTACTGCTTACTATATCTACCATATGAAAGACTTGAAATGTCTGCTTAGCTTCATCTAGGAAGAAAAGATCCACTTTATGGTCTACCACATTGTCTATAAGAACCCTGGCAATAGAGTCCTAGCATTGTTCAAACCAAGAACAAGATTCTGAACTTTGGGGTAAAGAATAAATAATTCAGAAATACCAGGGTTTAACAGATATCTTCTCTGTTTAATACCTGCTTGCTTACTAACGGCCCCATACACCTAGCGAGCCGGGGGAGATTTTTCGTCCAAGCTCGCGCCATCGGTCGGTGGCAAAATCGGCTGTGGATCGTGGGTGCCCACAAAGCTCGGTCGGCCACAGAATGGACATGTCCGTAAAGGCCCCCATACACCTGACGAGCCGGGGCCGATAGACGCGCAATGGAGTGCAACGTGATGACGTCATCACGCTGCACTCCATCACTCAGTATCGGCGGGCACCCTTTGTGGTAATGGCATTGGCTAGAGATTTAGAGACATGTCCGTTCTCTGGCTGAGCTTTGTGCACCCGCAATGTGGGCCATAGACCGTTTAGCCTAATACACATTAGAAAAGTCAGCTGAGAGAATATAACTTAATAAACATAGACAAATATCAAAACATGTATATGACTGTCACACAAGGCCGGTCAGTAAACAAATGATTGTTCCCAATGATCAAATTGCTACATCTGTATGTTGCTTAAGATGTATTACACATCAAAACTCGCCAATGGGCTCAGAATAGACTGCCATTCATTTGTGGCACCAATCAATTCAATAAACAATATTTTGATAAACAAGAACTGGCAAGTATATAACATATACAAAGCAAATGTCATTTTACACATCATCCAATGAGGTAAAGCTACTACTGTCTATAGGATTATGGTAACTGCAGTGCTTGTCTATTGTAACCACCATAAGGCCTAACCATATATCAACAATCAATGTCTGTGGTGTGATCTGTACCCCCCTTATCTCCATCAACATGTAATCGGACAATGCATTTGTGTAGAAAACAAGGAAACTGATTTTTAATCATAGATACATGTTATGCAATGAACATGGTGAGCATTTTGGATTTTGCGTTATGTCACATTTAAATTATATGCCACAGACTGTGACCAAAATATCTAGCAGGGATTTTCATATGTAAGAGCCATAGAGGTATGCCTCATCTGCGTTTGCAGAGCTGTGGAAATTTTTAGCACAGGCTGAATAAAGCTCTTTAGCTGCGGGCTCAGTATGTCACATAGGAACAGGTGTTACTGGTACGGCTCCGCTCAATGCTTCCAGACACCGTCTTGCACCTTGCCGAGTGTCAGGAAAGTCTGTGTTACATTACTAGATGGTGAATATCTTACCACCATTCCAAAAACAGCAATTCGACAAGAAAGCTAAGTCACAATATTCTGCTTACACCATATGTGTTTGTTTATAATGATACAGAAACAATAGGAAGCCTATCACAATGTTGCTAATACTTCCTAATCAGAAACACACTCACATTGTACTACAGTCAACACATATGACATCAAAAGCTTTAACGTAAAGGTTACCTTTGTCAAAAATGGTTATACAAGTGTCAGTCTCATAGCTGAAGACAATTGGAATGACTGTCACCAGGCATTACTGCCCATCTTTGATAATGTCACAGACCCATGCCAATAAGAAAAAGAAAAGAAAGAATCATATAAGTGAAACTGCAACTAGTAACAAGTAGACACAAAGGAAATGGCATAAACTAAAGCACGCAAGGATTGGGCGATTTACTGTATTTTGGAAGGATGAAAACATAAAAGGGGGTGACTAGTAAGGGAAGGTCACTCCTGGTACTCATAGATATGGTATAATAAACAAAAGGAATATTAAATGCCAACTTAAAATACTTACAGAAGGTTTGATGTAATGTACAAAAGGTGACTTTCATTTAAATTTGTAACCCCTATAAATAATGATGCTAAGAACAAACAGTGCACAATTTCCCATACTAATATCTTACTGTAGCAAAGTACTTACCTTGTCTTGTAGTAGTGAGAAGTATACTTAAAACATTAACACTTAGGAGCAATGTACCAAAATCCCAAATTACACAACTTAAGCTAGGCATACATGGTGTGATTTTAGCACGATCGATCTTCAATTCCATTTTAGAGCTTGATATTTTCATCGGACACCAATCGTTAGCGAATCCAAAGCAGTTCCACATGGAAGGTACAATCGTAATACGAACAAAATCACGATTTTAGTTTCGATCAAAAAAACACAGGAAAGCATCATATATAAATGTGTTCATCGTATACAACTGAACAACAAACAAAATGCTTCGATTTTAGTTTGATCATGGTACAATGATCGGCAAAATTTACGATCAATGGTTTGATGGTTATCAAACTATTTTTGCCAATCGAACCATGTGTGCAGTATATGATTTAAGTCAGATCAATGTAAACTTTTATTTTTTTAGGTCGATCGAACCCTTAAATCGAACCGTAGACTGTACTGAAGGAACATTGCTGCTCTTTGAATCCCAACCCCAAGAGCTCATTCAGGACCATATCAGATGGACACAGCTCATTGCTCTACACATTCATAAGTGTCTCTATGAAGAATGGCGATGTCATATATACATAGAGAGAGAACGGTAGAAGGGCACATATCTGACCTTAGCTCACCAACGTGTGAATAACTTGCATTCATCAAAAGTACTGCTTGACAATGACTGCCGGTGAATCTCAAAGTACATGCAACAGTTTGAGAAATAGGGTTAATATAGACGACCAACTGAAGCATCGCGTCAAGCTAATTTCATTCAATTTTTTCTGAAGTTTACTATCAAACCCATAAAACCAATGACATTTAAACTTTCATTAACCAAGAACTAGAATCAACATACAAGACTACTGGTTTTCCTAAGAAGCTTGCACATTACTTCCCTCTTCAGGTTACACAATACTGCACTAAATGCATATACTGAAAGCGGTTAGCCTAGAAAATGCATTGCAAACTGGTTCATGAGATAGAATACATACACTGCCAGTTTTGTATAAGGGGCTTCATACACCTTTAGATTTCTGGCAGATTTCCTTTAGATTGCCTTTTGTTTTACCTAAACCATGTGATATGAGGGACTTTCTAAACAATTGCAGTTCAATTGTACAATTGCAGAGGACACCATACTACATAGTTGTTGGTAGATCTAAAGCTGTCCATACACCCTTTAAGCAGGGTACAGAGGTGAAGATATGGGCCAGATAAATTGCAGCTTCAAGCACCGTGTGTGCTCACGGCGATCTATCTGGCCCATATAATATGCCCCCATCCCAATCCCACTGCGGCCGATGTCTGTTGCTTTGCCTAGAGACCGCGGGTCTCCAGGCAAAGCTTTGGCTGAGCTGGGAAAAGAGCAGAGCTGTCTTTCCAGCTCCACTGATATATGACAGCAGTGTGATGACGTCATCACACTGCTGCAGGGAACATCGCACGGCTCGAATATCGAGCCGTCTGTACCCTGCTTTAGATCTCTCTGTCAGATATCCTTTAGATCTACCAACAACTATGTAGTATAGGGTCCTCTGCGATGTATGGCCAGCTTTAAAGAATACGAAGGCCTTTAAGGCCCCCAAACACCTTACAATCTTACCATACAATTTTTGTACAATCACTTTTTCTTATACCAAAACCATGTAATATGAGGAGCTTACTAAACCTTCCAATCACTATGTATTCTATCAGGAAGGACCAGTCACTACATAGTTGTTGGTAGATCTAATGAAAATTGTATGGAGTGATCTAAAGGTGTATGGGGTGGGCTTTGAATTGAAGTAAATCTCAGATTCTTTAGGTTCTCAAACCATATTAATGACCTGTCCAGTTAAGACCTGCATGATCTTTTGTTTGTTGAAGCAACAATAAGAAAAAGCCACCTTTCCCTCCCACGTGGAATATTCTGCACACTGTGCATAACTGGCCAGAGCTGCCCATGTGATCACTATTAACAGTATTTCACAACAGTATAAAAAGTACAGGAAGGGACAGAAACCAGAATATTTTCCCTTGACCTTCCACCCTGCAGCATGTGCTTCAGGCATGAAATCATAAGAACGGCATAAGTCACAGAGAACAGCCAAGTCTGTGTACAGCCTCTGGCAGCAAAGACTGAGGAGAAAACTACAACCACAATACAACTGAAAAGAGCTCACAATCCAAACACAACACATCGCAATAAAACACACTCTAATCATAGAAAGCACATACCTTGTGTGTTCAGATCCATGACTACTTGTGATATAATCATAGTAAGAAGGAACAGATGGGAAACGGCACAAACGTCCAAAGGGGCAGGGAAAGAGTTGGGAGTTTCGGGGAAGCCAAGTTTCTCAGATAAGAAGGTTTTGTGGGAAACCGAGAGAAAAGGCAAAAGAGCAGACAGCTCAGAATATGTCTCCGCAATGTGAACCAGATGTGTCACAACAAGTTTAGGGTGGTGAATGAGCTCACAATGCTGGGGAGACATGAGACTTGTGCAGAGTGTATTGGAACAGACTGCAGGAAGGTCTTTCACACTTCCCAAGTTTCAATACTTCAGGGAGCCAATAACAGCAAAACAACCGGATGACTAAGTCAAGTCATTAACCCAAAGAGTGCTCAGGGCTCAGTACATAGACGCTGTACTAATAGGATTATGTCTAAGTAGAATAAAGCAGAACGTTCATCAAAAGTATCATATCCAAAATGTGATGTCAACATAATTTGGAAGGAAATAAAAATGGAAAAAGTGAAGTACAAAACATTTCTGATTTGTTACAGTATGTTTTACCATTGGGTAGTGTGCACACAAACAAAAAGCAGGAAAGTTATCATTCTCACACAAACCAGACATTGCATTTATATTAAGTGCATGTTAGAAAAGGTCTCTATAGTGGGGCACCAGTCACTTCTTATGAGAGAAACAGATCCTCCTGATTCTTAACTGTGTGAATTAATCTTGAATGTGAATATGTTGCTTCCATGTTTATGCATGTAACACGATTTTAGTTGGGTGGCACTAATGCTAGCCATACACATGCCAATAAGCGGCCGATTTTTCACCTGACCGACGGGCGTGCACGCTGGTGCCGTCGGTCAGCGGAAAAATTGGCCGCTAATCGACAGATCCCTGTCGCCCCACTGTCATCACATTTGCATCCCAGTGCATATCGGGACTGGTCTGCCTGCACCCATCGGGGTGTGTATGGCTAGCAGCATCTGGTGTTCCCTGATTTTTATAGTGTCACTATAAGATAACATCAGAAGAATGGGTTGTTAGAAAGGTTGTTATTTCCCTCTAGTTTTATTATGTTAAAATAGATAGTAAAGGCACCCATACACGTTTAGATTTTCCAGTTCGATTGACTTAAACATTTAAAAAAATTTCTAGTCCCAAAAAATTACCAGAAAGTGATCGGACATGTTGAAAAATTTTGATTGATCGAGTATACATCGATTTTATACCGAACAGTATTTTGTTGTGCCCGACCGATTTTGGTTTGATTATATAATTAGCATCCATATACTAGACATTTTGGTGTGTTTACGATCAACTTCCTTCGATTATGCCATCGATCGAACCAACATCGATCAAATATTGGTTTCTCCATGTGGGATATATTTTGATCGCAGTTCCACCGATCTACCCAACATCGATCATAAATTATGATCAAATCAAATATCGATCGTAGGGAAATCGAGATGTGTATGGGCAAACTTTTTGACTCGTGGGCCACATTGGCGTCTTAAATTTAATAAAGGGGCCCGACCAAGAGCCTGTAATTGCCAACCCGCCATAGGTGTGCCAATTCCATGTATCGCCGGCATCACTAATGATGGAGGTGATGTGTAATAGGCGATGTGTGACAAGGACATTTTTATCTTTTAAACTTTCCTCCACGTAAAAAAAAACCATATTCATTGCAATGAGCAGAGATCATTCCTAACGGCTGCCTGTTGTTGCCATGAGGATGGGCCCACATCACATGATCACCACTGCATCATCCCTAAAACAATGCTTGGACACCTCTAGGCATTATGTGCACTCATTGCAGAGAACAAGAGGAGGGGAGCAGCTTTACAACAAGGTTATAAAGGGCCAGAAAAGAAAGCTAAACAGGCCCAATCCGGTTTGCCCATCCCTGATCAATACATTGTTTCGTACAAAAGAGTGATATACCCAGTTGTATACATTTTTTTATGACAAGCTCTCTAGCTAAGGAATATATGATAAAGCAGTAAGAGGACTACTGTAGTCATCAGCTCGACTTTTAACCAATTTACACAGAACTCAACTGTAGGAATGGAATGGAGAAACTGGCTGTTTCATTTGGTACTTTTATTACCATACATATAAGCCACAGATAAGCCATTTATGAGGCATGTCCAGGGTAACCAGATATTCTATCTTTAGTCAAAAGTCCAAGCATGTATTTAAGTGATAATAATGCTCCTCTGCGTCTGCAACAGCCCAATTCAGCAATGGCTATAGAAACAAGGACCTGCATATAAAGGCAAGCAGGGTGACCGAACCCTAAAATAACAGAACCCTTTACATGGCGAGCAGACTCATAACAAAGTTTAGGTAAGTTGCTCATCTCCCCATCTATGCTTAATTAGAGAGATTTCCTGTTACATCTAAGACTGGCCATTCATGGTTCAATATTTCCATTGATCGACTTAAAATAATAATTTGTTTTTATTTATTGCACGGGAATCAATTCCCTGTATGATCATCCCCAAAAAAAGACAAGTGGAATTGATTCCTGTGAAGGAATGGGCTCTTGATCGATGGCCGTTTTGAGCAAATATGGCGAGACGTTATCACGTGCCTATCGAACATGGCCACCCCTTGTCTATGTCTGATCCCGCAATGCCGAATATCATGCCTTTGGATGGGAACCCTAAACCCACCTAAAGTGGTGCTCCCGTCCAATCAATGGGCTCTCGGTTGCTGTGCGATGATGTTATCACGCTGCACTCGAACGGGTCATCAATCGTTCACCCACCTATACATGTATAGGCACCTTTAACAGTGTGTATTGGCCAAATGAATATAATGGGCAGAGTTTCGGGCATATCTAAAAGATGCTTGCCACATTCTGGCAAAAACACGCAGTGGAGCATTGTCCTTAGTGATAACTCGTAAATTTAAGGCCCTCACACATGTAGCAACAGACGAGCGGCGAAGTGCAGCGTAAGGACATCATCACGCTGCACTTTATCGCTCAGAGTATTGGTGGGCGCCGTTTGTGTGCCGGCCTGTTTCTTAGAACGGATTTGACTTTCATTACAATTTAATTAGATAATACTATATCCTTATAGGCGAAAAGCAATATTCAGAGTTCTATCAATAAAGCTAAATCAGTAGCCACAGGAGACACTCCAGTTATAATCCTGAACCATCTTACCACAAAGAAAATCACTATAAAAAGCATTTTCTACCACTGGGTCTACTCTTACTTAACAGTTATGTTGAGAAGTCAGCAATTTAATGGCTAAATTACAGGTCAAATCGAAAGTAGTACTTGTTCGTGCACATTCCTCCACTCCACACACTACAAACACTTCATCCGCACAGCCGTAACTCTGCAATTAAATTTTAACCTTCAGAAAGAGAAATGGTTTATTTTCATATGAAAATCTTGTGACTTTTGTCCTGATAATAAATCTAATAATAAAAGAGAACATGATTTAGGTAAAGGCTGACACGTTGCTGGTATCTTTATGATGCTTTGTTCTAGCAGAGGAAGGAGGTGACAATGGTACAGATAGATTGTCTCAAACATCCCACACTTTTTAGCAGCACAATATGTAGTGACAGCATCTACATGGATTTCACTTGTATTCTGCCACTTCTGTCAACAGTTGTCACGGACGAGTCTCTCCCTGCCATGGCGGTTTTAGAGTATTATTTTATACACCGTGTAGTTCTCCTTTAGTTAAACATCTACATGCTCCTAAAAATGTACAATGATTAGGGCAATCCTTATTGTGACCTTTCAGATACACTACATTCATATACAGTCCTCTCATTTGGAATGTCATCCATAGCCGTGATCAGCATTTAGCACAAGCCCTGGATCTCTAATGGTGCTTGGGGCAGACTGATCCATAAACGCTTCATGACACAGTGTATCAAACATAAATGGAGTCACTGGGTACAGATAATTTATTTGTTTAATGGGAACACATTTAGCATTCACTTCATTGCCAATTAGAACATTTTCAGGAGCCAAATGATAAGAACGTAGTCAATCTACCATGCTAACGAGACTAGAGTGATGAAGAAATTGTTCCACAGAGAGAATTCTGTTACAAATATACTTCACCTTACAGATGACTGTATTAAAAAACAACAATGCAGAAGCCAAAGGGATATGGGGAAGATGTGTGTATGTCTAGCTTTCATGTAATAGGTATACTTCAAAAGATCTCAGTTCAAAAGAAGTGATTTTCAGTGCTGCCTTGTACCAGCACAAGAAGAAGGCGATTGTGGTTCAAATAATGCTTCTCTAATATCCAATAAATACATAAGAAGGGGGTAAGCTTAGCATTCAGGGTCAAAAAAAACAATTATAGTTTTGGAAGGTTTAAATTTTCCTCATTAACTGGCCCCAGGCATGGTATGCAAGTGCAGCCAGAGTGGTCTGCTGTAAGTTCTGATCACCTCTGGCCTGCACAGGAATTCATTTTCTCACTCCTAGTTTATGAACAGAAATTTGTAATGCTTTACTGGCCTTAAGACTTAAATTACCTACAGGCTCTCACTTTCTGAAACTATTCATAGAGCCACTAGTGGTGCTCTGACTAGTTCTGCTTCAAGTGGACCAACCACCAGAAAATGATCATTACATATATGGCACTAGAAGTGCCGATAAAATGGAGGAATGCATAAAAAAACCTCACATGTAATGAGTAATTTAAGAAGATCCCCCCGCAGCCCTCCCTCACTTCCTGGCCGTGATTACATATAGCCGAGGTAAGACGTCACGTAATGCAAAGTGTTTATCGTGTAATTCTGTGATCTTGGCTTGTCATTGCAAGTAAAATTGAGGAAAATTCCCATAGAAAACCATTAAACACCTCCAGTATCCACCCAATATTTGCACACTGAGTTAACCCTTGGCGAACAAATATGAAATCATTCATACTTTGATATTTTTGGATCGTCGAGCCCTAAGCCCCAATTATACCAGCTAAGAGGCTTTAATTTTACATATGTCATTTTTACATATTGAGTGTACATCCGCTTTAATGCCTAAATGTAAAGTCCAGTTCATCAAGAATCTAGAGCAACAGGCTTATTTTCAGGGGAGTAGATACAGACCGTACACTAAACATATACAAAGATGCCTACAGCTCATATACTAGCTGAAAATTACTATTTTTTTTATTTACTTAAAGAAAAAACCATATCAGTCCTGATTACCACTTTAAAATAACTTAACTGTAAGGCTATAAAATTATGGTTATAATGAAGGTTGGGCATAGGACTGGCTTCACATAGCATGCGTGTTAAAGACTGTTTACTTTTACCCAGTAAGAGCAACTTCAAGAACCCTTTCCTCCATCATACCCATAGGAAATACTTTACAATAAGATTCATAAACTGAGCTCTTAGTTATATTTACAAAAGTCAAACATAGGGCAGAGAAAATTCCACCAGTTTCCAGTAGAGGTGATGCTGCAAGTCTTACAAAACCATATGCGGATAGCCTTCTGTAAACTATCATTTATCAAGCTGCTTTTGCAAAAGACCAGGCACCCCAGGACCTTTGACTTGTATGATATTTTTCTATAAAAATGCCTTAATAGGAGAACAATGGTGTTTAGATTACTGTGCATTATAAGACAAAAAGTTCAATCCTTTTCTGTTTAACAATGAAAGTGAGCTGAAACTCATGTTGTGAAACGTCTGTGTGATGTTCTATAAACAAACATGGCCACAGCTAAATGTAACAGTGTATGTTGTCCTTAATTGCGTCAAGCAGGAAACTTCTGTACAAACAAATTGCTACTTCGAACCAAGAACCCCCCCCCCCCCCCCCCCCCCCCCCTCCAAATTGCTTTACGCAAGGGGAGATGATCGGTCATCCAGACGGCCTTAAAACTGCAGCCATGCAGGAGATGACATGTCATATCTACACCACAGCTGTCCCATAGGGAGTAAATAGGGGCAACGAGGGGCAGCTGACAATGTTCATATTGCTGACCACCCACTTAAAGGTTGTAAATGCCCAAAGTGGCCATAAGGAAGCCACCCGATGAACTTTCACCTGAGCCATTATTTAGAGTAATTTCCAAATATGACTATACACAGATTGGAATGACAGGTAGTATTATAAAGCAGTGTATGTACTGCAAGGTAATACAAAAACTTAAATGTGCCAAACCACAGTGCTCATAAAATCCAGGCCCATTTAACATAATTGGTAGACGGTCCCTTGCGGCCCCGCCTCTTCAGTGTCACTGGTATTAACGGAGGGGGTCGGTATTCCAGTCCACATCGCCAGCAGCATTTATGACGTCGGCAAGGTGTACAGGGGAGAAGGGAGGGTGGGGAACACAAGCAGAGTACTGAAAAAGTTGCGATACAGGCATCCGGCCAGGTAGGTTACTTGATCTCATACCTGTACACCTGTTCTCCATCACATGCCAAATGTGGACATCCTATCACTCCGTGAAAGCACATATTGCCCATTCCATTTATTCAACAGTTGCAATTAAGTGGAATAAAACAGCAATTTTAGCAGATAATTGCAGAAAGTTATTAGACTAAAACACATGCTTTTACTTTTTTCTGGTTCCACCAGTCTCATGATCAGACAAAAATCGTTTAATGTCACATTCAGAATGACAGTAGTGGTTTTCATAATTTTATTCTTTTGCCTAATTTCCTCCAAATTTACATCTCTTTGCAGTGCCAGATGTCAGCTTTGTAACACTGCAAGCGTAAATTCTATTTACATATTTTACAACTGGCCCGGCATTCGGCGATCCCTTGACACAGTGTTATTAGGCAGCACAATGTGTGGTGACTCCATTTACATGAATTCAATATTTCCAGTAAGAGACGTATTTAGCTACAGGTGTCAACAATTGTCTGCCACCGATGTGTCTCTCCATGCCATCGCTCCAATAGAGCCATTATTTCACACAATATCTACTGAAATTGTATCTTAATGGAATGCTCACAAATGCGTGTATAGAGACAAACAACAGGACTAGAAAACCTAAACCGGTCTGAGGAACATATTTTGCCGCTTGCTTTAGCAGCATTCTGTAGAGATTACACTGTGAATATTTGATATAAATAGATATTTCACTAGTTGCCTATATTTTGTATTACTTTCAACCTGTGGCTTGTAAAATAATACCTGCCAAGAATAATGCTTTCTGCAAAGAATCACTTTACCGAACAAGCTTAGTTTTGCTATCACTCACATCCAACCCACCAAAGGATGATGTAAGCTGCCACTGCTGACAAGTTTTCAAAATACTGAGTGTTGGATTTGTATACTGACCCTTAGCATTAACTACTTAAATTGCTGATCCAGAAAGGCTATACAGCTCAGGAGTTCAGCTTAGTGCCATTGTTTCAGATGTATGAATGAAATTACTGGCATTCAGGTAAGTAACATTCTTTATACTCAATGACAGCTCTCATATACAAACTTTATATTGTACGTAATCAAAGTGCACTACCTGTCTGAAACCACTAACCACAAATCACTAAAGCCTTAAGATCTCAGTGTCAGATATCCTTTAGATCTACCAACAAGTATGAAGTGCCGGGTCCTTTGCGATTGAACACAGGTAGACTTGATGTTTGGAAAGTCCCTCATATTACATGGTTTTGGGAAAACAAAAGGAAATCTAAAAAGGTGTATGGGGACCCCAAGAGATAATCGTATTTTTCGGACTATAAGACCCACTTTTCCCCACCAAAATTGTGAGGGGAAAAATCAAGTGCATCATATATTC
The DNA here is from genome assembly GCA_036250615.1 of Ptychadena robeensis. Classification (NCBI taxonomy): domain Eukaryota; kingdom Metazoa; phylum Chordata; class Amphibia; order Anura; family Ptychadenidae; genus Ptychadena; species Ptychadena robeensis. The sequence goes on along the minus strand of CM070034.1, from coordinate 71,587,994 downwards.
CAAATGCTTAGACACAGTGGGGAAGCGGTCACAGCCAGGTATTGCTCGCTCACATACAGTTGTGCAGGACAACCTGTCCATCCACGGATGGATGATCAGTCTGTAGCTGTCACAGCTCTGTATGGGAGTGGACAGAAGCAGCTGCCGCTCACATGCAGACGGACGATCCATCCAAGGACGGAGCAAATCTATATGTAAGCAGGCAGCTACTCACATACAGAAGCAGGGACTATCTGCCAGATCCTTCACTGATCAGAGCTGTATGTGAGAAGAGTGAAGCTGCAGCTTACACACAGATCTGCAGACAGATGAGCCGTCCATGGATGTATCATCCCTCTGCAGATGTCTGTATGAGTCCACTCCCGTACAGCTCTGCAGAACAGGACCAGGAGAATGGGGAAAGACACTGACCGCTTCTACGCCTCTTTCAACTCCATCTTTGCCGGTCTTAGCAAGGTGCTCCTATCGGCAGAACAGCAGTTACCGGGTATTTCTTTTTTACCAGGATGAGACGCTCCACTGTTTTTCAAGCTGAAAAATATGGTATGTAAACTGCCATTGCCGAACCAATTCCAAATCATGTAAATTATCTGGCTGTAATGGCAATCTTTTGGGGTTAATAGTTTCAGTCACATACCTGAAATAACCACCTAAGATCCATAGAAGCCGGAGCAGACACCTATACGGAGTCACAGATTTAGAAAGTATTAAACAGAGGATCAGAAAACCAACAAGACCAGCAGCATTTTTATTTTTAAACAAGGTCAGCAATGGCAGCAGTCAATGGGTCAGTTATAGTCCTGATAATCCATCTATTTTTTATGCTGGCAATATTGTAATCCAACAACCTTTTTGGGTGATTCATAGTAACGAGTAAATAATGGATTGGCAACATCGATGATGAATCCTGGGTGAACCTTCATAAACACGGCCTATTATTCACTGGCTGCCTGTCACTACAATGAAATACCCTACTCAGTGGACTCCATGACTGACATATTGCCTTTCATCTGCATCCCCTTTTCTGAATTGCAAAAAGCATGCTACAGTATAAGAATGTGAAAATTCGGAGTCTGGCACTTCTTCATTTCTAGACGCGTGTAGTACAGAGGCTAGTGGAAACTATACCATACTTCACTTTTATTACACCCCAAACACAACACACATCTAGCAGGACCTATGCTGAGCAGTAAATTGAATTTATTACATCAATGACAGACTGCGCCGCACATCTGATAATACTGGAAGGCATATGCCCCGGAGAGCACCGTATGGGATTGTATGCATGAATTGATAATTACATGTTAATTATTTCTTTGTAGCCCTTGCTTTTTGACTTGAGCATGGAGCATATGTAATACATCAGTATGTAAATATAGAATAGTTAGAGGCAGGACAGAAGCAGCCATGACATGTTAAGAACATCTGCCTACATCTGTACAATGTGGTCAAACTTCATTAAGCTCATTCATGAAATACAATTTCTAAGTAACATTATGCACCATAGAAGGCTGGCGGCTTGGCACAATTCTCGCCTCTGTAGAACACATATGGACCCATGGGCATAAGCCCTTTATGAAAACCACCCGACCCCACCCCAATTATTAACAAGCTTGTTATAAGACTCCTTATTGGCATGACCAGGACAACCCGGTTTTTAAACAGTTTTAATTGGAAGGTCTTTGCAATTTACCAAGTTTATTTGGAAATAGATGTACTGTGTCTATGTAGCACTGTATATAATGACAATATTTATTTTTTTCAGACCAACAGACACGGACAAAAAAGCTCCTTCGCATAATTAAAGTACAAACTTACAGTACAGACTTGTGAAAACATACGAAGGAGGAAAAGTAAGCAATTTGAGATTCAGGGCAAAGCATGTCATGGAAGCCATCACCGTCTGCTCTCCCTGAGGAATAAACAATGGAATTTTGACTCGGCACACTGGCCTTGACTTGAACTGGCCCATTGTCCATTTAAGGCAAAGTAAAAGGGCCCCCCCCTTCTCATGAGCACACACTGCACTTCATTTGTAAACTCTGCAAGTCCTTAAATGTGACAGACTCTCTCCGACCCATGTGACCATGCTGGGCAAATATAAACCACTGCAGTCACATGGAGGAAATCACATGAACTTCCATACCAAGAAATGATTCATTTCCAGTAGACTCTAAATCAACGTTTCCTAACCTATATCATGTGGCGGCAAGCAGCTCACGTATTAATATTATCATCATTTATTTATATAGCACCAACATATTACACAGCGCTGTTTAATACATTAGAGTTGAGATACAAACACACAATAACACACAGGTATGACACAGGAGGAGTAGAGGACCCTGGCCGTATGTTTGATGGCCAATCCAATGGACCTCCCTGACTGGAGGCTTTCTTGAGGTACTGCTAATTTTTCATTAAAACCTAAGAACCACACATTTTATATTTGGTATTGTGTTGGCTGGACGTTATCGTTAAAATACCATCACAATTTAGCTTAGACTACAAATGAAGGTCTTACCTGGATTTCCTTATACCAAAAATATGTCTGAGGAGACTCCGAATAAAATCAATGAATAATTTTTACACTTTTTATTATATCAAACACAGTTTTATGTTCCAGCTTCTACATCCCACATTTTATTATACTGAAATAAAATTTTCTTCCCTTCAACCCTAAGCAGACACAACAATATTTGGAACCCCCCTATGTAAATTGAGATTAAAAAGGGGGGAAAAAAACTTGAGCAGCTGCCACACATCTGGTTTAAATAAGTTTTCCACTGCGCAGTATACATTCCACCTCCATTCCGATCTATAGGAAGCTTACTTTTACAGAGTAAGAAAAACCTTTGCTTTAAAAATCCAAGGTATTAAATTTATGTCTGGACATTCCTAATGGTTTCCAAAACAGACTCATTCCAGACAATAAAGTGCTCAGCACCGTCATAAAGTCTAATCAATCCCATTGATGCTGAACTCTAGTGCTGAATCAATAACTGGATTTATTCTTCTATAAAAGGGCCCTGGAATTCACATGCCAATAGTGTTTTCCTACAAAACATTTTGGCATTCCTATATGACTCTTTCTGGGATTTTCAGTTTGAAAAAACAAAAAACTTTGCAATGAGAAATATGTAATGCAATATGCCACCAAGAACTTATATCACTCAATATCGGTACTATGTAATAAAATTTGGTGGCTACCACACAGTTTCAGGTTTCCGAACAAATATATTTAGTAATAAGACCAACAAAAACAAACACTTACACCCTACCTGAACACCTAAATCTAGAAGCCAATAACACCTTCCAAAATAAAAAAAATAAAAAATAAAGGAAGGAGGATGGCTGTAATCAAGAGCAGGCTTATTTTATAAATGCATTGTGCAAGAAAATAGGGACAACAGCACCATACAAGCAAGAGCATATACAATATGTACAGAATAGGAGCAGTCTAAAGTTAGACATACACACATTAACTTTTGTTTGTTTGATATGTGATTCCATCAATTTCTGAAATGTCAACATTGACTGTCAGCGGAGTACTAATCCATTGTACTACCACACGGTATGCAAAATGTATCAATTCCTTTCTAAGCCATGTGCCCATGCTCGCTGATACTGTTGGAAACAAATTGATCGAAATACCTAGAAAACTTGCCAACAACTGAAATTTCCCAACATGAACAATAATAGCTCATTACATTTTCTGCTCCATTTGTATCACTTTTGTGTGTGTGGGGGGTGGGGTTGTAATAAAAAGCGAGCAGCCTACCGTATTTTTCGGACCATAAGACACACCCAGTTTTTAGAGCAGGAAGACCAAAAAAATATATTTGAGGTTCTCAAGCATTAATCTCAATTAGGAAAAAAAAATCTCCAATGCAATATCAATTTCAGCCACAATTAGTGAACACTTGCCGTCAGCATACAGAGACATCACCGGCTTCCTTCTCACACATTTCACCGTGGTCAAAAAACAGGGATTTGGTGCACCCGTAAGCTTGTGTCAATGCGGTGGCCTTTTCTCCCTGTTGAGCTCCCTGTAGTAATCAATGTGATTTCTATAGTGCATGCAAGCATTACTATTTGGGATAGATATATTTAATTGAAAGATGGTTGTTGTGATAATAGAGATATTTCCAGGCAGTATGTCTCAGGATTTAACAGATACTATGGTTGTGATGAGGTACCCTATGGGACAGAATAAAAATGCAATGGATCTCTTCCAATCATTGAATACCATACTAGGCATCTGTCTGCTTTGGTCTGCAGATCTCCTTTGGACGTGGCACATTGTTGCCTGTTAACTCGTGGCAAGACAGGACAGGGAGTGCCCATACTACTATACATCCAATCATAACTGAGGAACAGCCCATGCCCATTCTGTAAATGAGACACTTGGAGGTCTGTATATCTTTTCCTCCCCTTATAAACGTGTGAAATTCGTATATCTGGCTTCATCGGACTAGCACACTTTTTAGAAAGAGACTATATATATATATATATATATATATATATATCAGTTCTCTAGCATTTCAAAATTTTCATATAGAATTGTTTTTGTCTGTGCTTTGTTAAATTGGATGTTCTATGGGACCCCCAAGAAAAATCTCTTTCTTTACTTGAATAAAATTGAATTTTATGAAGTATATTGCAACTGCGTGGAGTCAAACATTTCCCTTAAAGTCCCATCAGAAGGGAACTTTTATGGGTTTTTTTTCCCCAACAGTCTTTTGAAGTCTATTGTGCAATCTGAGCAGCAGAGCCCCAAAATTGGGAGGGCAACGCAGCAGTTCTAGAATGAAGACACTGTCCAAGCAGGACAGAAATGATACTAAAGGGAGCAGAGCTCTGACAGCTGGAGGGACATAAATGTTTCACCTATACAATAACTATTCTATGGGCGCCCTTAAACTGAGAAAGAAAAAAAAAAAAAAGACAGCGAGTTCTCAGAGAGCTGAAAGTCACAAATGTCACTCTCTCAATAGTCACACAATGTCCCTATAACACTATAACATTACAGCTTGTCTTCTTAAATAACACATGTGCTGTCCAAATTCATAATGGGAAAGCGAACCCTGTAATCTCGTTATCACCCTGTCAAACGAGTTAATGGTCATTATCAAGAGCAGATTCCTCTGTTATCACGGAAGTTTAGGCATCATTGCTACTTGTCAGTGGATAATGAAGAGGCTCAACACTGCAATTAAGTTGGTGTAAATTTGCAGTTGTAATCTAGTTTTCAGCTGCAACTCTCCACAACTAAACACGACATTAATATTCGCCTGCGCCCTGTGGTTCCAACAAATAACAAGAGCATTGTAATTTACCCTTCAACCCACTCCGCTGAGAAGGAAAGAAGAAAAAATATATACAGATCTCTACAGACAAAAGGAACTGAACAATACAGGAAGCCATTCACAAGTATACATCCTGCGGACAAGAGATATTGCATTGCTGTACGGGCGCGCACACAAAGTCATACAGATGTTTCTTCTCAACTGTGGAATCCAGCCTGCAGACAGGTCATATATACAATACCATTAATATAGAATGTTACATAGCTCACCAAGCTCTCTCCTGGAAATGGGCTTGGGCCACAACACACACAAACACAATAAAATAGCAACTTCATCCAAATTTGATTAGGACAAAAACGCATTAGTGCAAAGATATTTAAACATTTCTGTCCTAACAAATATCTTTCAAAGCAGCCATTAACATGAGTTGATTAGCTGGACAACAAAATGTACCTTGCCTCAATCATCCAAAAATTTACCTATCCGACTTGTTTTGATATGGAATGAGATGTTGGCAATTCATCAATAATGTGTCAACTCTACAGGACTTGAACATTCTAATAAAAGCAAATCTTAACCAAGCAAATCTTAGTTTCCAATCTGATCCAAAAACCAAGAGGGTAAATCCTGCTCGCATACCTAGGGACCATATTAAATTATACAATATACCAACAATAAAAGTTGCCATATTCTATCACCTGTCTTCCCACAATACCACTAGGATTTCATTATTTTGGGCACTAGGAAAAATGGAGGAGGAAAATTATGGTCACTGTGTTGGTATATCTGGCAACACACAAATTTCCAACACTCTGGGGTAAACTCTGAGGTAAAGCAAAAGCCCTATCACAAAATTCCAGATATATACGATATTTGAATTTATCAAAAGAAAAACTAAATAAAGTGAAACCCAACATATCAGAGCAGTGTGGCTTCACAAGTCACAGTTCCAACTCACTGGTGAAAGAATGCTTGATATCCCATATCCGAATACTTCTGGTTAAAAATTAATACAGATTTTCCGTTTTCGTTTCAACCTTTGTACTCAAAAACCAGTTCCCAGCCAGGAGGAAAAACACCTTGACTAAAGCATTAAACTTGCCAGATGCTCACTCTCAAGATGTCCCAGCTGTTAAAATCTCCCTCGTTTCACCACCAAGAGTGAGAGAAAATGAGGTATTTCAATTTCATATCCTCAGCCAAGATCAATTTGTATGGTTCAGAGAAGGGAAACAGTCTATTTTATGGCAGAAAATGCTGTTGATCCAAGTAGTTAGGAAGAGAAATTTTACGCAATTCCAGAAACTTTCAAGCTCTGACTAAACATTACTAGCTGATTTTCTAAAGGCAATCTAAATTTGTTTACAAGTATCCATAGTGTTCAAGACAAAGCATAAGACGACTGAAATATTGAGTACAATGAAGACATATTACCGATTCATTTTATATATGGTCTAGTGCAGTGATGGCGAACCTTTTAGAGACCGATTCCCCAAGCTGAAACCCAAAACCCAATTATTTATCTCAAAGTGCAGGCATAGCAAGTACATAACTGATATACACACATGAAACATTTAAACACACACTACTTTCTTATAGAATAGGAGAGGATATGGGGCACTGTGTGCAACCAGAAGTGAGGGGAAGAGACCTGATAGCATTGAGAGCCAATAGCCTGCAGTTCTTTCCTCTGTGCTGGCTTGCGTGCCCACAGAGAGGGCTCCAAGTGCCACCTCTGGCACACGTGCCATAGGTTCGCCATCACTGGTCTAGTGTAACCAGAGACATCTCAGATATTATTTGGTTCTAAAAACAGTCAAACATTGCGTGCTCCACCATCTTGAGGATATAAAATAATCCATACACCTCACAAGTAGATGCTAATCAAGCATGCAGGGCTAGATGATGTCTTTTCAATTCATTATTATCAAGCTATTTATATAGCGCCAATATATTACGCAGTGCTGTACATTACATTAGAGTTGAAAGGCAACACAAGCCAACTGACAGGTAAAGGTTATGACACAAGAGGAGTTGAGGACCCTGCCCAATCGGGCTTACAATCTAAAAGGTTGGGGGATGAAAATGTCAGGGTGGTGATGCTATGAATAAGAAGATGGGACGATTTGAAGAGAGAATCAGCAGATGAGGAGAGTTTAGAGGAGTAAATGAGTCTAGCAGCAGCATTCATCAGGGCTGTGGAGTCGGAGTCGAGGAGTCGGAGACATTTTTGGGTCCCTGGAGTCGGAGTCGGCAAAAAATGGACCGACTCCGACTCGTACAAAATGTAAATGGGAAAAAATTACTTCAAATGTCACAACAGTCATAATGAACATAATGACTTCTCTGCTATAAGAATAAATGCATGCAGAACATAACATTACAGCGCCCACTGTGACCCCTCACACACGTACCGAGTGGGGGCCGACAGACCAGCTCAGATGAGCTCTAGAGTGCAGAGTGATGGCGTTATCATGCTGCTCTCCAGAGCTGACCGCAAGACGCCGGTCTTCACTGAGACTAACAGCATCGGCCGGAGATTATCGGACATGTCCGTTCTCTGGCCGACCGAGCTGTGGGGTGACAGCGATCTGTCACCCCATGTGGGCTCCCCCGATCTGCATACACACACGCCCATCGGTCGGCAGCAAACTCGGCCACCGATCGGTGCGTGTATGGCAGCCTTAACTCTTGCTGATAATGAAGTAAATGTGTGTTGCCGGA
>CM070034.1:71555820-71566449 GCA_036250615.1 Ptychadena robeensis | reverse complement strand
AAATAATCGATTTTTATCCACCCTGGCCCAAACACACATTGTATCGCATATTACACAGATAGTCCGAAACATTTTGGCTATGCTAAACTCACACAAGCAGTGCTCAGTCAGTACTGAAGATCTTTTTTATTTTAGGTCAGCAGTCTAAAGCTGGCCATACACCTTCAGATTTCTCTGTCAGATTTCCTTCAGATCAGATCAGATCTACCAACAACCATGTAGTATAGTGTCCTCCCTGGTAGAATACATAGTGATTGGAAGGTGTAGAAAGGTCCTCATATTACATGGTTTTGGTAAAACAAAATCTGATCTGAAGGAAATCTGACAGAGAAATCTGAAGGTGTATGGCCAGCTTAAAAGCAAGCAAGTTTAGAAGATCAGCATTGTCCATATTTAATCACTGGTTTCCTGTAAAAAAAAAAAAGGATCGACCTGAATGAAAATGTTATACTTCTTCATGACAAGAATGGGCAACAAGTAATGTTGAGCATATTTAGCAGAATCACCAATTATCTATTGGGAATGAATCCCTGTGACATGTCCCTCCAACCTACACGCTAGTCTCTGCTTTTACTACAGAACATTCGTCAGCCTGTGCTACTTGCTGCAGGACCACAAAGCTCAAACTCAATTAAAGAGCCTGTTTGATGATATGAATGACCCAGGCTTCCTGTTTACACTAGCTAATAGTTTGTTTTACATTTAGACACAGTCACAAAATAACAGACTTCTCAAAATCCCTAGGCATACTCCGCTTGCTTAGAAGATGAGATCCTGTTCCCAGGAATCGTACAGTGTCACTAAATGCAAATTATTTCTATTTATTGCAAACCCCGGCCAACATTTCTTTACCAGTATAACAATGCAAGCATCCTTTTCATTTTAAAGGAGAGTCGTTATGCACGACTGAATAGAATGGATGAACTTGGCGTTTCAAAATGTTTATTTCATTTTAGGAAATGTGACAGTTGGTAAGCAACATAACCCAATGAACTGCTTCAAGAGTTGGAATAGAAACAGATACAGATGTCAGATGATTTGTTTAAATCCTAGGAACAAAAAATTTTTTATTACACATAAGTTAACATGAACTGAAGAACAACTGTAGTCATTGCTCAGCTAAAATGAAATGAACTATGAATACAAAGGAAACTAAACCCTTACTGAACTTTTAAAGTTGTAAACCTGGTTCAGTTGGGCTAGTTCCGCACTTGAACAGTGTTTGCCTATAACTTGCCAGAAGGCACTGCATATAAAAGTGGAATTATTTCTGGATTTGAGGCTGTTGGCCCACTAGCCTGCATGCAACCCAACAGAGCTGGAACCGTTTTTATTATTGGAAAAGAGTGCAATGTCTAGATATTTAAGGCCAATAGGGATCCATCTATTAGATTGTAAGCCTGACCAGGGAGGGTCCTCTACTCCTCCGGTGTCATAACCTGTACCTTAGTGTTATATTCTGTTGCATCTCAACTCAAATGTATTGTACAGTGCTGCGTAACATGCTGGCGCTATATAAATAAATGATAAAAATAATAATCTATACAAATTTTAGGGTTAAACCAGTTATAACATTTTAATATTTTGTAATTCCATCATCATCTAAGAGCAGATTTTCTTAAATCATTAAAAAATGTATTGTTAAAATGTTGGCAAAACAATGAACAATCTTTAAAAGGAATATATCACTGAACCAATAAGTATACCTTTGAACATATAGGATATAAACGTTTACAAAAGGCCATGTATGTCAAGCTGGAACACCATTCCCTAATATGTTGGGGCCTGTCACACCATTTCTGCCACACATAACGTGATTTTAGGATTTTTACTGCAGCAGTTTGACAACAGTTCTGGTGTTACATTGAGGAATTAAAAGTTCTACAACTTTCTCGGCTCCACACATGATTATGTCACTAGAACAGGGTGGTTCCACAATTTTCACATTTCCTTCTCTTGGTTAATGTACATTTTTCAGGGTCAATAAAAACTGATCCCTAGGTACGACAACGAAATGACAACAGATGTAGAATATGGGGATCTCATTCAAAGCCATAGTACACCTGCAATAGTAAGTGAAAGCAATAGACTTTTAGAAGATATTTCACTTGTCATTCAGGTAATTCCCCAACTCAGAATTGTGACTTCCAAAATCAATAAACAGAAACCAAAAAAAACCTTGAAGTAGCTAAAAGAGATTATAGAAAATAATTATTACAATGTAGAATCTTTGACTTGACCCAGAGCATCTTTTACATAACTGCTAAAAATCCAGACCAATTCAAGGGGAGCTGCTGGGTTCACAGGCAATAGTCTGAAGCTCAATCTTCACCAGTCATGCCAAATTGAAGCTTATAAAAATGATGATTTTTAACTTCCAAAAGGAAGAGCAATTTCACACCTTTTCTAACTAAGCCTCCCACCATTCCCCGGTGGAAGCAGCACTTGATTTGACATGAGCTGGCAGCCATAATAATCAGACACTTTCAGCAGTCTCCAGGATGGAAATTATAGGTGCCAAGCTTAACTACATAATGGTGAAGTGGGAGTTTAAAAACAGATCCTAAATCTGAAAAGGAAAAAAAATGCAAACTATATGAACACTGGTCTGGTTTTATTTATAACACAGCATTCCTCTAAGAGTCAGGCATATCAAAAAACATCACACAAGCCCCTCTGCACTCACATCTGCAAGGGTTTTTAATAGCAGAAAGCTGTCTGGGGTATAGAACGCAGAGATCGGAGACATACATCCACCAAGAATGGATGACTACATGCAATGTGACACAAATAGCATATCATCTCAAACTCTCTTCTAAGATTCTCCATGAAATAAAACTGACACAGGGTAACAACAACCATTACAAAACATAAATGTTGAAATCTGTGAAATTTTTTTCAAAACATAGGCAAAACATAACATCTTTAATACACACACATACTGTTACACTGGGAAGACTGTTCTTAAAGAAAGGCCCGGAAAGTGATCCCATGTAAATTCAGCTGTGTACAGAAGTGCTGCTTACTAAAACTTTTATAACAGTGTAGACAATGACACTGAGTTAAATTCACTAAAGGAATCAAGGAAGCTCACACAACAAATCGTGTAAAGATTTTCTGAAATTATCCAATCATGTAGAAAGCAGATCACTAGTTATTTAATTAGTCTGCACATGACTGGATAATTGAAGCGAATATGAACCAAATGTATTGTGTAAACATTCTCATCTTCTTTAGAAAATCAGCCATCAGCAATACATATAAGTAGCTTTCCTTTGCCACATGACCAAGAGCTGATCAAGGAAGTCTTGCATATGTGCGCTCTGGCCAGGGCATTGAAATGAGGTTCAACAGAAAGTACTAAGCTGCACTCTGTACATAGACTAGATGGAGAAAGCATACAGGAAATCCAATAGTTTGATATTATAATGACCCACAAGCCAGAACTAACTTATTGAGTTGTAAAATTATTTAACAATCCGGGAAAAACAAAAAACAGAATGAATGTGTGTTTCCTGAATCGTTCACATTAAAATAATGGTTTAAGATTAATACCTAATAATTATAATGTATGCATTTACCCAGAACATATCCTGTTTGATTAGGGCAGCCCAGTAAAAGTTATTGGCCCATTATTGGAAAAAAACACAACTGCAAATGCAGCACAGCTAGTGTGAAAGGGCCCTAAGATTGTTTAAAAGAACACATCCAAAAAATAGTAAATGGATCCTTAATGACCACATTGCAAGGTGCTATCACATGAAGTCCAGTGTTATTTAACATCAGTAAAGGTGCCCATACATGGGTCAATATCCATGAAATTGACTCCAACTTGATCACAGTGTGGCGAAGCCACCACGCTGCGCTCGATTGTGGGTCAATCGAACAGGAATCATTGTCCACCACTTTGCACATCGATTCCTGTTCGATGGGGCCCCCGATCTAGTGATGTGAGCTATTTTTCTACAGAGTGGGTGCTGCGGGCAGAGACGGACAGAAGTGGGGGGAGGGGGGTCCTTGCCTGTGTAGTTTACACAGCCGTGCTAGGCTCTGTCCCCTTTCTTCTGCCGGGAGCTGATCACAGGCTATGTGGGGGTCAGATCGACCGGGATTTACAGACATGGCTGTTCCTGGTTAGACCAACCTTTTTATCGATTGATCCCGCTCGAAGAAAGGCATACACAGCTCTATTTATTAATAGATTCAGATTACAATCGAGTACAATTGAGCATGGAAAAAAAGCGCACGTTCCTTGATTGTGTCCAAATCTATTACAAAATTAAGCCATGTATGGACTCAATTCTCAGGGTCAGTTTCAGGGCACCTAACAGTTGGTGTCATGTCACATACTGAAAACTGCCCCCATGTTATCCTAATGAGCAACCACCTGAGAACTGACTACATAATGTTGTTTACCCAAATTACAGATGTTTTTGACCAGTATGTGGAAACAATGCATAAATTAGCTGACTCTTTTAAACAAGAGTATTGGTGCATTTGATATTCCTTTATTAGTGTTATTTCCCACACAACAATTAACTAAAGTGTAGTAAGAATTATTATCCTTTTTACTTGCAATTAAATACTGCAGGCAATAGGAGGTGGGCCATCTGCCTGTCTATGGCCAACTTTCCCCACACTGAAAGCTATAAGCTGGTTAATGAAAAGCATTATGGCTCGCTGACCTTTAAATGTTTGCAAAATTAACAGACATAATACAACGGTAAAGATGTTTTTCCCTGGTTGTCAGCCCTGATATGCATTCTTCAAACATTGTGTATTTCTATAGCAGTGAGGAATGTCAAACATTTGTACCTTGTTTAATAAGTAGGTATCTCAATGGCGTGAATGTCTCTGGGTTAGCTCACTTCTCATCTGCCCTCAGGAGACCTAACAAGTCCTGGTGTATTTCACACCTTCACAAGTAAGATTGATTTAAATGCTCAAAAGATCTCAGAGTTGTCATATTTTCAATAGCCCAAAAAGTTATTTTAGAGGTCATATCACATTACTATTCAGCAGGCTTACTATATATTCATAGGCAGAGTACAGTTGTGGCAGAGTTGCACCTATAGAAAGGATTATACTATTTTATTATAGCAAACATCTCAGTCTGGAACCTTCCTGGGGTGTCTTTTATAAAGTGACGGTACTGCATCATGAAATCACCAAAGAAAGCTCATGAGACCAGCAGTTGATTTATGAAAGGGAATATTTTGAGTAATGATGGCTGAATGATCCAACAATTACAAGTAAAGCTCTGGATTAAAAGAGAAGCAATGAACAGTGCATTTAAATGACAAAAGCGAAAAAGAAATCACATCAGCAGAAAGAGGTTCAGCCTACCTGAATTCACCATATTCACAAAAACACCCTAAATCCAGGCTTATAGGACAATGTCAAATTGTTGTGTAATGATGGGTTGGAATGGGAACAGTTGCTTGCCAAAGCTGTTAATTAGGCTTGCAGGAGATCATTCCTTTAGTTCATAAATCCAAACTTCAATTTTTAATCCTTTACAAATGATACTGTAAAGTAACTCCACATGAATAGCTAGGCATGTCTAAATCATAAGTCTTCCATATAAACCTCAATATTTGAAAACTATCCAAGGCAAAAAACAAAAGCCAGTATGAATGTTCTAGCTGACATCTAAGCTGGGAACTTTTACACTCATCGAGAAACATCTAAGGTATCTTCACTTGAGGGTATGACAAATTATAGGATGCATAAATAATTAAGGGATGTGTCTGTGGAATCACACAGTTCTCATGATAAAGAACTGCCTATTTCTGTATGCCATCTGCACAAGGGCAAACCTCCAGCACATTGGAGAGCGAGCTTACCATGGGAAATCTGAATTTACATTTGGAACTCGTTCCAACCCAGATCATGATCATATTGTTGGACAAACTAAAAGAAGCTGGGTTGGGTTTGTCAATGAAAAAGGGAAAAGTCCGTTCTATACTGTGAGGTAGATCCAGCACCACAAAAGATGGATTATTCTGGGTGTGGGACTTCAAAGGTCTGGCAGTTGATGATACTGATTTTACTGCTGGAAGCAGACTGCAGGTGTACTATGGAACTAGAATGAATAGGGTGAAATGAGGGAAACAGAAATATGAAATGCTCTTCTTGCCTAGGTCATAAAAAACTATTTTAAATGACTGAAGAGAAATAAAAACACACATAATGTGTGTATGCATTTATCCCAACTTTTTTAAATGTACAACATTTTACAGACACAAAAATACTATAGATAACCCAATATACATCAGAACATTTCCAACAGAGATGTCTGGAAGCATGCTACAGTGCCCAATCACAGCATGATGGTGTCACCTAAACACTCTACTTGTATAACCTGGCCAAAAATGAATAGGGATGTCACAATGGTTTTTTTTATTTCATTGTTTTAATGCTGGGAACCTGCTTTATTTCTATAATCAACAGGAACATATTAACGCAATTTGCTCACCATGAACAAATAATCTATGGGTGGGTACTGACAAGTCTACATGTGGAGAAGAGGGGTGATTGGTAGGCTAAAGGGTGGGGAGTGTGCAGAGTTTAAGAAGCCCTTTGAGAAGTTCAATTGTATTGTCCCAACATGGAAAACACAGTGTAATTTTCAGAACATCAGGCGCTCTGAGGTCGTACCTATTACCACCCCAATACTTTGGGTTGCTCTGGCTCTGCTGGTCGGTAGTAACCCAAAACAGCAGATTTTTGGAGACCAGCGCTTCTGTATATGAGCTGTGCACAGTAAGCACAGCTCACATACAACAAAAACACAGCTACCCAGCTCACATACAGAAAGCACAGCCAGATGGAAAGGTCCACCATCGGATGGGTCATTCCTCCAGCTCTCTGTTTATGTGAGCTGGAAGCTCGAGGACAGCTCACATGCACAGGCAGATGGAAGAGCTGCCCAAAGGAGGCATTTAAAGTCAGTACAAAAATGTCAGAGCATTGACAGGCTTCTAAAAGACATCTGGCTGGCCTCACCACTTGTGGCTCTATAATGACTACCGGAGGAGCTGAATTTTATATTAGTTCTAGGTACACTAGCTGCGTATTTTTCTTCTGCATAGTGTTAATTTTCAAATAACTTTAGCCAATCAATCAGATTACAGATAGCATTAAGCAACTGTCAAGGATACCACTGTGAAGAGACTCTTTTTTTGGTTCGTAACTCAATTGCATATGCATGAGCGGAGAAAACATGAGGCTCAGAAGATGCGTTCTAGCAATATGAAAGGCAGCGCGATATGCAGCCGGGGAACGCTTACAACGAAGGATCATCAGCGTGAAATAAGCACTGTTCTATACAAGCCAGTTTATTTTTATGCAGAAGTCAATCTTAGTACAATTCCTTCCTGGACAAAAGGCCACAGAGGATAGACAAGCTGCTCACATTCTACAGCGTGGTGACAGATTTTAGTGATGAACACCTCGGGGCACTTTTAGGGCACATTCATACTAAGGTCCCACAACGCAGCATATCCAAACAAAGGATATGCAATGGTTTCATCTTCAGGCAGTAGTGTTCTGCTTGTTTCAGAGGAGGACCACATAATGAGATTTGCTGGAAGCCTGGAACCTGCTCCGTACAACTATACTTTTCCCTAACCGAATGGCATTTATATGCAGCTAATACGAAACCTCAGATGTGAATGTTTGTTTGAACTACACACAAATATATTCAAGCAAATAGGGTTGTGATACCAGACAACCCAGCACATCCAGGTCATGAACCACTTTGTAGACAATATCATCAAGACAATTAATGGACAGCAATATATTGAGGAAATGTGTCTCCTGTACAAATGGTCATGGACAGAGCACTGCCATACAAGAACCTTACTACTCTGTTTCCCCTATAATAAGCCAACCCCATCAAAAAAGCCATGCCCTGATTTTTGCCTAAAACATTAAAATAAGCCACCCCCTGCAAATAAGACACCCACTGATACCTGCCCGAATCTCCCATGCAGGTGGTACAATGGGTAACTGTGTGCCTCCATCAGGGCTGGATGCAGTGCAGGAAGGACAAGAAAGCTGCTGATCCCTGCCATAACAGAGTCTGTTACCCGGCCGTACCGGTAGAAAAGGAATTCATCCAAAAAAAGTGAATCAGTGAAGGGAAAGGAGATAATGAATGCCACAGAGTGATCAAGGGGGCAATGAATGCCACAGAGTGATCAAAATAAGATATCCCCCTGAAAATAAGACCTAGGGCATATTTTGGCATGTAAAAAATATAAGGCAGTGCCTTGTCATCGGGGAAACACTGTAGCTGTAAGTGAATGATATAGCATTACAGGGCATTACGAAACCAGATTGACCTATTTGCTCTAATTCTCTGTAACAAGATTACAATGATTTAATGAATGAAATATATTTATTTTTTAATTTATGTTTGAACTACTGCATGGTTTGAAGGATTTAAAAACAACCATGCAACACTAGCCTTTGATGTGTTGCAGCAACAAAAAAATGACCTCCCAGTACCAGAAATACAGGAGTACAAACACTATTGCTCACATGCCAGATTTAAAGCAGGTGCATTGTATTACATAAGGTGGGGGGTCTTTTTCACATGGGATGCATTGCCCACTGGGCAACCTTCCAAACATATGATCATTCATGCTGAAAGGTAAAATTTGTTTTCTCTATTCTACTCTATTCTACCCTCTGATTACCAATGTTCAGAGCACATCTGCTGGAAACCTTTTATTAAAACGAATATGGTCACATAACCATTTATGTATTTTACAGCTGGACTGCATTCATGGGTAATATTAAAGTAAAAATATAACACAGACTTATAAGAGATAGGGTTTCCATTTTAAAAAGGTATCAGACATGTCTATACAGGCCTGGGAACGCATATTTTGCCCAACCCAAGTCTTGGATAGTCCATTTCATAAGAAGTCAGCCTCTGCATTCCATCAGAAAATCCCCTGCCTTGTCTGGCATTCTAGCAGCAAGACACTCCTCTAGCATGAGTCTAGCAGCCAAACACTCCTTGTTAGAATGAGAGCATGAAAGTCCCAAAGCATTAATCAGACTTGAGTCAGTTTCTCACTTTCAGTTTGAAGGTATGGCAATTGTGTTGAGCAACGGTGTCACTTTAGACTTGGGTTAAAGAGCAGAGCAGATTTTTGTACTTGTAAATACTAAAAGATACACTGAGAAAAGTTAAGTCATGATTATAACATTATATTAATATCAAATATGTAATTTCATTACAAAAACCTAATTAATATAGATATCCATAACTTGTAAGGTTGTCATTATTTTCTTAAGTCACGTTGCTAGGGTATTGCCTTCACCTACTGGATAAAGATGGTCTATAAGAAAAGCCAGAAAAAACACCCATATGTCTTTCCTATATGTAGTGTATACCTGGCTATTAGTCAAAGGCAGCGCATTATAGGCACCTAGAATCCCCACAAGGAGAGGTCACCGATAACAGGATCATTTGACAGGTTTGGAGGCTTCTACAAACTAGTAGGACAGAATGTTCCTTATAACAGCCTGAAAGATTTAATTTATTACTGAGAATACCAGACAGATAATGGATTTTGGTTGCTATGGCCAGTGGGGATGAGCGGCACATTTCCACAGAACAGATTCAAAGAAGGAATCACTGAAGAACGTGCCCTTTATTTCTGCCATGCAGTTAATTCAGTGGGAATGTATCCAATTCATTCAGCGGTAAATATTGGCGGGTTATTGCTTGTCATGCATGATGTTGAAATACACTGCTGGACATCTAGATTAGCACAGCATGAGTTTCAGGACAAAGTCTGCTCTTCAAGTTGGCAGGTATGTAGTTATATACTGTGTGTGTGTTTTTTATATTTGACCCATTCTGGGAATCATCAAGAAAAGATTCATTTCCAGGTTTGACTACAACAAATCCCCAGTTAGTAATCAGCTTCACATCCTAGTTTTTTATTTAGGTATCATTCAAGGTACCTATAGGCTAAGGCTTCACACAGGACGACAGAAAAACACATGCAGAAAGTCTATGGACCGTCAATGGGCTAAAACCCACGGCCGATCCGTGTCCATTGATTTCAATGAATGTGGTCGAGCACGCAGATCGCCTGCGGTGCAATGCGAACAGGGTAAACTACATATTTTTTTTCATGTCTGCACTGCACCGCAGGCAATCCGCAGCAGTGGAGTCCAGCTTACTGGGGGGTAATGGGAGCGGTTTGGCCGCCACTAAAATACTGCGCCACATCCACTCCTAAAAAGCTCAGTGGAGCCTTTCCCATACAGGTGTAGATAGCCACTACGAGCGATGACGTCACGCCATGTCAATGTCGCTGCCATCGATCACATGGCCACCACTGTATTAGATAGATAGGGTTGGTTGGTTGAACTGGGAACAGATATGTCCATAAACCCTAGATGATCGTGGATGGGGACCACCCAAGCAGTGCACAGGGAGACATCCTCCCTGCCCGACACAGAGCTCAGAACTGGGACATCCCGTCAGTAGATCCTAGCCGGGATGATCCAAGAATGATTGCGGGTTGATCGAACGGGGGATCAACCCGTGTATGTGGGGCTTAAGAAAACTACTAACTAGCAGTATTCTACTGGGCAATT
>CM070034.1:71539156-71555720 GCA_036250615.1 Ptychadena robeensis | reverse complement strand
AAAAATCGTTAGTCGTCCATCTGTTGGCCGAAAAAATCTTGACGTGTAAACCCACCTTAAATAACTGAACTTACATGGGTAACATGAAAGAAAACAAAAACTCACAAATGTTACAAAACTTACATTTGTCAGCATTAAAAGGAATGTCATGGAAAATGTAGACCTTCCAACAACATGAGCTTGAATAAAAAGACTGCAAAACATTAAAGCCATTGGGCTATAGGCTGTGAATACAAATGCAGGGTGCTACCGACATCAGGTTGAGACACTAGAAGGATCATTCATAATTTATTGCTCGCCCATTAGAACTGCAGCTGACCTCATTCTGACCTGCTTGAAGCTGCCTTTGCAGTGAGAACCAGCAATTTTCTTTTCACATTAAAGAAATCATTAATACCTGCCTATCTGGAATGCCTAACTCTGTGGCATCTGTCTTGCAGTTTACCAATTAATTTCTGGTTGCTTATTATAAACAATTATTACACCTCCTCAATCGGTGTAGCAGAGCTAATTGCTAGAACACGCTCCCTTGTTTTGTTTTTTTCCCCTGTAGATTCACTGCATTATCTGTGTAAATGGTAATTTATTCATGATAAAATGGTTTCTAAATCACAAGTTTATGGAACTCCTATTCCACTCATGAATATAGTACCTGTCATCAGTAGAAATGAAAAAGGAGTTACTATTTAACTCTGGGGCTTGTTGGTATGAAAACCCCCTTTTGGTGATTGATTGCAAAGCAAACTGCGTTAGGACACTTTCTCCCCAATTACTTTTATTTTCAGTAGTGCAATTTAAAAATATACCAGTGACTTAAATGTAAATGTGATTTTGGTGGCTGTTATCACATCTACAGGGCAATGGTATTCTCACTTTCACCCAACCACTACCCCCATTGAATTATGGAGTTTTACAGACTCTGGGTGTCCCTTTAGCTCTGGTCTCTGACAAAACTACAAACCCACATCCCTCTCTTTCACTCAGCTGTAATTCTGTGCACAAAACGCCCTGAATAATCATTTTTGAGGGAAGACCGCCCCAATTTTAAGGCTTTTTGAGGCATATAGTCTTGTCCCTCTTGACCTACCACAAGTAAAAGAGAGTATTAAAGACTGGCAGATCTGAGTTGGCTGGGATCTCAGACACCACACCCAACATGGCAATGACCTACAACATCCTCGGTTCTTTAAAAATGGTGTGATATGGTCAGTACCAGAGTGTGGAAGTCAATGGAGTCTAGCATAAAACAAAAGTTATATCTTGATTCAATGCAGTCAGAAGAGGTAATACTATTCTGTGCATGTGGCTTTGTTATACGTGGCATCTTGGAATGGTTAGCCTTCTGTTTAAAGTGTTTCGTTCGGCTAAATGGTCAGTTAATCAGGCGTGATACAATTTGTTACACGCTACATCATAACAGTATAGCATGACATCTTGAAATCAATGGTATACAACGCTGACCCTATCGATCCTCTAACAGTGCATGTCTAGTACTAATGTGAAATAAAACCATGTTTTGACATTTTAAATTTGAGTGAACATGCTGTAACAAAAGACTTTGATTTACCAAGCAGTAACTGGAGACCATCAATTGAAGTTATATAAGGACTTGACTACGGTCATAGATAGACATTGTCGCTCTGTGTTTAAAGAGCTTGAATGGTTTTACTTTTAATTCTTTCCTATATCACTGGGCAAAGATTTCTCAAATATTAAATTTGTTGTCATAGGATACAAAGATGCTCACAACCAAGGATGGTAGCTTCCCAAGTACCAATGGTCTGTTGGCAAGCCGTAAACAAACCAGAGGGTGATGATACTCAAATGCACCCCTAAATTCCACAAAAATGCTATGTTTTTGTTACCAGAATTAGTAAATATATCAATAAGGGTAACATAAAGGTTCTTTTAAAAGAACATTAAGGATTGGAGTTGAGTGACAAATCCACAGAAAATAATTAGTAAATGCTTGGTGGCAGAGGGGGTTAGCACCCTGAACATGCAGCGCTAGTTTCTTAGTTCCCAGGCTTAGATTCAAACCTATGTGCAAGGAGTTGGCATGTTCTCCCCATGTCCATGTGGGTTTCCTCTGTGTACTCTACTTTCCTCCCACACTCCAAAGATATACTTCCTCCAAAAAAGAATCTCTTATGTTAGTTACACATGACCAAAGCCAGACATACACGCATAGACCCGAGGGCGATTTTTGTGGAATTGCGTGTGCAGCCAATCGATCAGGCAAAAAAATCGCCCACAGATCGCAGCTGCCCACATGGGATGGCCTATCCATGTGGCCCAAAATCGCAATCAGCCAGCGAACGGACATGTTTTACTCTGGCTGATCGCATTTCTTTGAATGGGAAAAAAGTTTGCTTGAATTTTCTGAACAACAGGCCAAAGTGTGCTTATATTATCGCGCTGCAATCGCCTGTTTGACGATCACACCGGGATTGTTGCATGTATGGCCGGCTTTAGACGGTGACATAGAGTTAGTGATTACTAACTATATATACTCTGTAAAACGTTGGATGTTGGCGCTATATTAATACGAGATAATAATTATTTGCCGTAAAACATCCAACCACTGGAAATGAAGTAAAAATTCCAAACTGACTGACCATACAACCACAGACTTTTCCCAGCTCTTTTGCAGTGACGCATCTACAGTCCATTGGCAAAGCTTATCCATGATGAAGGGTATGTATGAATATTTTATGTGGCTGGCTTTCTGAACTCTCAGATGAACTGGCTTTGTTAATGAAGGCAGATACATCTTTGTGCATTACATTTTTTGGGATCCGATGTTGTGCATGCACTTTCCCTGTTTTCATGCCTCTAAATATCAAATTTACTAATTACATTTAGAACATGATTGGGACAATCATGGGCAGCTAAACTGCAAATATAAATGGTGGATTAAGAAAAGCGAGGGTGGCATGAAACAAACATTGTTTTCATATAGTGTAGTTCAACATGCTACAGACACAAAGCTATAAGCAATACTTGTGGTGGTCCAAGGAATTCTGTGCCCTGCCTTTCTTCTAAGGGATAAGCCCTGGGATTCCAAGGTGGCAATACTTTTTGCTACCATTATTGGAAATTCTTCTTTTACAGATTTGGCCACAAAGAAGAGACAGATGGACAATCTCTATTTTCAAGAAATTGCTGAATTTGCTTTCTAATGATCTTGTTATAACTGTTACCTCGCATTTATTTTATCAGGCTCCATCTTTTTTAATGCTTAAGTCTAAGCTGTGATGCATTTTTGTGCTAATGAATCGCATTCCCTAAAAATAAACAAGGCATTGGAAAATAGGAAAATAATGATTTGTAACACATGAACACTCCTTGTGTAAATATCTGAAATCATTATGAAGATAAAAAAAAAATTTGAATGTTTTCTTTCATCAGAGCAGAGTGGCAATATATAGCTGTTAGCAGCTGCTAGTCTACATGCCAAAGCTAAATTCAGACTGCAGTACAATCTGGTGACTACAAGAAGATACAAGAATATACAAAAAGGGACATTTTTAAACCTCTTGCTTTTTTTGGAAACGTTTTGTTGCATACAAGTTTTGTAGTGGAGCTGCACAGACCGAAAGAATTTTCCTTGAATACCTTTGTTACGAACAGTAGTGGAGCATATTAACAGACTGATTTACACTCCCCTTTAATTATTTTAGTTCAGTGTTCTTAACTGCACCCCAGCACAATATTGTCTGTTGTAGGCCAGGCGCACTTACTTGGGTGCATTCAGCAAGACTCTGAAACCTCCTTATTAACCCACTACTGGGCACAGATGACGTGCAGCAGTGCTATCCCAGCCAAAGGCTATGGTCAACAAGCATCACATAAGTAAACTCGCAAAAAGCTAAATACATGTCCCAGGGTGGGTACAGCCACTACTCCAGAAAACCTATGAACATAAGTGTCACTTTCCCTCCCTTCTATTAAGTTCCTACCTGACCTGACTTAGGAAGGAAAGGGCATTACTCTCCCTAATAATGTCCCACTCCGCACATCTGCACAAGCGGGGTTGGAACTTAGGAGGCAGAGTAACACCCCCTCCCTCTGCCCAATTTCAAAATCTCTAGAAAAATATGGGATTTTGTCCAACCAGGATTTGGACGGAAAAGTCACAAAAACACATCAATGTCCCGGCAAAAACAGGAGGGTTGACAGGTATGCCTAAGAAGCAAGCCATGGTTGCCCACAGAACATAGAGTTTTCCATCTAGCTCAGCTCACAGAAAGTTCTCCCAAAAAGGTGTTAACATATTTTTTTGAAAATACATTTAAAAAGGACATGAAAGCTTAAAAGTATTACCGTATATACTTAAGTATAAGCCGACCCGAATAACAGCCTAGGTACCCAATTTTAGAAACAAATCTGGAAAAACTGAATGATGCGAGTACAAGCCTAGGAGAGGAAATGCAGCAGCTAAGGTACAACAACACACAGCAAATGTGCTTTAAAGATGTTATTATTTAATTCAGTAGACTTGTAAGTCAATTACAAAGCCCCTGAACATGATATCATCACTAAAGTTGCCAGAGATGTACAACATTGTAAAGAAAAAAGTATTGCTCTAGCAAATCAAGTTTTTGCACAAAAAAGTTCTAATTTATGCAAAAACTACATAAGCTATAATTTTTGGGTTTCCCACAACTCTTTTCTCACATCTCCACATCTCTACATCTCCAGCAAATTTGGGGATGATGGCATGTTTAGGGGCTTTGCAATTCACTCAAAGTCCACCTACAAAATGCCGCAATTTAAATTTTTTTGACCCGAATATAAGCTGAATTAAATTTTTTGAGCACATATCAGGTGCTGAAAAATTCAGCTATATATTCAAGTATATACGGTAAATGCTTATTTACAAGCACAACAACTATGTAGCATAGTGGCCTCCCTGGTAGAATACATAGTGATTGGAAGGATTAGAAAGGTCCTCATATTATATGATTTTGGTAGAACAAAATTTTGATTGTACAGAAATTGTATGGTAATGGTAAGATTGTAAGGTGTATGGGGGGGGGGCTTTAGACATGCTTCCAACTCACGCTACATTGTTCATTGGCACAGAATATATAATCTTTTAAAGCTCATGCAGAAGGAAAACATTGAGTAGTGATAGTTCTCACGGACAGGTAACAGACATGCCCATTTTTCCCTAATCGTTTGCCAAAGTATTAAACAAGAATCGCTGTGCAACTACTTGAGTTTGTTAAGGCAGCTCAAGTTTTTTGTGTGTTTTCTTTGTCTAATTTTGGTATGTGGTGCTAACCATACTAATCAAATAATGTCCTTAACTAACCTACTTTGCATTGCTTTGCATAATGGTGTGCATCGATTCATGGTTTAATCGACAGGCGCTCAAGCCCAGAATGATGACATCATCACCTCCCACTCGGGCGTCAGTTGATCTGGACATGTCTATGGAAGGCTTAACATATAGGAGGAAAACACAGAACACGTTACTTTGTGCCATGGAGAATTGATGAATGACAAGATTACTAACAAGGAGGGACATGGACGTTCCTTTAGAATCTATATCAGTGGTGGGCAACTGAGGTGATATGGAGGGCCACAAGTGCGGCCCTCGACATCACTAAAGGGCCGCACATAACATGTAGGACCTCCAAAGTTGATAAGGAAACCCTGGTCATCGTGTGGCACTACACATGGTGATATATGGAATGCCCCATATACATCAACAAAGGTTACGTGCCTCATAGATATTATCAAAGTAGTCTAGTGGAAGCATAAGGCGCTGTCTGGGTCCCCTATTAGCTTTCATGTATGCCAATTAGCATGCTCAGCTAGAGGCTCAGCGAGTCCCTTTCCTGCTCTTACCGCTCTAAGAAGTTCCCAGGACGCTTTGGTGGAGGATCGGTGAACAGGTGAGTTCCTATGCCATTTGTATTAACAGGTTTTGGGGGCCACAAGTGGAGGACCATGGGGGGCCTCAGGTTGGGCACCTAGGATCTATATGATGCTTATAAATAAATTATGATGCAACAATCCTGATGTGCTATATGACCCCAGTATATCTTTAGACACGTCTTTCCTCTGTGTAATCAAACATGTTATCACCAGAAAGTTATAGATACTCTTTCCACCCAAACCAACCACCCAGCTGGCCACTGGCTGATACAAACTTTGGCTCCACAATCTGATGATTTGACTTGCTGCAATAAACAAAGATTGGCAGGCAGTATGTTATGTTACTTCCCAAGGTTCCAGATAGATGGGAGAAACAGGATAACCCCAACCTACCACACCCTTCAGAAGGAAAAAAAAAAGATTTGCATCATCTTATTGAATTACTATGAACAATGCTGGACTACTTTATAGTAAGTAAAATATTTACACATTCAATCTCAATTGTACTTTTGTTGCGTGTCTAAGGGTACGCTTACCTGTGCAATTTGTTCAATTATGTTTATACATTGAACAACTGCAAACTAATAAAAGCATTAACAATGCATGCAAATTAAACAAGTACATTTCAAAATGCAAACAAACAAAAATATGGAACCAGCACAGCCCCACAAGTGTTCTGCACAGCAAGAAAAGGAAAGAAGAATATTTTAAGTGTGCTCCATGTATTGATTTGTGCAGCCTTACACAATAGTAATGTGAATGCACTTTATTTACAGGGCCAATTAAAGCTCTACTTAAAAGGCTCCCACTGAGAAGGACAAGTGAAAGGGTTTACAAATTATACTTGCAGGAAGAAATAATGGATCAGGGTGTGAATGCACCAAAACCAAGTTCCCCCTGTGCCTACTGGTTGGGATGAAAAGAATGTAGAAAACGTGTAATGCTGAATATACAGATAACCGACTCAAGAATACTGAAAACTACTCTATTCACTCCTGTTACTTGGCATAGTAATTGCTAATTAACATCACTGGGACAAATGGAAATCTATCAGTTTATCAGTCTATTCTAGCCAATCTGTGCCAATGTTAGAAGGGACATGTCTGCTTTGAATGATCAGCAGGTGACAAAAAAACATTTCTGCTTCAAGAAACAAGAACATTACTTATAACCATGGAGGCTTATGTGTGACACTTTACCCATGGAGGTCTACAGTAAAATGCTTACAACTAGCATGATGTTTTAATACATGCATAACTCCTTTTCAAGGGCGCATTGGAGAAGTACAGAGGTAGCAAGCTATGTACAACTTTAGAGAAGGAGAAGCACATAGGACCAATGAAAACTTTACTGTATCTGTGCTATCAACATAAAACCTTAATTCAAAAAGGTCAATCATTTGTTAACAAGTAGAAGAGGGAAGAACATAAAAACATAAAATGAAAAATCACCTAACAAAAATACAACTAATGCAGCCATCATATCTATAGACCATATACATGCAATACATTAGTTCTTGGGATGAAATACCCTTAAATCAAATATACATGAATAACGAAAATCATTGGACCCTTTATTATTAAATCCAAAACCTGTTTGTATGAACATATGAACTCAACAAGCAACAAGGCTAATATCTCAGCAGAAATACAAACCTCAGGACCAATCATCTGCTCGACAATCATCAGCTAAAACGACCACACAAAAAAAAACATATGCTGGAAAGGAGAATATATACATACAACATAAAAGGAATCCCTCTTTATGAAACTTACAATGATTTCAAACCTGCACCTTTTAACTAGTTTGTCTTACTTTCTAAAGCCCCCCCCATACACGTTCAGATTTTCCTACAAATTTTGCCCAATCGACCAGCGTGGTTGGTCGGGGAGATCAATCAGGAGAATAATCTGATGCGGAATTATGTACCTGCTTCGGGCCTGTCTGTAAATTTTGGTCGATCGGCTGTTAATAAAATAGTGTCGAGCCTATCGATCAGTGACAATTCGAATTCCGATTTTTGGTGCCAGCCGACCGATCGACCATAACATTTTAAGTGAAAATCAGGTGACCCGAAAAATCTGAACGTGTATGGGGGGCTGTGTTGATGTGTCACATGGTATGTTCCAGTCTTAAGCCCCCCACACATGGACCAATTTTTCATTAGATTCCTGTGCGCGTTCACCGCGATCATTAAGGAATCAAACGCAGAAAATCTTGCTCGATCGATCCTGTTCAAAGAAATGTTGAACTAACAAGGAATCAACATGTTGGTAAACCAAAGAATCAACCAGGATTAGTTTGCACAAAGTCCACATGGTGATCCATCGCGGGCCCATCACATGGGTATCGACCTGTGTGTTGTGGGGCTTAACGCTGACATTACGACACAATGAATTCCTAGTAACAGGTTGTCAGCCCTGCATACATTATTTCTGATGGATTGCATAGAACAGAGCTCTCCTTATTTCTTCCTTATCTCCATAACCTTCTCTGTACACAGGTAGAAAACATAGGAACTAGCAGCTCACAGGATTTCCAACAAAAACTATATGTATTTGTTTTGTCAAACAAATTGAAAATCCAATGATATGTGGAGGAGCCTTGCTCAGCCAGTCACTATCTCCTGAGCATTTAAGCAGGCCATACACTCTGAGATAAAAATTAGGATCCATTAAAACCGACCAATGAATGCATTTTATCGTCCTGAAATCCGCACATGTCCACATGGTACAGCCGATATATTACGATCAATGTGGTAGCGTTTTTGCCAAATATTACGATCCAAAACGAT
Organism: Ptychadena robeensis; assembly: GCA_036250615.1. Classification (NCBI taxonomy): domain Eukaryota; kingdom Metazoa; phylum Chordata; class Amphibia; order Anura; family Ptychadenidae; genus Ptychadena; species Ptychadena robeensis. Next base: position 71,547,037 of record CM070034.1, on the reverse strand, counting down.
ACCGCCGTCGGGATACATTGGTCTGTTTTAATGGATCCTAATTTTTATCTCAGAGTGTATGGCTAGCATTAGAGTGGAGTTGGCAACTTGATTGGCTAAAGGGTGTAGCAAAGAATAGAGAGGATTAGCAAATTAGTGGCAAAAACAAAAGGCAGACACAGGGAATTAAGGGGATCCACTCATGGAAGTGTCGGCTTCCCAATGAGACATTAAGGCAGTGAAGTATGTAAGTATGCATAGTACGGAGGTATGCATGTGGGGGTGCGTTTTCATAACTTGTTTTTGCGATTATAAAGTGTACAAACATGGACACTGCCAACACTTAATATAGGAGTCATTCACCCACAACCAACTAATACACTTGTTGCCATTACAGGTCATTCATTAGTAAAGGAAGGTTAACCTTTCTGGAACTAGAAACTTGAAAAGTTAGCAATGGCCACCCATATATTTTATCCAGACATGCATTCACACAATCTGAGCATCAATGCATTGTTTACTGAAAGGATTTTAAGGAAGCATATTTTTAAATCAGCACAGCGGTTAATGAACTAAGTAAATACATTCTAGCCCCGCTCTAAGCCGTAGAAAACAGCATTTCTTTTTTCCAAGTGTAACACTCCCCATGATCTGCAAGGCACTGTCTGCAACACAGATTGATTTCACACCACAGAACAAAGTGTTACCATCTCTTATTAGTTACACAATGGGAGTCAACTGTACAGAAATACAGACGAGATGAACAGAACAAGTTCTAGAAGGACAAATGCATGAATATGACCAGCCCTGCCACAAGGCCAAAGAGAGTCAACATGTTTCTCAAGTAAACTAAAGTAAATTACAATACAACTGTAAGCTGCAAAGAGTGACATCTCATAGACTGGAAATAGACAACTCCATGGAAATGCCATGTATATCACTGTAAACATTGCTTATAATGCTCAGGTCTATTCTTTTGTACAAGGTGATACAGCAGAAGACACAGGGGGATTTATAAATGTAATTACCCTACATTCACACATTGATGAAAATGTGTGAATAAACCCATATGTATCCCAGAGAAAAGGGTAGGGCTCCAGTACATGCTGGTATCTGCTGATGTCAGCGCAAGCCTCTGTTACGCTCCTGTTGACACGGATGGGCTGCGTCGACATCAACGAGACTCGGACCATTGGATCGGGAGCTCCAATGTGCTGTGAAAACAGCTCCGTCATATCCCCATTGCCGTCAATGGGCATCTCATGCATTCTGTTAAAATCCCTGCATTCAACACAGTGTTTTAACGGAGTTGAGCCCTAGCCTTATGCTCCAACCTGTTGGATCACTATCAAAAGTTCTATATAAAAAACAAAATAGGGTAAGGAAAGGACTATCCCTCACTAGCTATCCAAAAAGGTGGGCATATGAAAAAACAAAATACCCCTCTATGATTAACTTTTTTGTGGTGGCAGATGTAAGAGAACATTTAGGGATCCACAAAGATAATATCTGTTCATCCTCCATAACTATGCAAGATATGATTTGTCCTTCTAATCACTATGTATTCTATCAGGAAGGAGCCAGAACTACATAGTTGTTGGTAGATCTAAATTGTATGGAGTAATCTAAAAGGTGTATGGGGGGCTTTACTGACTACTCTGGAAGACAGGGCAGGGTTATCTGCAGAATGCACTCTGAATTCCTTCACTGGTATAAAAGAACTGAAAGGCAACCATATGTAACCCATCATGCATGAATGGCCAGCCACCCACTAGCTTCATGCCTGTGGGCTACATTATCCTAAACTTCCATCAAGCACATTCCAAAACACTATGCAACTCCCACTACAGCTCAAACCTGGCCACACCATCAAATCACATCTGTAATTAAATTTGCAGGACAAATCAGACTAATGTGACTGCAGGATGACGAGGCTCTATAAATGTAAATATTTCACTAGATTTGTCATTTGCTTACACAACACCGAGTGTTTATGTTGAAGTGTTTACCATGAAATGACAAAAGATTGTGAAATTACCCAGTGGACCGACAACAAAAGGCAGTATGTCATCCAAGTGCTTTCAACAACTTTTGAAACATGAAACTTTTTTTGTGAGAAATCTGGCACCACACCTGACAGCCGGCGCAATCTATGCTTATACGTTCCTCTATGGGTCCTACAGGGGGTTTATAGTTGATGACTTTTTGGTGTGCCATTTATTATAAATGCCATTGGCAAAGGGTTATGTCAACATTTGTCAATATGAATCCAACCTATAGAACGCTATACAGCAGAGACCCAGGTACCTGCAGTTCATATGTCCGCTGTCTGTATCAAAATACATACTGATAATTGGCTTCTCCATAACATTGGCCATACACAGGTCAGTTTTACCGTTCAACTGTCTGAAAATTCATCTTTAATGGGATCCTTTGAAAATGGATTGCTCTCTTCTAAATGTGATAATCGGGTAAAGGGGTAGAAATGGAGCATACATTTTAAAAGGGGCAATCGGTCAGGCAGTGGTAGGATGATTAATAAATATGGATTAGACTGGAGGCTGTCATTATATTGCAAGCATTGCTTAAGAAAAGTTGATGTGTGTATGGCTACTGTAAGGCTTCTATACACGGGTCGATTTTTCAACGATCGATCACAGCAAGCCTTCACGGCGATCAATCAAGTTCTGCTCACCCTGAACGATCGACCAAACAAAATCGAATAAAAATCGGATTGGACATTGAACAAACATGTTGTTTTTTTTGTCAAAGTACGTTGGTGGACCCATAGCTTCCTATGCAGCAGCCTTTTCGATCAATGGATTTTATGGAATCGGACATTTTGGAGATTGGCGCATGTCCAAATTGACCACAAATTGGATCCCCAATGTGGTGTACCAACGATTCCAAATCAATTGCTGATTCCACGATCTCCTGGAATGATCGGTTCTGGAATTGATCAGTGACAAATCAACCTGTGTATGGCTAGTTTAGATTATGGATTGTGAGCTTCTCTGAATGACAATGAGCGACATAGCGAGTATAAACAGTGTAGTGTACTCCACAGACATATGTAAGCCACATATAGGACTGTCCTGTACACAAGCCCGTACCATATTATTACATTTATATACATTTGTAAAAGTTTAGTGGTCAATATACTGTATGTTACATTCAGAATATACAACTCCACATTCACATTTTAATATATGGAAACATAGGATCAGATGGGGCTTACTGCCTCCGTCATACTTTGAAGATATAAAGTAACAAATCATATGTTTAATCTATTCTAAATTCCACCAAGTACCAGCTGCTTCCAGATACCATTCTGTAATGAAACCAGAACACTTATGTTTGTATTTACAGTTTAGTTCAGAAACTTCCAGCGTAGGGTGGGGGGTTGGGTGCAGCTACTGTAACATTTAACAGACAAGACCCAGCAAGTCTACTATACGAGTCAGCCGGCGATCTCCATCCCCCAATCCCAACACTCGTCCTGTCACCAAACACACTCGTCCTCTGATCAAATATGCCAAGTGAAATTTTAGCCTGTCCACAGCAATGTTCATGGGTTACTTTACTTTGTTCCCCCCATGTAATAATATGCCCTCAGGTCTTATAGTTCATGGGGAGGCTGAGACATTCCAAACAAAGGGGGGGGGGGGTCTTTTTACAGCTTCTTAACAACTTCTTACAAAGAAGAAAAACTCAGAGGGAGATTAGTGTACAACCGTAACACATGCCCTATGTAGAGGGAGAAAATACCAGAACATACCCAACACATTTACTCTACACAAGAGCAGAATATGGGAACATACAAATCACTGTCCTGTATACTGGGAAAGAACATACATAACACGTCACAGTACACAAGAACATCCAGAATACATCCCTGCATACCAGAGACTAAGCATATCCAGAAAGCATACTCAGTATACAGGGGGGAGTACATTCAGATCACATACCACTTTCAGATCAGGAGAAAATACATCCAGATCACATTTTATTGTACAGGGTCCAGAGATATACAGGTCACATACCCTGTGTACAGGGCAGGGTTCCAGGATCTACAGGTTCAATACCATGTGTACAGGCAGGGTTCCACCGCAGATACAGGTCACATACCCTGCGTACATCCAACCATGACAATACTATTTAATGCCCAATGTAAATACCAGACATATACCCATATAACATACCCATGTGTACTGGTGCAAGAATACATCCAGACCACATTGCTGGTACTCCAAATAATCAACTCATACCCCTGTATTTCCAGGTTGAGAACCCATGCAGATCCACAATACCCTACTAATGCCAGGGAGGGAAAACATGCTGATCACATACCCATGTTTCCAATGTGAAATACAAACATACTCCTACTCCCTATGCCAGGGTGATAAACACCAAACTTATACAGATCAAATAACCCTATATTGCCAGAGGAGAGGAACACATCCAGATAACATACCACTGCTATGCCCAGTCGGAGAGAATACATCCATATAACCATACCCTTGGATGTCCATGTAAGAAAGAGATACAGACTCTAATATTATATATATCACATACCCTTATGCCAGAGAGAGAGAGAGTAGTACAGACTTGTATAGCAATCACATACCCCTATATAGCGCCATGGAGAGAACACACATCCAATAACACCCCCCCTTACCCTGTATGCCAGTGAATAGGATACAGACCTATATATATATAATCACATTACCACTGATTGCCAAGGGAGAGAGAGTACACGACTTTGTATAGATCACCATACCCTATATGCCAGGTGGGTAATACATGCTGATCCACATACCCCCGGTTGCCAAGGGTAAGAATACAAACAACAACATACTCTCTCGCCAGGATGAGAACACAAACTTATACAGATCACATACCCTATATGCCAGGGAGAGAACACATCCAGATCACATACCCTGTATGCCAGGGAGAGAGAGTACAGACATATATAGATCACATACCCTATATGCCAGGGTGAGAGTACATGCAGATCACATACCCTATATGCCAGGGTGGGAGTACATGCAGATCACATACCCAGTGTGCCAGGGTGAGAACACAGACTTGTACAGATCACATACCCAGTGTGCCAGGGAGAGAACACAGACAGATCACATACCCTGTATGCCAGGGAGGGAACACAGACATGTGCAGAATAAGACATTAGGGTTGTCACCAGAGAAGGCAGCTCTCTAGCAGCAGGTAACAGGTGACCAGGTGAAGGGCTGATGAACCACATGAACATTCCAGCCCTCCCCTCCCCCTATTACGAAGTTGATGTCAAAGTCCAGGAAGATATGGCAAGCTGTGCGTACACCTGAGACCTGAGGACAAGGATGACATACCTAATGAGCGCTGCCCGCTCTCCAACAGGTGACCGTGAAGTTGCTGGTGGTGGATGGTGTCTCCGTGTGCCCGCGTGTCCGTGCCCCGCGTGTACCCAGCACGAGCACTCAGCCCGCAGCTCCCATATCTGTCCAGCACGCCCCCGCCGCACCGATCAATGAGAAGAGCCAGGCACACCTGTGGGCGATGCACACATCCGCTCTCCAGCACAATACCAGACAGGAAACAGAAAAAACACACAGACAAGTCCAGCCCTTCCAGCTCGGGATCGGGTTACAGCCTGGCCGTGCGAAGGAATGGGAGGGGGCGGGAGCGCGCACACAAAGACATGGCATGGGGAACACTACTACTGGGATCTATGGGTCCGACACCTGGATCACTGACGGCTGCACGAGGGTGGGCCACGGGGTGCAGGCTCATGAAGTATCCATTGTTAGAAGATACCTGACAATACAGCATCTATATGCCAAACCAATTGGAAAGAGAAGCAAGCTGATTGCTATTGGCAACAGGTTCAATCATCCTATGCTGATCATATACTGATCATATATCTTATATTTGTAGGGTTACTGTCATTTACCCATTATATGCATTATGGTATGTGCCATGATAATCCACCACGACACACCGCACATACATAATATATAAGCTGTACCTGGGCTCTTATACTTGTAGAGTGGGGAGGGTCCTCTTCTCCTGTCTAGCCATACACTGGTCGACTTTTGCACAATCGCTGTTTAATTCAATGGTCTTGTACAATTTAAATATCGCCTGTCAGCCAAACATCGATCAATCGTACCACCACACAGGGTCATCAATTTTAAAAAGCAATTGATTCCTTAAGGCTGTGTCTACACTAAGGAAAACCCATGCATAGACAACCGCTCAATGCAGTCGCCCCCTGTAATCCCCTATGGGGAATGACATGCCAGTCTATACTGGTGCATCATGCCCGTGGTTGGGGGCGGCGTGGGAGCGGTTTCACAACACCCGTCCGGGCGTTGGGGATCCGGGGACGTCCTGTGGCCGCACCGGGGACACGTGCCGCGCCCCATGGGGTGCTGTTTGCCAATAGATATGTATAGGATGCTGTATTGCCCGCATGGCAATTAACGCTCTAAACAGTGCCCAAACAGTGTACGTGCCCATAACGTCCCCCGCGGTTGCTGGGGCGGTGTAGTGTAGACCCAGTCTTACTTAGATTGATGCGCATGTAACAATACAATCCAATACAAATCGTTCACAAATACCTAGATCGTCTGAAATTTACGAACATGTCCGATAATTTTTCAATCGATTTTATGTTGGATCGTTTGTGGTCAGTTTCGGTTTTAGGCATGGGTGGGAGCGGCATCTGGGCAAGTACCTCCCCCCAGCGCAGCACACGAGGAGAGAAGATCATCTGGAGCAGTGACAGTCTGTAAGGGCTTGTTTCCACTGGTGCGGTTTTGTGCTGATGCGATTCAACTGCGCCGCCAAATCCGCATCAGAAGCGAATTTTCTGAAAACGCGCCTCAGAATCCGCATCCTATGTGGTTTGACCGCATCCAATCATTTCCTATGGGTGCAGTTGTGCTTGGATTTGGGGCGCGGTTGAGATGCGGATGCAGTTTTAAATGCTGTAGGGTAGCGTTCAAAACCACACCCTAAACCGCGTCCACTACCGCACCAGTGGAAACTATATTGAGATTTCCAATGGATGCGGTCGAATGCAAATTTGGTGGCGCGGTTAAAACCGCACGCATCTGCACGAAACCAAGGGCGACGATCATCCTAGGATAGTGATGGTGAACCCAATTATTTATCTCAAAGTGCCAGCATGGAAATATAACCTAAATCACACACACAACTCATATACACACACACAACATGGAAGCACACACACTCTACTTACTAATAGCAAAGAATAGGAAAGGGTATGGGGCACTGTGTGCAATAAGAAGAGAGAACAGGAGAACTGACAGCCCTGAGACCCAATAGGCTGCAGTTCTTTCCTGTGCTTCCTGAGCTCACATGCCCACAGAGAGGGCTCGAATAAATCATTACAGGCCCCTGTACTCCTGGAGAATGCTCCATGCAACTGAACTATAGACACCTAGAATAAAGGTAAGTACCTCTAGTGTTATGGGGTTAAAGAATGGAATGTATGTACTGGACTGTGATATTGTTTAGTGGGTCTTGTAGACCCACATCCTTGGTATCCCAATATAAATGACCATTAAGCAGGGAACATACGGCTCGATATTTGAGCCGTCCAATGTCTGACGTCATCACTCTGCTGTCAGATAGCAGAGAAGCTGTAGAGACAGCTCAGCCAATGCTTTGCATGGACACCCGCGGTTTCCATACAAGGCAACAGACATCAGCCATGATTCACGGTCATGTCCGATATCCCTGTTTTTGACTGGACTATTATATGGGCCAGATAGATGGTCGTGAGCGTGCACGGCGCTTGAAGCGGCCATCAATCTGGCCCATACAGTGGAGGAAATAATTATTTGACCCCTCACTGATTTTGTAAGTTTGTCCAAT